>JARGYF010000048.1:0-549514 GCA_029203975.1 Mycena vitilis
TACTGTCGAAATTTTGTAAGGATTAAAATAGGAGTCCTTAAAAGTCCCTCGCTCGATGTCTTCGAAGGCCAGGGCTTCCTCGTTTTCTCGCATGATATGTGCGAACAACTTTTCCTCGTCTTTCGACAAGAAACCGTCTGGATTTAAGTCCAAAGTTTTAAGTCTTTCGGTGGAAAGTCGTTTGGAGGGTTGGAAAGTCCGGTGGATGAGTCGGAAGGGGAGAGAGTGTATCTAGAGGGTCTTCTGGGATGGTGCGTGTTATTTCGTAGTCAGGTGAGAATGTTGTTGAAACCGGTTTAATCTTTCTATCCACTCTTTATACATCGTAAACGCTTGATAATTTCCTTGAGAAGTCTGTACGTCTACTGGGTAGAATATAGAGTCGTCGTCGGATTCCAAAAAGCGGCGATCAGATTCCAGAAATATCTTTCCACTAAGTCGACACTTAGTGGTTTTTGTCTTCGAGATGCCGAACGATGCCGATGATCCGTTGATGGCCGGATTGATCTCGGCACACGATTTTGCCGAGGCCATCAAAGAACAGCACCAAATTTCTTCGTCCTTCATATTTCGTTGTTCGCGCCCGCATACCGCAAATCAAATGGCATTGAAAAGGGGGCGGTACGCCATATAGCTAAGTAGTAAGGGGATAAGTACAAAAAGTTCAAGTAGATACAGAATAAGAGTCCAAAACACAAATAGGTACGAGTTGAAAGGAAGTCGTAAAGGATGTCAAGAATATGATTCATACAAAGGAAGGAACGAGCGGAAGAGGGCAATTTGTAAGTACATGACGCGTTCCACGAAGGAACGCACAAGTCCAAGATGCGGAGTCGGGGTGTCAAGAGAGTAGCAGTGGATACTACGAAGTCCGTTTCGTCGTGAGTTGACGAATCGCCCAATGCTCCCGAAATTGCATTAACGGGAGCGACGAGGTGTCCAAGAAAAAGTAGGCGTAAAGGGGTACGTGCGGGGTGACTCGGGTGAATATTTTTCAGACTGGCGCTCAGGAAGGTGCTGCAAATAAGCATAGTCAGCGCCTTCGAGGGGAGCGAGGGTGCAGTATGCTTACAATCTTCTCGGATCGCGACCGTTCGAGCCTTACGATCTAGAGACGGCTGCGCGCTGCAATTCCTGAGACGCCAAATTAATCCTCCGAAAGAAACAAATATAAGTGGAACTTGCCAAAAAAGTCGAAGAGGCCTTGCGACCAGTGACGGCTTTGAAGCTTCCGTCGCGTTCGCGGAGAACATCGTTAGGTTCAAATAATCCTGCATATAGAAGATGCGCCACGACTTCGGTTTCCCGAAACCGATACCGAAGGAAGGCGTCAATCTCCTGGGTGACGTTGGTTTGCCCATACTTCGCGAACGTATAATTGAGAACTCGGAGTCGCGAATACTCATGTAGCTGCAGGTAGGGGGGTGGAATTGGTGCGAGCTGGTGCAAGAGCGTCTCGTCGAGTCGCCAATTTCGACGCCGGAAGAGCTCGTCCAGGTATCGAATAAAGGCCAGTATATGGTTGCGTAGCTCGGTGTACAGAGCAATCCAGTCCGGGTGTTGTTGGGCAATGAGCAGGAGAGCATAACGAAACATGAGAGACTGGCGAAACGCTTTGTCGCTGAGTTGACGCAAGCGGTTACCATCCTTGGTGATTGGAATATACAGGATGTCGTGGATAGCGTCAGGCTCCAAGAGCCCAGGAGAATAGGCGTTAACGGTGTCGCGGATTTGCTGAACGCGCTCCGCAAACTCGGCGCAGGAGTTCTTCGAAACGTAGGGGTGCAAAAGCGTGTGGGTGACGTCGGTGTCCACAAGCAAGTTGGCGCGCATGCGTGGGAGATCGAGCAGTTCGGGGTGACGTTTAACGAGCGCGTCGGCTTGCCGGAGGAACGACAAGGCGTCGTTATTCTGGACCGAATGGACACGGTCCAGAAAGGCGCCTTGATTCCGAGTCCACTCCTGAATGACTGTCCAGTCATGGTTACTAGGAGATGGAGGAGCGCGTACGATTCGTTCCAGATGTTGCTCCAACTCCCGGCGGCTGACGTTGGTGGTGGGGCTAGCGGTAGGCGCTGCCTGGTGCAAGACAATCCTACATCCCTTGTCGTCAAGGAACGTCGTTAATTTAAAATTTGAAACATACGCTTGTGAACTAGCTGCGGGTGCTCCAGCGCTACTATTCGTCGGCGCGCTGACCAGCGAAGGAGGGGAGCCAGAATCCGAATCCGAGTCGTCGAGAAGTCGGCTGGGGAGACGAGGCGAATTGAGCGCAGCTTGGTCGGGGGACTCAAGACGATCATCATCTTGAGTCTCCGTCGAAGATCCTCCTTGTGGCGACGTCGGCAGCGGGTTTCCTAAGAACGAAGAGCGTGCATCGCGATACGACGAGGAAGAGGTGTTGGTGAGAGAAGAAAGAGACGTGGCAGAAAGGCCACGCGTCACCGGCTTTCGGGCCTCCGGTTCCGAGTGACCCGACTTGCGATCACGGAGCTGGGGGTGGGAAAGACCGGGGATCAGAGCGGCTGTGTCGCTCTTCTCCGTCCCGTCTTCTTCCCTTCGCTCGGGCTGGGCAACGTAGTCGGAGTCGGTGTCCATGGCGTCGTCATCCTCTTCAAGAATCGTCTCGGCCTTCTTCCTCTTCACCCCGACAGTGGCTGTAGGAGCTTGGAAGGATCCGAACACATACTTTGGGTACTGTGCGTCCGCCGTGATCTGCGACATCGCACAACGCCGGGCGTCGTAGCGAAGCTTCTCAAGACGAACATTGGACGCTGTTTCTTGCTGGGCCGATGATGAAGTCACGGTGGTCGCAGCCATGGGTTTCCCGGCTTCCGCGCCCGCACTGTTGACGTCTGAGGCCAAAACTGCGCTGCCTGGGCCTTTCGGGGACGCCGAACGCATGCTGGTGTCAGACGATGCTTCAGTAAGTTCTTCCACAACGGCTGGGGGACCCGTGAGCAAGCGGAGAGGGGGCGCGGGCGTATCGATACGCTTGGGCTGCCCTTCTGGGACTGCGCCGACGGGGAGGCGTGGGGCAATGAGGACTCGATGTCCCGTGCCGGCTTCGTGTCCGAGTTGAGCCAGTCCTCGCGCATCGAAGCGCGGGGGCATGGTTACGGGATGGGTAAGGAAAAATGGACGCGCCGTTGGTTGCGGGGAACGGGGGTCCGACGTGGGTGGCAGAGTAGCGGATTGAAGAACGGCGTGGATGGGGGGAAGTGGTTGCCGAAAGGCATTCGCGCCAGGAAGAGGGCGAGCGGCAAGGCGAGGAGTAGCTGGGACGCTACTCGAGCTAGTCGAGGTGTGAGGAGTGTCGCCAGGTACGTGCTCGATCTGCCTGTTTATATTCATCTGATACCGGCCAGCGCGACGCTGGCGTCCGACTTCCGCCTGAGTAGCAACACCATACCCCGTTAGCGTGCGTTGGACGTCGCGTACAGTGGGATAGGGTACCTCAAACGGCCAGTCCCGACCGTCGACTGGAGCCGCGATGAACGTTGCCGCCGCATGGCCGTTTATCATGCCGGGCCGCCCTGTAATTGGGTTGTGAATGAGCATTCGTGAGTTCAGGAATACAGCGTGATGTATTTCCTGACCATTCGGTCTCACAGAGTGCCCGGTGTACATGGTTTGAGGCGCGACTAGCGAGCCGGGGCGTACAAGAGGGGGATAGCCTTGTCGGTAACGAGCCCACTGGAGGTTGGACGCGTCGCGGACGCGGTCGACGGTGTTGGCGGGTCGAGAAAGGAACTCGACGGGTCCGAAGCTGGCCGTTCGTCCTCGATCCAAGACGTCGCAAGCAATGGGGGCCAGCGGCGAGGGTCTAAACGGGGGAAGGCGGCGAGCGGAGGTTCCGGGGGTAGCAGGTGGAGCAGCAAAACGGGCGAGGGAAAGGTGAGGTGGGGGGCGTGGATAAGGAGGGGGATAGGGAAATGGGCGCGCGTTCGGGTTAAGTGGGGACGATTGCGGGGGCATGTTTGGGGGAATAGGTAAGTGGGGGCTTTCTGGGTTTGGTAAAGTGCGTGTGTATAACTGAAGTAACCTTCCAGGGCGGCTTCTTTTATACACGGAATCGGCCTCTTCCGTCCATTCTCGCTCGTTTCGGTAAGTTTCCATTGTCGTTCGGAGGCCGGTGCTAATTACAGTCCAAACTTGCCACAGAAACAGGCATTCCAGCCCGAGCCGGCAGCACCATCGCGCAAATGCAGGCCGGTGTTTGTTTACGTCGGACGCCACACATTGTTTAGACTCGCGTTTAGACTCCATCGGAGGTGGGAGAAGCATCGAAATAGGCTTTTCGGACGCGGCGACTGCGAGCAGCATGGACTGGGGGCTGGGACTTACCATGCCGGATAATGGTGCGTCTCGCGGTCCTTCGTAGGGTATGGCTAGCAGCTCATAACGGGGTTGGCGCGTTTCAGGGTCTTTGAAAACGAGGTATGTACCCTCGTCTCTTTCGTCAATGGTAACGAGGTTGCCGCGTTGCCAAGGACGGCCGAGAAGAAGTTCAAAGGGCGCTTGGTGACTTACCCAGAGGTCGGTATGTGTCACTACCCCGCCGCAATTGAAATCCACATCGCTGATATACCCTCGTAATTCTCCGCGTCCCCCGTTGGCATCGTTCATGGACATTACCTTGCACATGTCAACGGGGGTGACGGATTTTTAACGCTGCAATATCTGCTCGTACGACGTCAAGTTGGGAGCCCGTATCTATTATCGCTGAGATACGTTGTCCATTCGTTTCCACATCTACCTTGATTAATATTCCTTCTGATCGTGGCCAATTCCAGTGTGCTATGATAGGATTATCGTGTGCTTTCCCCAATAAAACTGCTTTCACATTCTTCAATTTGATTGTTTCTAAGATTCCCGTACGAATTTCTTTGGACGAAACGAACGCCTCGCGTACCGTCATAGGAACTGTCAAATCTAGAATGCGTTCAATTATCGAGGGCATACTCACTGTGTTTTGAATTTCGGACTGGCGAACTGCCGTCTTTGCCAAAGGTGAGTCTTGCCTAATTGAACGTTCTTGTGTTTTATGGGAAACCCCGTCGTCGGCAGATCTCTTCTTAACGGGGATATGTGCTTCTTTAATTGATGGGACGTCTATATCGACGTCCATGTCCGTTCTGGGGGTTCGGGCATCAGCGGGAGTTATCTCCGGTAAGATATCCCGAACCTTCTTCGTTGGTAACCCACTGTTTGGGCTGTCCTTCACCTTACCATTCTGGTCTGGATTGCTTGCAGCGGCTTGTGTTGGCTTTGTGCTGGGACGTTCACGACGAGGTAGGTGCACTCCATCAAAAACCTCCCTTCGGGCCGTTCTGGTGCTCGGTACAGTCCGTTCCGCCGCGTTTACGTCACGTACACGTGGTGCGCCATTATTGTACCCGCGGGGAACAGTGAGATAGACCTCACCTTCAGATGCCTCATCGTCGGGGTCAGACGGCGGCATGTACCAATGTGAGTCCATCTCTTTCTGCTCTTCTGAAGAATCTAATCCGGATTCCTCGTCAGACTGTATTTCTTCGATGTAAGCACTTTGATGCCCTTGAAATTTTGTTTCTAAGGAATGTTTTGAATCCTGATGGGCTGTCACAAAAGCGACACGAGGGGCAGCTAGTCTGGCGGCAGCCTGTGCCAGTGTTTCCCCTGGACCTCGCCTAATAAAGGCTCCGTTTTTCATACGAATCCTCCTGGACTCAGGATCAATGAAAACAATTTCTTTAGCTACCAACTCTTTTATGTCTGGGCAATCCCCTATTCGATGCCCATCCTGTCCACAACCATAGCAGCCGTAGGTTTCAGTTCTTGGAGGATTCGAAGCTCCCAGAGGGATATTGTTTGGGTACGTGCTGCGATTTCCGCCTGTACCTGAATTCTCTGAACTGGGAGGCTTTGGCTCCTTGCTTCTAAAACCAGTCTTGGGCCCTGAGTCAGCCCAAGTAGATGCAATTTTAGGGGGCTGAACACATTTGGCAGCTATGCCAGTGGTGTCCAGAGCCAGCACCTTGTAATAGACAGGAGGGTATTCGGGGTCGCTTATGGACATTTTATTAAGTTGTCGAATTAGGCTTGTTACTTCTTCTGCCGTTCCAGCAGTTTGCAGAGTCCTGCCTTTGCTGGTCCCGTTAGGGTTAGAGGAAGTCTTTTTAGCCCTTTTCTTTTCTTTGACTTTCTTAGCTCTGGCTTTCGCCCGATGTTTCCTACGATAATTTTCATAGTCTGAATCATCACTGTCCTCAGATTCCTCTTCGGACTCAACATCAGTGGTGTCGCTGTCCAGATCTACACCGTAATCAGCCGCATTAACCACCATGGCTTCCGCGCGATTTCTGCGGAAATACCATTCTGCGGCTACGTTAATTTCGCGTACTGAGTACTGGCGGTGAAAGCTTCTTGTAGGATTGAGTTGGTTTATTCGCTGCTCCAAGGTGCGGCGTAGATCCAACTGAATTCCTAGCCAGAAATACACATCATAATTTACTTGCGTAATATGACCCTGTTGCAATAGTATTCCTGCCATCGTTTTATACTTGATAAAATATTTCTTCCATTGCGAAAGATTTTGGAAGGGTTTCGACTGTGTTTTCAGCGTGTACATGGCAATGTCACTCGGCTTATACTTCGACGTAGCTCTATCAGCGTCGTAACTCTGAAGAATTTCGTGACGCAGCTTAGACCACTGTCTTCGCTGAAAGTATTTTGAAGCGCGAATGAAACCTTGAACGTCCGTCGAACAGTAGTCCAAGATCAATGTGCACTGATCGGTCGGGTCGGTTACATGGAATTTCACAAGTAGCCTATCGTAGTGCGCAATGAAATATTCTACTTCCGCATGATGCCCGCGAAATATCTTGGGGGCGTCCTTAGTTCCTCGTAAGGGCATATCCAAGACGGTGCGAGTGGATCCTGAGCCAAAAATTGGAACAGTACTCCGCATGCGTGGTGGCGGCGGGAGGTTTGACGCCGACGAAAATGCGTCGTCGTCAGAGGAGGAATTCCCTGGATCGGAATCTTCCGGATCTGAATCTGGTATCCCCGTTTGGTAATTTCCCATATGGGGCTGTTTCCCCTTATGGGAATTTCCCATATATGGATGCTTTACGTTATGCGAGGGCGATGACGTCAGATGAGGAAAAGGAAGAAGTGGGTTTTGCGCCGGATTTACGAATTGCGTAGTTGGTGGCGGCGCTGGCCCGGATGAGGAAGGCTGTTGCGCATCAGGAAGCTGGCTTGTTGAAGCTTGCGGAGGCGCATTAGCCTGAGAGGGGTCGAGATTTAAATGCATAGTGGTGGTGGAAGTTGTAGGGGAGTTTCGTGGAGAATACGAGTCGAACTTGACAAAAGAGGGAAATTATATGAGTATAATCCCCCCTGCGGTGGTCACCAATGATGTCAAGCGTATAATTGGTTATACACGTGGTCCTCTGGGAATGACTTTATCCGAGAGTTTCACGTAAGGTTCGAATTTCCCAAGGGTGTCAAGAATATCGCTAGAATACCTCGAAATGCGAAGGCGAGTCTGGCGGTAAAATCGACGGAAGCGGAGGTCGGCGAGTGAGGAGCTTGGAGTGCGGCGGAGTAGAAGCAAGCAAACTTGTATAAACGGACTAACAAGTGTGCTCGAGGGAATTTTCAGATATCGACTAGGCTCTCGTCCAAGGTTGCGATAACACGAGGATTGGGTGGTGAGAATAATGCTTCGTCAAACAAAGAAAATGCGAAGGGGCAGACGATAGAAAGAGTATACAAGCGGACGAGTTCCACAAGCGTACTCAAAGGACGGCGGCGTTGGGGTAGAATATACGTGCGATGGATCACAAATATATTCCAAGACGTAGACGTAGACGTAAACGTAGGTGCCTTAGAAAAATACTCACTTAGTATTCGACTGAGACAGCGGCGGCGGCGTAGACGTAGGCGGAGGCGTAGGTAGATTAAACAAGTAAACGGTTTACCAGTTCAATCAAGACGTAGACGGGTGAGGTTACAAATATCCGGTTGATACTTATAATCTCAAGACGGGGCACTTAAACAGTAACTGTACTGTAGAAATGCAAAGCGGAGTGCGTAAATTGTAGATTCGTATGTAGCGGGTAGAATACTTTTACAGGTGGAACAGGGCTCTATTTATACTGCTAACTACGGTTGTTGACTCTTATTTGGTTCTTACCAGATTCTTCCGCTGATGGCATCATTATTCCATTCCTTTCCAGAAGGTTCCAGGGCGTGTTTGTCATTGTTTCCAATGGATGGCTTCGGCATTCCGGGTTCGAAACGGCCCCGGCTTCTATCGTCCTTGGTCGCGAAAGTGCGTTTCGCAGTTTCGTCAATTCTAGCCATTTTTACTAAAGCGAATTTTTCTATCACCAACTTCATTCTGAGTCCAAACACTTTTGGCTCATGACACCGCGCCAAGCGTAGATAGATGGGCGGCCTACCGAGCTGTTCAACCAGCTGTAGCGTCTAGGCTGTACTGCGTGCCCTCAACGGTACCTCCTCCCTTTTCCCCGTATCTCTAAATCGAAATATATTTTGCGCACCGCACCGAAATTAAATTAGTGGGACCACTGCCACAGTTTGGCTGTGTTTGAAATCGAATGTGTTGTGTCATTACGGGCACGTGAGACTCGGAACACACGCCTTCAACAACGCGTATCCCAAACGTGAGGGTGTGTTTTTCCCTGTCTCTTGTACTCCATGGCCCCCGCTAAACGAAAAGCTTTTGTCGTAGAAATCGACGATGAAGACATCAACGACGGCAGCGACAGCGACGACGGGATCGAGGGCTATGTGGCTCGCGACCGGGTGCCGCGCATCCACCACATCCCCGACGAAACAATTTCTGTAGGGAAAAATGGCACACTTCGATCCACCTTCACCACTGTCCCCACGCCCGCATCTCCGGCGAAAAAAACCCGGCTCCCAGCGGAGCGTCCACCATCGCCGCCGCTTCTCCCTGAAAATTGGGCGCAGGAGTACTCGGAGTTCGATGCCGAGTACGGCGTCGGATTGCAGAAAGGACCTCGAGATTTGCGTGATTCGGTACGTCTACATCTCTAAATTTTCGTACTCTTACAGATCTAACATTCTTTGAAGGATGCTCCCCATGAGCAATGGGCGCGCTTGAAGCGCGAGATCTATTTGGACGAACTACTTCGGCTCGATGGCCGCGGGGACGACATTCGCCAAGCTAAGTGCGCCGGCGAGGGCTGCACAGACACCGCCTTCATCTACCGATGCATCGACTGTGTCCACACGGCGCTGTACTGCAAGGCTTGTCTCACCCAAATACACCGCCGTATGCCCCTGCATCGTGTCGAGGTAAGGTGCTACCGTCCGTATCATTCTATTTTATCTAATTGCGAGCGGTAGAAATGGGATGGGACTTCTTTCAAACGCCGCACTCTCAAAAAGCTGGGCGTTCGCATCCAACTGGGCCATCCCCTGCAGGAGAAGTGTTTGAATCCCGCACGGGCCCATGGTGACAGCTTCGTCATCGTCACCACCCACGACATCCACGACGTCGGCCTGGACTTCTGTAATTGCACTACGGCCAAGGATTGGGACGTCCAGCTGCTGCGTTTCAGGCTGTATCCCGCAACCGGAACGTATCCTCGGTCCGCCGCCACCTTTGGTTGTCTGAAGCGTTTTGACCATATGTCGCTTGAGTCAAAATGCTCCCCTTACGAGTTCTATAACAGTCTCGCCCGAGAGTCGGATAACACGGGCTTGGAGCCGTCCCGGGTGAGTCTGACATCCACTTTGTGGCCTCGCAATGCTTACGAGTTGACACAGGAGCGTTACGAGGAATTTGTGCGCATGACTCGCCAGTGGCAGCATCTGGCGCTGCTGAAACGAGCTGGGCGAGCCCATTCGATGGATGAGGATCGGATCCATGATACCAAGGCAGGGGAGTGTGCGCTCCTGTGTCCTGCGTGTCCCCAGCCCGGCAAGAACCTCCCGCCCGACTGGGAGAAGGTGCCGTTCGAGAAAGGGTGAGTCAGAGCACATTTTAATGAGCCAAGATACTTACGTCTACCCTTAGCTTCCTCTATGCCCTGTACCTTGCGATCGACGCCAATTTTCGACTGAAGCGCAAGGATGTATCGACGGAGGAAAAGGATCCGGGGCTGGGCGAGGGATGGGCGTTCTTTGGGGAAGTCAAAGCGTACATGAAGCATCTGGATAAGTACTGGAATGAGAAACAAGAGGTGTGTGTGTCTATTCATCATGGGAGGAAGGCGTATATTAACGGTGTGGACCAGCGAAGTACGTGCGTCGCCCACGACGCGGTGGACAAGCCTGACCGCGAGTCTCTTGGCACGGTATCGTCGGGAATCGGCACGGTAGACTGCGCGCGCCACAACATGAAGCGCCCCAACGGGGTTGGGGATCTGCAGAAAGGGGAACGGTACGTTTAAATGCTGCAGGGCGTGGAGTACGCTAACGTTACAAACAGCTACATTAACATGGACTACTTGTTCTTTATGAGCCTTGCTGGCAGCGCCGTCTCTCGCCTCTACGTCTCTTACGATATCGCGTGCCAGTGGCACAAGACTATCTGGGAGCGTATGAAGCTTTTTGTGCAGTACGGCGTCGAATTCAAGGACAACAAGAAGTGGGTGGTGTTCCTCGTGCCGAAGTTCCACCTCCCCGCCCACATCAAACTCTGCAATATCTTGTTCTCCTTCAACTTGACGCCGTTTGTTGGGCGAACGGACGGGGAGGCGCCAGAGCGGGGCTGGGCCGACGCAAACCGGCTCGCGAACAGCACCAGCATCTCGGGCCCGGGCGCTCGGCGGGATACGCTAGACGTCCACTTCCAGTATTGGAATTGGAAAAAGATCGTCGGGCTAGGTGAGGATCCTCTATCCCTTCTTACACCACGTACTCACCGATTGTAGGGAAGACGCTTTTGAATCGCATGAAAGACGCCGCTCCACTTATGCTCGAGACGCGCGCTGCATGGGTCGACTTCGAGCGCTCCTTTCCCCCGGACGTGATTGAGAAGTGGCTCGCCATGGCGGTCCTATGGGAGCGCGACGAGAGGAATCCGAACCCATTCGCGTCGAAGGTGAAGCGCGAATCGCTGGCGCAGGTGCGCCGCGACCTCGCGACGGTTGCCTCCGAAGACCTCAAGAACGAGCGCGTTCGTGGTGACATGCACGAGACTGAGATGCTCTCCATGGGCATGCAGCTCGAGGTCCAGCAGTGCGTCAGCTTCTGCCCCATAATGACCCGTCACTGACTACCGCGTCTAGGCGCGCGCTTGCTATCCATGTGCAGCACGTCGGTCCGCACGAGACTGTGGATCAAGGGCGACGACGCGTCGACCAGGAGACCAAGCTTCGTCGCAAGATTGATGCTTGGATGGTCGTCCAGCAGCTCTTCATCCCCGAGGTGACGCTGCTGCGGGAGCAGGAGGACATTGCGCGCAAGCGCGTGGCGGCGACGCAGACTCTCCCTGGCGTGCGAGCGCAGGATATGAAGCTGTGGATGCCTTCCGCCATCGGGGCCCGCGCGCAGTGCGACGAAACTCTTCGGGATTATGAGTTCCAGTTGCGCAAGGGTCAAGCCTTCGCCGCGCTGGATGCGATGCGAACCCAGCTGATCCTGCGGACGCGGGAATACCACTACAAGGATGCTCGTGCCCACGTCAATAAGGCCAAGACTCGCTCACAGGCCAGGATCAAAGGGATCCAGGCGCGAATCGACGAGGCGGCAGCGGAGTACCGTGTCGCGCGGTCTGCTCTGGTCTCCCTCGGGGTGGTGCTTAGACGGACCGAGTGGCAGACGGAGCTGAAGGTGCTGAAGGAGCACGACGCGCGCCCCCGGCCCAATCAGCATTTCGGTGACGTCGACCGCCAGAAAGGAGGGAGCAGGAGGAAGAAGCAGCGTCTCGGCCAAGAGGACGACGAGGCACGGCTGCAGGAAGAGGCCCTGGCCAAGATGGGGATATCGTGGATCTGGGTGGTGCAGGACGGCTCTCAGACCCCGGAGAAGGTCGAGCATAATGAGAGTAAGTCGTACCGCATTGTCCCGTATACTCCAGACTGACGGCGTGCAAGTCTTGCGTATAGAATGGGCCAAGATCCGCGCGAAGGCCATGCGCTACTCGGAGGAGGTGGACCTCCTCGAGGAGGAGATGCGGCGCGTAACGCAGTTCCTCACCTGGCGGGCGGATTGGTGGACGTCGCTTGTGGGGTTGCGGTCTGCGCTGCAGCCCGACGAAGCCTTGCGCGAGGGACACGCAGCGTATGCCATAAAGCAGGCCCGCTATATGGTAGGGATCCGTGACCGATTTGGTCTCATGTGGAAGGACGTCCCAATCCTCCTCCAGATAACGCGTGCGGCGTACGCCACGCTGGGGGAATCTGACTCTTCTGACTCGTCTGCCTCAGAGCAGGAAGACGACGGATGAAATATCATTTTACTGTATTATCCTGTGTCACGTCTGGTACATCTTTATATATATTGTAGCTATATTGTACCCCCACACTTGCCCGCCTTTGCGAAGCCCCTGGTGAACAAATGCGACCTGCGCTGAAAGCTGACTTTTGGGTGAGAGGCCCGATTTGGATGATTGTGTCAGCGTGTTTAGACGGTTCTGACCAAACAAGGCAACATACGCTGGACACCGTCCACGACGGCGAGCTCACCACTGCCCGCGACGTCTACGGTTTGGCTGGCCTACCTACCTAAATGGCCACTTATTCTCAGGTGATACATCATGGCGCATATATGGTGATAGCTCTGGATACATCACGGCCAATCTCTCCTGAGAGAGGCGTGATGTATCACTCCCCCACTAAGTAGTGTGCCGCGAAGCTGACGTTGGTGGTTCCAGGCTCAGAAAGGATACTGAGGAGCTCGTCGTCCCTTTCGCGTCTGCCGTGGCTGAGACACATGCCCCCCAGATTAATGGTTTCGCACCTTCAGCAGCCCAGCAGCCTCCATGGTGAGGGGGAAAACGAGCCAGTTGAAGGAAGGGAACTAAGGAACGGACATGCCGCAGTGAAGAACGACGAGGATGAGACAAACCCACTTCAACGTTCGAGGGCTTGAGGGGGACCATAAGTGTGTATGCCAGTGTGATTCTGTACTCTTGTGAGATAACGTACATGTACCATTGTAACGCGCCGTTGCCGGATGATGTGACTGGCAGTAACAATTACTCTTGGCTTGCTCGTATCCACTTATGACTTATCTCAGGTCGGGGAAAGAGTCGGACGCTCTCAGTATGTTTTCGTATTCTGTGTCCAAATTCTGGCTGTAATTCCACTGGATCAGATGCATTTCTAACAGGCTGAATACTCCGCTGAATGTCCAACTCGATCGTGCTGCGCGGATATGCTGGAGCTGCAGCTGGTCCACTCCGAGTGTGTGCCCTTTAGATGCTTTGTTTTGACCAAATTTATGCAGAAAAACATCCACCACCGGGGCAAACAAAACATGACCGACGTTCCCGCTTACATCCAAGCTCCCATCGCCGGCCCTCTTCAGCGTCACGAGCCGGCAATGAATCAGGCGTCTGGTTCCTCGGGCGGCGAGGGCCGCGAGGCTGCCAAGCTGAAGCCCGTCGACACATCTTCCTACGCCGCCCTCATCTCTCTGAAGGAAGCGGCCACCAACGCGCTGCATAGGATCCCGAACAATAGCGTGGATCTTGAGAAAGGGGGCTTGAGCTTCATTGATGCCAAATTGGAGGCTCAGGCGTTTGGCGAGCTCGTGGAAACGGGAAAATCTCACTTCTCCTTCGCAATCGTGACTCTGCTATTCAGGCAATTGCCTGCCACTGCCCTATCCCGGGGCTCATTGACGGTGATCGCTTTCCTTCGGGTATATTCCATATCGTTGACCAATGTTGCAGAAAATCCGGGAAGTGTTCGTCTCCGGAGATGGCCAGAAGACGTTGCGGAAGAAGCTGTGCTCGCCTCCAAACCTCCGCCGCTACCAGCCCTTGGAATGTTTCTATGCGTCTCTTGCAATCATGTCCATCATTTCCTCAGCGGGAGTTCAGCGATTCTTGGACGGAAGGTTTGGTACTGTTTTCGCTGCTGTCCGCACAGTTGCACCCAGGTCAGTCCCCTTTGTTTTGTAAGCTTGGTGGTGCAGTGTCGGGCTACTGACACCTACATCTCAACCATAGGCTTGCTTCGTTGCATCCTGTGGACGTTGTGGTCGCTGATGACACGAGAGAAATATTGCTTAATATTAAAGAGGATAAACCTGCCACAATGTACGCAGCCCCAGCTGAGATATTGTTCTCATCCTCACTGCGCGCATCCTCAGATTCGCTCTGAAACGGCGCTACTCCCCTGGAAAGGAGAATGGTAGGTGGATCGATCTCAGGGAGGTTATATTTACAAGCGTACATGAGTAGATTTTTTCCTGAGTGTGCCCACTGCCAAAGCTGCCATGAAGCGACGGAAGAGTGTTCACGACCTCCCCGAGGACGAAGGCCAAGGTGAGAACGACTACAAGTAAGTTGACATGAATTGATGGCTTCCAAGGTCCCACGGAGCCTCTTCGCTCTCACCATTTTAGACGTAACAGCATCGCCGAAACTCCAGGTAAAGTTGTTGAGATCAGGGAGTAGTCAGTGCCTCTGATCGTCCTCAAGTCGTACAAGGCCCAGAGCATTTAGGTCTCCCTGTTCTGGTGGTATAAGTTGACCCTGAGGAGAAGGTCATCGATTCTGCAGAGCCCGGTAATATACGCATATCGTTCCGGTCTTTGTACTTATCAGCATTGGCAGGCCCATCGAAAGCTCCGGACGCGGCTAAGGATGCGGATTTGAAGAGTCAGTTTTTATTGTTTTGACATCACGTATTAAGCTCAATGAGCGTCCCAAGGTCTCGTTTCCGAGGATTCCGGGGTCGGGAGCAAGCAAACCACAGACGACGCCGGCGGCCTTCGGCGGGCGGTCCAGAATGTTATCCTTGCGGCGTCCATGAGCAGCAAGTTTACCCCGACATTCGCCCAGCTTCCTTGCGAGGCGTGGTCTACCGTCCTCGGAGATATTTGTGTACGGGATCCTGTTGAGACGTGCGGCGACGCCGCGATGCACGTCGCCATGACCAAGGCATTGGTCGAGCATTTGCGGTCTAACCCGGAGGGTCATATCATTCGCAAGGCACGTACCGACGAGCAATTGACGACATTTGTTACTGAACCACTTCAAGGCTATCCTCGGGCCGCTGCTGTCCAATTGCACATTCCTGCACATTCTGCTCAAGAAGGGATGGATGAGCGAGAGTGACGCCCAAGAGCGCCCCAAGTACCCCGGCAATGCGCTGGAGGTGTACGCTGGTGCTCTCGCGTTGTTCAAATCGCTGGAAGACCTAGTCGCCTGGGTAATCTCTGAGCTCAAGCTTCTCTATGAAGAAGCGGCAAAGGGGTGCTCACGGTATAAAGAGTACTGTGGCTGCCTTACTGACTTTTGCATACCGGCTCACCTTAAGCTTATAGGGAAGGCAAGAGTCCTCCGTCGGGCCCTAGTTACAAGCGCGGTGCAGAGCGGGAGACACTGTCGTCAGAAAAGCCAGCGAAACGGGCAGACGGTTTGCAGAGCATTTCATCTCCACACAGATTGAGAAGGCTCACTAACCTATTACACCCTCAGCTCGACACGGTGAGGCGAAGCGTACGGGTAATGGAGAGAGGCGAAAGGGGAGATCGAAGGTGAGGCTTTGGGGTATCCATCCAGTACAATGCTCATCGTATTCCCCAGACACTGCCGTCTCGAAAAAAGCAACGGCCAGTTGTCAACTCGGGGAGGCCGGAGTCCGCTATGAAGGTGCTTGACCATGTACACTCAGTCGATCATTTCTTAACCCTTAACAGTTGTGTAACGATGATACGTCGTACACATTCCGCGTCCCGGAGCGGCTGGCGTGGACACCGCGCTCCGACAAAAACGACTCTCCAGAGGCGCATAGTGGCGCGTCAGGGAGCAACACGTCAGCGGCGGGCCCGTCGGGGCACGATCGTCCCGGTGCAGTGTTCGATGCCCGAGCCTTCTTTTAGCATGGCCTACATTACCATCGAGAGCCCATTATTTATTCACTCGTATAAATCAATAGAATAATCAGCAGTAATCTCTGTACAGGAAAGGAATGGAATGTCGCTTCCGTGCTCAAGTAATGAATATCATATGTGTCTTGAGCTCGAGTCGCTGCAACTAATGCTTCAGGAACGCGCAAAGATACACGGTGATAGTTGACAATAAACAATACAGCGGCACGGCACAAAAAGTGGTCTCGATTGATGACCACAATTGATACAACCTAGGTAACAAGTCGTGCGTCCACGGATGGTAGGAATGCTGTACATGTACGAAATCTTTTAACGTGCTTTTGGTCCGGTTTGTGCATGACTGCACGCCCCCTCAAACCCCAGGCCCACGGTAAGGGAAGCACGAGGATGATTAGTCCCTCCTGAGGAAACTCTGCAGCCACAAGAAACCAATGACAACAAAACAGTCCCTCGCCACCAACACAAGGCTCCCCAACACCTCTACCCCCACGCCGGCGATTTCAGTGTCGAGGGCGAGTCCCGAGGATCCACGGTGGTACAGAGCCCGGCCTACCATCACGGCCACGCGACACGCACACCTCATAGTATTCGTTCCAAGCGGGGAGTGCTGAAATGCAACAGCACGCATACGGGGTCCCCGCGATTCTTGCGATCCCAAGAGTCCCGTTCGGTGTCAAGGGAAAGAAGTCGCGGGGCCGATATGCGCCTGTGCAATCCCCAATTGGTACCCGACGAGGCGGCAGCGGCGAGACGGAATTCGGCGGGGATGCCCAGATGGTTCCTTGCTGCCAAGTCGAGGTGCAGTTGCTCAGCTGTACGTTGAGGGAATTTGGGAGGCAGGATGCGGCGAAGAGAACCGGGGTGCAGAGCGGAGAAAGTCCATTCGGCGTGCTAGATGAGGGGAGAAGACAAGGAGGCTGGCGGCATTCCGGCTCAATTTATACCCCACATTGTTTGTCGACGATCAATGATCGAAATGCAGAAAAACAAACACCGTCTCGGGGGCAGTGCACGATCTCTCTCATCTTGAACGGTTGAACGTTGAACGCTTGACTCAACCCGCCAATATCTGGACCAGAGACTCAGAAGTTTCACAATTGATTCAGAACCACGCTTGCTCCCAACAGGACCTGAGGAATATCCGAGGAAAAATTGGCCTCATCATAAGGGCAAAAGGACGCAGAATACTTTTCCAACGCCTGTGATCCAATTTTAACGCGAACATCAATGCCCGCTCAGCGTATCCCAAGATCACGGGACCGTTCTTGATGTCCGATTCAAGTCCGATTAGCACCGTTTATCTGGTTTGACTCCGTCAACCAACACCAAACTACCACGAGCGCCCACAATGTCAGAAAGCAACCCCAGCACTTTTACGAACGCGGATTTTAAACGGTGTTCACCATACTTAGCGGCACCGTGACGGCGTCCGAGTCTCGCGACAAGGATTCCCATTTGACACAAATTTTATACGAAGACCTCCGACTCCGAGCCGAGCAACCACATTTTTTCCCTCAATTTAAACACAGACGCAAGGCGGTACTCAAGACTTTGCCCATCCAAAGCGACGACGCTGTTGCGGCGAAGGAAGACGGCAGAAACCGTCGGAGCAATTTTTCCCAATTTCCTGCAGTGCCTGTTCAGGCAGTGTTCTGCTGGCCGTGGTGACGACGACTTAACTCAAATTATGTGCTTATGACGGAGAGGGTATGTCTCCAGTCAGCGCGGATTAGTTGCGGGAACATTAATTGTCTACAGTCTGCAGACAGTCGTCCCAGCAGGAGACGACGCGCCGCCAGGCTTGTATCACAAGGTCGAAGAAAGATGGGCTATCTGGTTTCCGAAGTAAGGGGAGCCCCGATTCTGCGCGTGGATGTTGCAGGTAGCGCTGTTGAGTGAGATGACTTGCATATTTCATGAGGATCACCCTTTGTGAGTTCTTGTGCTTACCGGGCGGAGTGGTCGAAGTCTTAACCTTCGTATTTATGGAGCACCATTCAAGGGGTTCCAAGTCTGACGACCACCACTTGAATTGCGCGCCGCGCCATACGCCGCTGCAGTTCGCCTCGCTCATTCGTGAGCTCGCCCCAAAAGCTTATGTTTGCTTACTATACCATCGAAGGTGAGCCCTCACATGGAGCTTTCGGCAATGCTGGCATCCTCGTGCGGTTCAGTAGACTGGAAGAGGGGCAGGTGGGAGCCTCAAGAAGAAGATCCTCTTTAACCAAAGCGCGCGCCATGGCTAAACCGGATGAAGGGACCCGATGCTAGCCCGCCCTAGGAGAAACCAAGTAACGATGTAAGGTTCTTCGCCTTATTTCGGTGCCCATACCGCACTTTGCAGTTGACTTATGTGGAGCGCGCAGAATAGCACCGATACCAGATAGCACCGGAGCACCGGAAAGCCTTCGCTGACCGCCGATGTTGGCGCGGCCTTCTGATGCTGGTTAGTCGCGACTTAGCTCTGCTTGCATCGCCTCTCGCTGACCCATACTTGGTCAGATGTTTCTCGGTAGAGAGTTTTGTTCAAGAGTCCAAGCTGGACGACAAGGGGAACTTCGAGTCAAGGGACAGCGGCGGCCGCCCTGGGGAGAAGAGGAAGAAAGCGGTCAGTGCTTCGTTAGTAAACTGGAGCATTTAAAAAGCTCACCTTCCGGATTCCAGGCGCGAAGAAAGCGACGGAGGAAGAGGGGAGGAGAAACCAGGAAACAGGGGCGGCAAATCGGTTGGCCCGGACCAGCCCGGACCCGAGTCGGACTGATCGTTGCCACCTTGAAAAGTGGCAACGAATCTGACTCGACGCCGACCTGCGAAGTCCCGCCGTTTCGTCAAGGGTCGCACACCAGAGCTCGGGGGTACAGCCCACAAATCGCGCCAATTCAATGGCAATCAATCTCCACTGTCCGCCAACCGGCTTCTGACCAGTGAAATCTGTTACTTATGATTGATAGTCGGTCTGGACTCTCTGGAAGAGACTAGTGAAATCTCTGAAGGTAGGGCCACCTTATTCACGCTTGTCCTATCCACTCACTCTCGGTTCATTGGCAGCTTCCCGATATTGCGTCCGATCCGCCAACAATCCGCCAACAAGATCCAAGTCAATGACATTGTTCCCTCAGTGTGTTTCTCTTTCTTTCTCCTTCTTGTATCTTAGGGGCGGAGCGGACTGTGGAATGCAATGATCTCGGTTTTGTATCCGATGACCCGCATCCCTTCCTATCTCACATCTTGGTCCTCGGAAAAATCGTGGCTGACCTCGGCGCGTACAGACTTGGCCTCCCGCCGCGAGCTGCGCCGCACGAGAGCAGCAGTCTACAGGTCCGGGAGGCGCGCGAGCGAGGAGCTTCCCTTGCGAAACAAACGGGCACTGGCGCGAGTTACCGCATTTTCTGACCCCTTCCTTTAGTTCTTCGCCAGGACACCCTTCTTCAGCGCCTTTTTCTACGACGCCTTGAGCGGTTGTCCTATGTGTATACTAACTGACATCCGCAGACTACTTCTTCTCCGATCGCCTGCTTGCGCCGCCATCGCTGTATTCTCCGCGGGCACAACATTGGAGTAGCACGTTATGCGCGATACGTTCGTGCTTTTCTTTTTCCAAGGATTTGACCTGGCACGAGCTCATCACCTTCATTTTCGCAGCCCTCATTCTCCCTCTCAAGCTCCCTCTCCCTGACCGACCACCATCTCTTTTCGGGTAGAGCGAGGCGCGCGGCCCGCACAGTAACGCGTTTAGACGGCATCCATGAACAAGCGCGACGACCTCAAAACAAGCACTGGAATATGTCGCACCTCGTTGAGTGGGGCACTTCCCTTCTCGGTAGCCGTCCATCAAGCTCGTCACCGACGCTCCCGCGGACGCGCAGAAGCCCCCAACTGCAGTGTTTGCGTCTGGTGGACAATCTGAATGAATACATGCATCATGCATGGTGAGTTGCCTCGTTCTCGACTTCGCTGTATGCAATTGTCTTTTATTCACATAGTTCCTCACATTTGGCGTCCGACCGACGATGGCTCGTTCTTACTGGCGATTCCGCTTTTTGGAAAATATCCTGTATCGAACGCGCGAGCCTCTGAAGAAATATGCCAAGACGCAGGAGAACGCACAAGAGGTGGATGTTGCCCCGTTTCTTATCGTCCCCATCCTTACGGTCTTGTACTAGTTGTAGGAAAATCTGCTCATGGAATAGGCCAAAAGAGCAGTGTCATTCCCCGGACACTAATTGCCGCCCCGTGAAGCTGTCGTGAATCAAGCCTGCCTCGCGTTGAGGGCGCATACCGGATTCGGAAGTCCCTCAGCAGCACGCGCCGCCTCAACTTAGCCCGAAGCAAAGAAAGGCTATGGACTCACTTCTCACCAATTTGGACGGTGTCGACCGTGGCTGAGACGCTCGTCGCTATTCCTTTACATGATGCATCCAGAGGCTTCGGGTCATGAAGACGGTGTTAGCAAGCTGATATAGCCAGGTCGGAGTGCTAGCTTAGATGGGGAATTCAAGATGCATACCTTCCAACGCTAACCTTTTGGCTTCAGGCATCAGACAAAATCGCCCCAGACATCTTCGGCATGATGAAAGTGCCAGCTACCTGGCCCGGGGGCACGAATGGAACGAGATCAAGATTTCTGAGAGAGCGGAAGACGGCCGTAGTATGAACGGGCCACGGGGAGGTGAATATCATCCATGGCGGCCAGTTGACTTTGGGCACCGCTAACGTCGCCACCCAGGATCGGTTGTTATGTGGCATTCGCTAGGAAGAGGATTCGTGTCCCTGAAGAGAGATTGCAGTAGCTGCTCTCCTCGCCCGTCTATGTCTTCCTCTTCGAAAGGCCGGCCTTCTCGATGCAAAGCCGGTCGAGATTGGCCCACATGTGGCGACCATCTTCCTACGCCCTAGGTCGCTCGATGTCGGATTCGCGGCTCGTTCGCACGAGTGGTCCCCATTCGCGTCGCGCTACCGCCGCATTTGCCTAATCTGCAGCGCCCATTCCAACGCAGTCTCGTGCATGTATACTGGCCCTAGCCCTCCTTCGCTTCCGCCCCCCCACTGCCCGCCCTGTTTCGAGCCCAGGACAGTCCCGTCCCGTCCGCCGCATCCCAAAGCCCGGACGCTTGTGCGCGCTTCTCGCAGCGAAGGCCGATCACAAACCTGGAGGGCGATGAACCGTAGCGGGGGAGAGGGGCTCTGGGAGAGATGGGGTTAAGTAGTTGTCGCGCGTCCCTCAAACACAGATATTTTCCCCAGACTTGTATACGCAGAACACTTAGCCATACATACTCCATGTAATATGCGCGCGCGATGATTGACTCAGTTGCCTCGAAAGCGCACCATTGAGCTCTCGAGAAGTACGTGAATCACAGGAGCGCGAAACAGTTTTGCAGATACATTTATTTTGTACAAATCTATGAGGCGTCTCGGCGCAGTATAGTACAGTCCATGATGATACAGAGTAGGGGCACATGTGATAGGTAGAATAAGGCCAATCGTATCCGGATGGGAGAATATCATTGGGGAGGCATTGGATGTAAGTTAGGTATTTAATGTGGATCAGTTAAGCAAAAACGCAATTGACATGGCCAATTTGGCCGGCCGGAAATGACAGGGCAGCACCTTCTCGCTGGAGGAAGCGTCGGCGCGGGGCATAGAGACCGCGGGGTGTGGAGCGGACGGGTGCGCGGCTAGGCAGGAGCTTGAAGTGGAAGGCGCTGCGGCCGGGCGAGACGAACGGGTGACCGACTTGACGCCCGCTACAGAGGAGGAGGAGGAGGATGCGGGGAGGGCCGTGAGTTCACCAACAAGCGCGAAGGAACTCGTCACTCACAAGGCTTCCCCAACGGGTCCTTGTGTCTCGTCTGAGAAGCCGGCAAAAATATGAGTATCGATGCCATGGAGGTGCGTAAGAGCCAAACGACTAACCTTCCGCAAACTGGGAACGATGGGGATGGGAGCGCTCGATGACGGGGCCAGCGGTATGTTTACCCTGTCTGGAGGGGGACAGTTTAGCATCGCACGCCACTACGAACTCGGAGGAGGAACATACCAAGCAGCACAGAGAACCCCTTTGTCTTCTCCAGGAAAAGCTTGCGCGGCTCTGGAAACAGAATGCTTTTAGCGGCAGTCTACTCAGCTGCAATGGGAATAGCTACTTTGGGGCTCTGTGATTTGTTGCGGGCGAATCGCCTTGAGACCGGCCTGGGCGAGATAGCCGAAATGACGGATGAACCAGGGCTTCAGGCGGAAGACTCCGTGCCCTTCAGATAACGATACGAAAGCCCCGACGTAGACATGGAATTCCGTTATGATACCGCCGATGCCGATGGGTTGTGGACTATGTATCGGGCAAAAAGTGCAGCCCTCGATGTGGCCATCCGTAGTCGCCAAAAGAGCTTTGAGGGTGGCCAGTGAGGTGAGCGCCGTGACGATTACCTTCGCTTTCACATCAGCGTCGAAACCGGAAAGAAAAACACTGGGCGAGACTCACTGTCCACTCCTCCTCTGACGCAGGCACTAGAACCCGAAGTTGGTCAAACAACAGGTGGCGCACAGCGGCCGCTCCACGGTCTTGAAATTCACGTTGATTGGCGATTCGTTCGGGAGTCCAAAAGCCACTAGGAAGGGGAGAAAGAGTCCAGGAAGTTCCGGCGAAGCTTCGCGACTTTGCTGCCGTAGCAATAGCTGTTTGCGCTGCTTGGGGACCGTGGAGAATGAGCGATTGCATCTTCGGTTGGAGTGAGATGGTTTGAGGGGGCGGGGTTGCGCTGTGTCTTGGAGAAGAGCCAGAGAGGGAGGACGGCGGGTTCGCGGGACGAGGGAGAGTTGCAATTGGTCCTTAGAAGTAAATAGATAAAGACAAACATATTCGACCAAGTATCAAAGTAAAGTATTAAACTACATTCTGAATATCAGAAAAAAATCCCTCCTTCGCATGCCCCGACCTCTCATTTCTTCGTTTGTAGCAGGAATAGGCCTCCATGGAGCAGCGAGAACTAGGGTGAGTTTTTATGAGTGTGCCGAATAAAAGCAATGGCCTACGCACTGGGCTTGATCGCACTGATCCAGATATCACTCGTTCTCGAAGCATCCTCAGCAGCAGCAGCTCCTTCTACAAGACCATCGAGAAGTCGCGCGCGGCGCGTCTGCCGCCATTATCGCCGTAGGAAACCCAAAGTGCACGATCAGAACTTGCAAAAAAGCCTGGGGAACATGACGGGCACATCAGTTTGTGTTTCCATTTCGATAGCCGCCGCACCAACCTTTTCACTGTTTGCTGAGAGCTGCGTGCTGTATTGGCACGATGCGCCGTCTGCAGTGGACTACAGTCGTTCCCGGGGCCTCAATACGGAGTCAATGTCGCGCACCACCGGTTATTGGAAGGATAAGGCCGGAGGACGTCGGGGTCGCGCTGGGAAGCAGAACAATTACATTGCACAAGGTGGCTTTGAAAAAGAATGAATTTTATCGGAGCAAAGGATACGCGTTCACAGATACCTAAAACACAACCCGGAACTATAGGGCCGCAACAATTCACATTTCGCCAGCGTTGTCAGTGCTGGCGAAATGTATCGGTTCAGACGCGTGCGCTCGAGGGCGGAGTGCGACGTCGTGGAAAAGCGGCTGGTCGACGGACACCGTCCGGGGCGGCAAGCATGCGCAGCAGGATGCCGCTTAGCTGCTCGGTCTTGTCCACTGGAATTCCGGGTCGTTGATCATGATCGTTCGTGCATCGATTCGCCCAACGGAAGTCGGTGTTTTCCGCCGTTCCACTGCATTCGTCACCACAACTTGAAGGCGGCGCCTCCAGTACGGGCCGGGTTCGCGTCGCGCGAGTCGGAGCAACTCGGGCGGTATCAGCGGCTGCCGCGCCCAGACAATTGTAGTTTTATCGAGGATGGTCTTGCCCTTCTTGCTCTCTGAGACCCTCGTGCGCGCGACGCCCCAGCGGCCGAGGTCTGGTGCTTGGGGGTTGCTTACGGGTGAGGAGAAACGAGATCGCGTGGTGATGCCAGTGGGAGGAAAAAACCGTCCGCACGGCGCATCAACGGACGGATGATAGTGATCACGCCGATCGGCGGCCCCTGTGTCACCTCCTCCTCCTCCTCCTCCTCCTGTCCCAAGCTCCCGACGAATTCTCTCCGCACAGCACCTCTCCGTCCGGGAGTCCCGATGCGCATGCGGCACTATCAGGGTGGCACATGAGCAGATGGAGTGATGGACATCTCGACTTGTATCGCAGACTCGCAGTTCGGATGGGTCTTTGCGTGGTCCTTACCACTCTTCATCCCACTCAGCCACGAGTGAATCATGGAGGCACTCCTAGCTGTTGACCGCTTTGTTGGCTCGGGAATCTGGGCAACTCACTTTCCGAGAGATTTCAAAGATTCTCGGAGTTGCATGCGCCTCCTGTTGCTCGTTACGTGGCCCTATTGGTGATTTGAAAAAAAAAAGCGGAACTTAGCTTGGACTCAGTGATAGCACCCAGAGCCACAGCCACGTCCCACCGAGTGACCAAGGGTTTTTCAGTTGTATCAGTCGGTATTCCAGAGGCGAAGCTTTGTACGTTGTTGTTTCAAGGCAATCGCAACTTGAAGGCAAGTTTCGAGCTTTGGTGTCACCTGTGGCTGTGGTTCAAATTGATCCCCGGTCAGAGCCGCAAATTGACAGCGGCTGGTTCCGAATCCGAATCCGCATTGGGCACGGCGATCGCTCTCAACCACGACCACCATGCACTTCAAATCCAGGCCCTTCCCCACCAGCGATGCATACTCTGTCCCTTTTCTGGTATTCAACAGATTCCCCAAAGACATCGGTTTGGAGGTGAGTTCTGAACCACAATTTCGGGGAAGATGCCTTTGACACACGGTCAGATTCTGGCGCATTGCAGCCCATTCGACCTCGCTCAGCTTGGAATGGCGTCGAGAACTCTCCGTGGGCTTATTTCGACCCACGCCAGCCTCTGGATTGCCGCACAGGGCAACGTCTCCGGACAAAAGACCACACTCCCGCTTCTCCCAGTCGTCGCTGCGAGCGGAAACTACTCTCAATCGGCCTACGCACTGTTCATCTTCGGAGGAGGCTTATGCACGGCGAGTAATGTGTCCACTACATTTCTTCTATTCTGACGGCGCCCAGTGGTGTTCCAAATGGACGGACCTTCAGCCTTGCCACTGGCTCTTTCGTTTCAGAGCGTGTTCGGTGAGCCACGGCTTCTCTGTTTCGATTTTGAACTGACTTCGCCTGCTAGCGAACTTGCAAAACCCTGCTCAGCTCGTGCGTTCCTTTGTCAGACTGAAATTCTGTTTTCCGACTTTCACAGGGATGTTTCTTTCTTTTTCGACATAAGCAAGAAATACGACAATTTCTCCTGGGGCAAGTGGCTACCGCGCGTGACCTGCACTATATCGAGCGGAGAGAATGTCCATTCGTATTCAACTCGGGACAGAAAATACGCGACGCGGGAGCGAGAACAGGCCATCGCCGTCGAGCGCGGCAACCGTCGCACCGATCCCCTTGGTTTTCCGTGCCGCAACGTTGCACAGTTAGAGCAGGTATTCATTCTATACTGTCTGTTTTTTTTTGCCAAGCTAAGCACCTCTTTCGAAGGAATGCATAAAGCGCGAACAATCCCGTCCAGCGCTCCAGCAGGTTTGGGCCCAATAATTTCCATTCCATCCCGATGCTAATGTTAAACAGAATGCACTCGATCTAGAGACATGGAAAAAGGAGTACGTCCAGGCAAAAGCCGGCGTGTCCCGCAATAATTTCGAATTGTAGGCAAATCTATCCAGAGCCGGTTCAGGTACTGACTGACTGACTGACTAGCATCAAAAAGTACTCGACTCTTGAGAACAGAAAATTCCAGGGAATCATGCGATGCCCGACAACAGCCCGCTTATTCACGGCCTTCAACAGGGACCTCGACCTCGTCACGCACGCCGGTGAGTTTTTCTATTTGCGCATTGCTGGGGAGAAACTCACCAAAATTCAGTCTGGATTGACAATCGGGCCATCATCCTCGCGGAGCTCAAGGCGATGCTCAACGGTGTCTTGCCGGAGGGAACCACGGGACAGAAGAACGACAAACTGCGATGCTCGTATTGTCCGCGCTTGATCGCTGTAAAGGGCATGGCGGACCACATCGTGGACAAGTAGGTTGTTTTCTTCGGGAAGTTACTTGACTGACGGACCCAGACACAAAGACCGTAACCCCGACAAGATTCCTTCGATCCCGTCGCGGGACGAGAAGCATTGCCCACACTGCCCCGACTCGAAGCGCCTATTCACGCGGCGTGGCCTGCGCGACCACAACCTATCCAAGTACAAGTTTCTCAACTTTGGGTTTTGCATACGCTGACTGGCGACCACCCAGACATTCAACTTCATCCTCGTAATACATTCAACCCTACTTGATTTGTATCTACATAGTTCCTCATCTTGGACGGAAAGACACATATTCATGCACCGCAATAGTATCATACATTCTGAGCTCTCTGCTGTAAAAGAAACCCCGCCTCGTTGGCCGTAATTTGTTGTTGATTTCCTCATTTGTTGGACAAGCATGTTCAAGCATTAGCAGAGTACTACGTCGCAAATTTGGTCTTCTCCCAAGTTCAAAGGCCCGCCGTGGCCCACCGGGTCCTCGACGCCTCTCTGGCTTCTTCCCCGTTCTTCCCTGTCGGACGCCCGCAGCCCTTCCCCAACTTTCGTCGAGCTCACGAGGGAACCACGGCCCTCTGCTGGGCGGCTATGGGAGAGAGAGGCAGCCGCAAGCGCCCAATAAGCGTCAGTCCTCAGCTTCTATAATTCGTTGGGAGCTCAGTAATGACAAGCAGTGTCGCTATGAGGCCGGCGAGAGGTGATTCGAAATTCACGATACGTTCAGAGCTGGACACTGGATACAACTATATATACTACATGTACTCCCTACAAAATAAAAGAGGTGGCCATGCGATCAATAACCATGGCCACCTCTTTTAGTATTATAATTATGCATCAACGCGACTACTCTCCAAAAAACTGAACAGTCCAAACGGATCAAACGCAAAGCGTGAGCTCCCAGCGACTGGCGCCAGTACGGCTGCTGTGTCCGCCGACGTCGAGCGAGGATTCAGCGGTAAGGAGAACGTGAACGCCGTCCCCGAGTCGCAGAGCTGCGAAACGAGCATCAGTATGGACAAGATAAATTCCCAAAGACTCCCCTTATCGACAGCTTCAGCGCGGCTCGACTGCGACTCCTGGACATTGAAATTAACAATGAAATTGACTGTTTTATTGATAAACCTCACTGCGGCTTCGAGGGAGGAGACATCCGTTGCGGGGGTGGGGCCGACCTTCGACAAGCTGGATTTCTCCCGTAATTGCATCCCCTGTTGTTGCGACCCTGTCTTCAGCCGTTTGGCCTGACGATGGTCTTGATTCTCCTCGTCTCGGAGATCGCGCATGCTGTGTATGGTTCCGTGCGTGAGAGGAGGGCTACGATTTCATATCGATGGGTACCAGAGCGGACAGTAATCGAGAATATGTACCTCAGTCGAGTATCCCGCCATGTTTGAATGGCAGCTTTGATCAGCGGCTGAAAAACCTTCTTCACCCAAGTGTTCAGGGATTCTATCGAGACAAAAATGATGACTGCGGCGTCGAAGATTTCGAAGGCGTTTCCAGCGTATTTGGGCGCTCTTTCGGCCTCTTCTGGAGAGACATATCCCTTGCGTAGCAAGATATGGAGAAAACTACAGTTTGTGAGGAGTGCGGCGGTGATTGCCCGGCGGTTAATCATTATCGGCACTTGAAATGACGACGAGCAGCGCACCTTGCATATGATCATGCCTTCAGGATCGTTTTCTAGTCTGTCCAGCAAAATCTCAGTCAGCACGACGTGCATCCCCGCATCGCCGCAGATCTCCAGCGGATCCCGGGTTACGGCGTCGCCCAGCAGCAGACCCCAAGCTGCCGGAGGAAGTGCGGGGAACTCTGTCGTATAGTCCGCTGTGGCACAGGCGGCGATGATCCCGTTCTGTGTGTTCTGCACGAGCCTTTGCCGATGTGGATCTTGTATTCCTGTTGAATCCGCGCATTCGGCTGAAACGTCTTCTATCATCCATCGTTGTTAAAAGACTGAGATTTGAATATAGATCGGTGGTTAACACACCAACAAGCTCGACTGGAAGGATATCCCCCAGATCTGAAGGCGATTCAGTAGAGGACGGGGACGGGAGAGAGACATGAATAAGTAAGTACCCTGTTCCCAGTTCTTCTACCCTTCCTCATCTAAACCACCGGTTAGGTTGGATCTTGTGAGGGAGGGTCTGAGGTTTTACCTGTGTCTTGTGAAACGGTAAGAAGGGGATTCGAGTCCAAAGGCGAAGGATCCGCATGAGCCTCTGAACCCGGAGTGTTCTAGGGGTGTCGTTCAAGCTCTTCCGCCTCTTCAGGGCTGGTTTGGCCGCATCCGAGTCGGGAACGGAAAGCGACAGAGCTGGAGATTGATGAGCTCAAACACAGTCACGTTAAACAGAAGCCTTACCGTTCTCCTTGCCAGGCGAGTAGCGGCGCTTGAGGCCATATTTTCTGGTGTATTGAAGACAGATGAGTAAACTTTCGACTTATTCTCGACAGTTGGTACGCACTTCGTGGACTCCCTGTTGTTCTTGACGTTTTCTAGCACTCGGTGGGTGTCGTCGTTCGTGCTGGATCCGCCGGAGTTGAGAGCTTCCAAACTGATACGATGGGTGAGCAGCATTCGGTATCAATGGGACTATCACTCACTCGCGGCCCTTGTCGCAAACAGCACCGAAAACTGCACCCAACGCTACAGTCAGGTATTGCTGGACACCCTCAGTCGACGACTTCTTCGAAACGTCACCAAGAGACGCGAAGAACATCTCGAGCACCTTCGCTTTGCGAATGGCCGGAGGCGCGTTTATCTCCTCCTTGATAATGCCGAGAGACTTTCAACAGACAAGCGCCTGTCGAATGAGCTAACACGAAAGTTGAGAGCATTCGTCTGCACCAGGAACAAGAAACAGTCACCGTCAGTGAACCGCGGGAAAGGACATCGACCGGCAAACTTTTGTGCAGAATAGCTACAATCGCGTAGGAGAGGTGGGATTTTCCCCGCTCGACGAGCTCCCCGAAGTTCCGACCATTCGCTTGCTGAGTCGTCGTGTCGGCGCCATCCGGAAGCTCGATCCTCCGAGACGGCAACGCAGCAAATGCCCTTTTGGTGGTATCGGTCAGGACTTCAAGCGATCCGTTTCCAGTGCCAGCGCTAGCGCCTTTCGCGTGTTTCGTGACTCGCGCTTGTGCACGACGTTAGGCGTGTCGGGAGCCTGGGATCTCTTATGTGCTTTTTGTCGCTTTCTCTGGTGCTTTGACTGGGGCGCGAGCGGTAGCGAGGAGATGTTGCGGGTGGTATCTCCCAGTGGATGAGACGCAAGGGGTTGACCGGCAGCTGGGCGATGCTCGCGAGGTGGGCGGGAGACATGGCGGCGGAAGCAACCATTGATCGTGGTGTGACTTGTTGTAATCATTTGACTTGAGCAAAGGGCATTTCGTCTTTCACCATCCTTGCGCCAGGGCCAAAACTGCGGTCGACCTGTAATTTATAAGTGGCCTGTCAAACGAGAATCAACATTAAGAATAAGAAAGAAAGCGGGAGGGACCAAGCCCGCCAAAACGAAACAAGACGACGACAGAAAGGAACGGAAAACTCACCCCGCTTGGAATGCACACCCCCGTAGTTCTGCGGAGGCGGAGCCCCGCATTTGTCTCGCGAGCGATGGCGAACTATGTGCGCCGCCTTTTCGTCCACGTCCACCACTGGGGTCCTACCGCTCGGCCGCAAACGCACTCGTTCTGTCTGAGGAGCCGTTTGTCAGCATGCTGGCGCATTGTTGGCGCACGGCTCGCCCTCGAGAGCGACAGCGAGTATTTTGCGAACCGCACGGGTGTACGTTGCGGGACAGACGGCGCTTTTACCCCTGCGACGTGTCGGGCCGTCGGCATCGGGACTGCAGCCATAATGGACGTGCGGGCCACTGCCACTGCGGGGCCCGCCCCAGATGGCCAGTCAGCCCCGCGCGTTCCTTAGCTTAAGTTCTGAGTCGAGTCCTGAGTCGAGTCTCAACTTAGTCGACGCTGGGTGCGATGAGCATTGCGATTACAAACACTTAGGAAACCTCTCACTGTGTTATTGGTTGCCGCGTGCTCGTGCATGCAGACATTGTCACGGTGTTCCCGTGGAGTGCGCCCGTAGTGGTTGCATAGCGGGCTGAATTGCTCGATGTTGCTCAAATGTTGCTGCCAAACCGGGCACGAGAGTCGATGTCGACTCTCGACTCTCGAGCACCGTGCAAAGGACTCGGACTGGGTGGCAACCATCTCATCGGTCCGCCCGGACCTTGATGGTTGCCGCCCCCTGTTTCCGCCCTCACTCTCATGGCCACCGACAAGGTATCTCTAACGGTCTACTTCAAGCCGCGGGTCTATCCAGCAGATTCTAACCACCGCGCGGCCGGTTCGGAATACGGCCCTTTCAACCCTGCTCATGTATGACGTTCACTTTGTACATTTAATAATTCGCGCGACTTACGAATTGCGCGCGACTTTTTCATGATTTTCGCGCGACTTTGCTCTTGCGCGCGCCACTTTTGCACTTTTTTATGATTTTTGCGCGCGACTTTCGGACCTTCGCGCGCGACTTCGATTCCTTTAGCAGGATTTCAAATGCCGAGGACACTGAGTGCCTCCGGGGCCGTCTAAGTTTGCTGAAGACAATCTGTGTGTGCTTAGAGTGAATCGGGGAGGTACTTGCTCCTGTTTGTTTCGGAAGCACTACGCCAGCACGTGCGTATCAACCCTGATATGGAACTTTGATGGAACTAGTTCTGCTCTGTCGCTTGGCATGGGTGGTCCGAGAATGCCATGTTCCAAAAAAAAAATCAACACCAATGTACCCGCAGGTTTTGAAGAGAGGCAGCAAGTATAGTACCCGGGCCCGCAGACTTTAAGAACTTACAAGATCCACTGAGCAAATCCAGACTCACGCTCGCAATTGGTTCCGGATTTTCCAGACCACGTAATGGAATTTTGGCGCGTGTCATATCCTCCTCGCAATGCTCGGCATGAGTTTGCGGAGACCGCAGACAAGCAGCGCCCTGTGCCGGGACACTGCCGCCGGTATGCCGGAAGCTTGCCGTCTCCCGATAAGGCAATCTTAAAGCCGAAGTCGCGCGAAAATCCGAAGTCGCGCGCGAAAACTCAAAGTAGCGCGCCCGGAATTAATGTACAAAGTGAACGTCATACTCATGGGCCGCTTCCACCTGACGCGACCGACAGGAAAGACGTCGACTGCTCGTCCAGCATTCTACAGCTGTGGTCCGAGTTTCAATCCAGAATCCTTCCTCTCCTTCAGCTCCCACCCTCACCTGTAGACGGCGCTTCCCGTCGGGCTGCCTATGTCGTTCTCCTCCATCGAGAAAGGAACGAGCATCAAGTGGTGAAGAAATTTATGCGGCGTGTGTCACCGACAGCCAGTGCGCTCTATGTCAGCCTCTTCCGTCCAACTCCCGCTCCAAAGAACGAAAACGAAGTATACAATGCCATATTTGGACTCAAGCTACCGAAACTCGATGATCCGCACATAGAGTTTGGGATCATAGCCTCGGTCTTTATCCAGCTCTGCGAGTACTTCGGTAAGTCTACTCTCATGCGGTTCTTGAAATTTCTCTCATGTAAAGTGAGTACAGGTCGCTACAAGCAATTCGCCGTCGAGGTGATCAGGCCTTGCTCCTCGTGGGAGCACGTGTATGTGAGCGGAACCCATTGTGAGTGAGTTCGTGGTGCGCTTTCCCCGGGAATTCACTGCGTTCAGTGGCGCTTTGCATTGCGCAGTCGCTCAAGAAGGAAGCTCCCACCGAACACGCTCCAGTTATCGTGCCATTGGTGCGGTATCCAAGCTCTGGATCCTCTTCAGCTGGCAAGTCTCCGGATTCCTCGCCTGAGCTTGGTATTGGTACGAATTCCGCGGCCGGTTGATTATCGCTCTCACCGACGATAGATCGACTGAAGACCGCCATCGATCGTTATCCCGACCCTAGCTCGCTTCGTCGGAGACGGGTTGGAAGGCTGGTCGCTGAGCGGGGTTGATGCTCTTCCGCATGTTCAAGTTGTACTCTACCGTGAATCATTATGGGCGCTCGCATTTAACTGTCGGTTTCGGAGTAAAATTATTTCGGTAGTACCGTACAGCCGCCGCGGTGTAGCCACCAATGATCGCCACGGTCTCCCGGGTCCCCATTCTCGACCCCTCTGCACGACAACCCCCCATCTCCCGTGGGCACCATGATAGCGGGCATAATACTCGCGACTTCTGTGTGCGCGCTAGGGAGTGCATCGGTGCAGGAGCTCGACCAGACCAACTGCATGAAACCCCCACTGACGCCACACTCCGTTCACCTCTCTCTGCAGAACGACCCCGACGCGCATTCCCCACCCAAAAGGAGGGGTGTGTGTCTCCCCGCCCCGCACAGACGCCACCTCCCGCGTAAAACTCCCGTCCCTGACAAATTCGAGTCCGGGTCGCGCGCGACTCCCCGCGCTGCTGCACTTCTTCCGCACCGAAGAAAACCAAGATGGAGAGCCGCGCACGCGCGCGCGTACAGGGTACACCTCCAGACAAGCCCCGGCTCCCCCGCGCGCTGCTGCCTTTGCGGATGCACTAGCTCTCCAGCAGCCTCGCACCGCCGCAACCGCGTACATGAGAAGCCCCGCTTGCGCGCGTACTGGGCATGCACACCCGGCAGACAAGCTCCCTCCTCGCCATGTCTGTGCCTGGGTCACGAGAATTCGCGGTCGCATTTGGCCCTCGTCCCCTCAACTCGCGCGCTCATGGGACAGAAAAGACACTGAGCGAAGACGTTGGATGCTCCGCCCCAAAAGAAATCGCACGAAAAGAAAAATGAAGGCGAAAATAAAAACCACCCGATGGGGGTGCGTGGCGATATTCATCTTCTGTGAGTTTGAAGCTTGCGTGGACAGAACGCTGGTGACGCATTCTTGTGCCTGTGAGAAGGAGGATTAGCGAGCAGCACTTAGTGGGCGAGAGGGACATGAAAAAGCTGGTCGAGAGATTGAGGTCGGGGCTGGGAAGGCGATATTGGAAGAGCTTCGAGAACGAGGGAGTGGGAGGGGTGGAGATATGATAGTGGCAGGGAAGCCACATATGGGGTTCAGCGGGAGATGCGGGTAAGGGGAACTTGCGGGATAGGGATCCGCCGGAACTCGAAAGGTAGGCAGGAGTGGGAGCGGGACTGGCGAAGGAGATGGTAAGATTATCTTACGGAGGGGGCGAAATTCGAATGGCGACGCGGTACAGCCAGAAAGCGATTCGATTGCCTTGCGCGGCTCGCCTGTGAAGGGGTTAGCATTGGGTTAGCAAGAGAAATCGCGTGGGTATTTGGCACAAAAAAGAGCAAGAGGGCAGCATGGAAGAAAGCGCCCACGGGCGGACATCGGATGTACCACGGGGATAAGAGCCCAGAGCTTTCACGAACAGAGAAGTCCAGGACGCCGCGGGATGACGGGCGTCTGTATGCCACCAACGGCCTCGAGGGCAAAAAAAGAGAACAAAAGAACTGAAACGAGGAAAGGGAATGCCAACTCACTATAGCACCAGGCTCCAGCGAGTGAGGTGACCCAGACGGACCCATATTCAGATGTTGACGGCCTTCTCCCCGACGTCCTCAGCGTCGTTGGTATAAGTTGTCGATTTGTTGTCGATCGTATCATCCGAACACATTGCAGTTTCAGTGGACTGCAAAGCATGGCTGTCGTCGTCCTTGTCGTCGTCGCCCTTGATAATGAGCTCTTCAAGTTGGTCGCTCTGAATGAAAAGATTCAGCGTCACTAGTACTGCGGCCGAGCGATACGAGAAGGGACGCACTCATCGCCCGACTCCCAAACCAAGTCCAAACACCCAGACACCGGCAATATCTGATGCCGGGGCGGCGGCGGGGCAGCCAAAGAGATAGAAGGAGCCGATTTTGCGAGAAAGCTGAGCGCTGAGGCCTGAGGCGCGATGAGGGGCAAATCTTAATGAGGGGAGTTGTTCGGCACTACGCCCGAATAAACCCGATCGAATACCGACTTGGGTCTTTGCTCGCATGTATCCTCGAAGTACGATGCGGCGTTGCTGCGAGGGGCGTCAGGATTGGACGTATCCACGCGCCTCGAAAGGCTCTCTATTAGAAAAAAAATCCGGTACATGTACACTACTCTATAGGATCCCAAATCGCTCTTTCTCTTCCTGGCTCCACCGGAACACAGGCAACGGGTGCGCCTCCGTATTAAACACCCACTTGTCTAGAGGGAGAAGGTCGTCGTCCAAAAACATCAGGTATAGATATTTTAGCCTGTGTAGAGAATAAGCGACGCAAATGGAGGTGTGTGTGTGCGACGTACGTCTCAGAGAGGAAGTAGCTGGAGGGAATGGTCAGCATCGGAATGGCGAGAAAAAGGGGGAGGGAACCCACCTCGGCATTGCGTCTATCTTGGGCGCGGGGGAGACTTCGACGGTCTTGACACTCGCGTACCCGACGGGCGTGCGCGTCTCCCGCTCGATTGCGTGGAAAATCCTCCAGCCCATCTCCCGCCACTTCGTCTCCCCCGTTACGCGCCACATGAGATACAGCGACTCAACCGTCTGCCAATGAATTAGAAAAAAAGATATCACGGCGAAAGGCACATCGCGCGCGTACTTACCTCAGGCCGAAGAAGATACTCCGTCTTCCTCACCCCATAGCCGCGCCCCCGACCTGTTCCGCGCGTGCGCTCAAGCTCGGTATACACCACGGGCGCCGTGTTCTCCCCCACGCCCGGCGGGAGACGGCGCCCCTTCCACGTTCCCGAGCCCGTCGTCGCAGTCCGCCACGCCTCCACTTGGTCGATCCACCGCCGCCCGCCGCCCTCGAGCCAGTTGCCATCCTTGCCAAGCCCCCAGCGCGCACTATCATTGAGCCGGAATTGCACCTCATCAGGCGCGAGACCTGCGCAGAAACGCGGTCAGCTAACAAGTCAGAGGTTATTCAGACGGCTTACCTGACGGCTGATCCGCATACAGCATGTAGCACGTCTCCGCGAGCCCCGCCGCCGCCCACAGGTGCATCTCCTTCAGGGACGGCTGCCGTGCAAGCGCCGCGTACCCGCGCTGCGCCCAGCCCAAACCTGCGCCGAGGGCGCGGAGGTCGAGCCCCAGGGCGGCGGGGTCGTCGAGCGGGAGCGTATGCGCGCCGAGCGCGAGCAAGCCCGGGAGGAAGCACGAGAGGTGCTCCATCTTGTGCGTGGGGCGCCCCGCGTGCTCAAACGTCGCGGAGGACGTGTCCGTCACGTACAGTAGGCGCCGCGCAGGCGAGACGTACAGCAGGGTCGTGAGGATGTGCGTCGTCGCGCGGATGTCTGTGCCAAATTAGCTCGGACGCAGAACACGACGAGGGGCGTACACATTTCCAGGGACTTCTTGTCCGTCTTGCCGTCGAGCAGGTACTGCTTGAGCAGATACTCGTGCGTGCTGTCTGCCATGGCGCCGACCGATAGATGCGCTGGGTCGCGATGAGCTTCAGGACGGCAACGACATCGAGATCGACTCACCGCTGAACGGGACCCCCGAGGTCAGATTCCACTTGCTAGGCAGCATGCCGCCAGTTTGGTGCAGGTCTGCGCTGGCCAGCGCGTTCATCACTGCAGCAGCCTACGGGGGTTCAGCGGCCGACTGTATCGCTGGGCGAGAAGTACGTACGCGGTCAAAGTAGCGTTTCTTCCCCGTCGCCTTGGCCAAGTACAGGTACTCGACTTGCAGGCTGGCCATCTCCGCCAGCCCACCGATGTCGGGTCCCACGACCTCCCCGCTGCGCAACCCATAAGTAGATTATTGAGGTGAGGAAGGGCGCACGCACGAGTGGGTGTTCACGCCGAACGCCGGGAAGACACCCTTGTACTTGTTAAAGACGGGGTCCAGTTTAACTGCAAGCTCCTCGGCGCGGGCGACGAGCACGGCGTCTTCGGATAGGGCATACCCAGAAAGGAATCCGCCAAGGTAGCGGATGACCGTCTCGAAAAAGGGAGCGAACTTGGTCTACGGACATGTCAATAAGGTAAGCACATAGTAAACAGGTTTAAAAACGCACCGTAGGCAGAAAGAACCGCATCTCAGATACCTGCGCCAGCGCTCTGCTATATTCTTCGTCCAGCTTCATTACAAGCATTGTGTCGAGAGAGTCGACTGTAGTAACACCCCAGCCGTTGAATCTGCTCAAAGTCAGAACGTCCACGAACAGCCCAATTGTTGGCGCACTCATCGCTGTAGTTGCTGGACAATGGGGTGAGCTCGTCGTGCGGCGCTGCATACTGCTCGTAACCGTGATAAGCGTGCACAAAAGCACGCTTCACTTGTACCGCTCGTTGTCTCCAGGTGTCTGGCGGTGTGTTCGTTGGGAAGGCACCATTGTCTTGAGCAAAGGACAAGTATTCGTACGGACGGACATTCCAGAAGAATACGAGGATCAGAAAAAAAAGACCGCCGGAGAGAAAAGGCCGGTGTCGGATTATCTGGACAATCTTAAGGGATTGGCGGTTCTGCTGGAACCGCAGGTAAGGCGATGGCAACCTTTGCGGCATTGTCAAGGTCAAGGCGACGCCGAGGAGCCTTGCAGTGCATTGACGTCAAAATCAAGGACTTATCCGGGGCTTAAGTCCTAGATAATCAAAACATTAGAGAAGTAAATAATTTATTTCTCTAGACTCTTAAATCCGACCTTCATGCTTGAAATCCCCTTGAGAAAAGGGAGGAGTGCAAAAAAATCGCCGTTTTCTCATTTAACGCGTTGAAACGCGCTAGAAACGCGTCAGAATGTGCCAGAACGCTGGTGAACGTCGCAACGTTGACAATTCGGAGCGTATTTGGTGGTGTGTACACATGATGTGGCATAATGGCCAACAGCTTTCTTCCAGTAAATTTATCGACTTCCTCTCAACAGCCATGTCGATCCAAGTCCCCAAGCCCGCAAAAAGCACCTCAGCCCCACCGGACTCCCATAAATTCCGTTTTCCACCTTTTCCGGAGGTCCCCGCAGGCGTGACGATCACTGCATTCAAAGACTTCAAAGAGCACGGTATCCAGGTATTCGAAACCGAGGATGATATCGAGAAGGACGGGCTCGGTATCCCGACGATCCCCTTGCGCACCAAGCATGACACGGACTTTTCCAAGACGAACCCCAATCGCAAACGCAAGACCGCGAAGGAGATGGCCGCGGCGCGGGGGCCTGGATTCCGCAAGCAGTGGTGGGAGGACTGGGAGGAGGGCGAGGACCTGCGCAACCACGGGCCCTACAATTCGTACGCGGTTTTTGGCGATAATTTCTGGCGTTATTGACGCGATTCTCAGCAATGTCGCCGCGGTCGATCGCCTCCATCAAGCAGCCTCCGACTTTCAGAAGTGAGGGCCTTGATTTGTTGTCGATTTGGTGCTCACAATGTGCAGGTATCGTAAGTTTCCCCCAATGATCACGAATGTGCAGTTCCTTTGGGATCAGGTATGTAGTGTTCTCCGTGCGAACGAATCGGTATTCGGGGGAGTCAAGAGTTATCGACTTTCTCAAGCAGAGTCGATAACAGGATCGACCGCCAGAACCCCAAGAGTCTGTTTGGCGGTCTTTAGAACATCGGGATCTGTACCGAAAATCGACGCAGGCCCCCCTGCCGATTCCATTCTAGTTCCAGAATTCTTTCCACAATCTTCACCAAATCGTCCAAGTTCTGTTCTCTCGAACTCATTCCCTGTTAGTTTAGAATTTTTGCTGGGCTTCTTGGCACAACACCCGTCTGGCAGAAAGCCTCCGAAAAACCCGCTGAGGACGCCGACGCCGAGCTTTCGGATGACGACTTCGACGACGGAGACTCCAAATCAAAGACCGCTAACCCAGGCGAGAGGCGGTGCCCGGCGCGCCTTCGTCCCAGAGCACCATACGACTTGTATGGCAAAACCCCGACCATCGTCGACGACAACGACGACATAAAGAAGCTCCTCGACGCCGCGCGCGCCACGAAGGAAGACAAGGTGGTCGATTTCTTGAACGACCCCGCCCGCGCGATCCAAGTGTTTCTGTCGTCGTACATGAAGTACCAGGGCTTCCTCTAGTACGTTTTCGTCCTCGCATTGCCGTTCGCCCGCCGATTGTCCGCCCCTGCAGTAATGAGCGCAACCTCGTCTCCGCGCCGCACCTCCTGCGCTTCTTCGTCCAGTACCTGCTGCGCAACCAGGTGCTGCCCGACAGGACGACCGAGCGCAGTCTGCGCGCCGCGCTCGAGACCATCGACGCCGCGGGAAAGGAGCTGCCCATCACCGCCAAGCTCGCAAAGCTGCTCCCGGACGACTTTTCCATGGCGTGCCAGGGCTGCTGGGGCCGCAGGGTCGATGGCCTGGAGGTACCGCTCGAGGGATTGGACGACGCGGTCAACCCCGACGCCGCCTTCGAGTCCGCGCTGCAGGAGGAGAACGTCGTCGTCATCAAGCAGGAAGACATCCTCGGTGCGGACCCTGCAGTCGCTTTAGATCCTGCGGTCGCTTCGGGCGCGGATACACCCGATATGCCCACCCCCCTGGCTGAGGTTTCTGTCTTGGTATCGGAAGAGGGAGGACCGATGCTCGCCATCGAGCCTGTGTTCCCGGAGAACGCGGACATCGCCCAGGAGGACGACCTCCCCGCCGCTGCTCCCGCCGCAGATACCTCCGATGTTCCAGTCCCAGCCCCCGCTGCCGATGCCCCTCCCACTGACGAGCACGACGCGTTCGACCCCTCCTCCTTCACACCTCCCGCTGACCCCGCCGCTGTCTGGGAGCAGAACAACGTCTCCCCAGAAACCTACTGGGCCGCCCCCGCGCGCGCTTCTCTTCTCTCCCTCCTGGGCCCCACCGCCCTCCCCCTCACGCACACGCCCGGCATCGTCGAATGGTCCGTTCGCCGCATCAAGAGCATTACCCCGCCCGCGCCCGCTATCCTCGCACCCAAGCTGCCCGCTGCAGCTGCTACGGACCTGAAGGGCGCGCCGGCCCCAGACCCGGAGGCGGTGGAGCGCGCGCTAGAGGCGTGCCTGTTCCGCATCGTGTTGGCGCCGTGGACGGACTGGGAGACGCCGGAGCACGGCGCGGCGCGCATCATGCGCGGCTCCGTCGGCGCGCTCGCTGTTCCTGGGGAGGAGGCGACGCCCCCGCCCGGGCCTGGTGGCCTGAAGCCGCACGATATGCTCAAGGACGAGATCACGCTGCTTGCAGACCCGTCGGTGGTTGGGGAGTTGAGCGTGGGGATGGGGCTCGGCGGGACATGGGTGCAGCTCGCGCGGATGGCCGATGTCGCGCCGGTTGCTCGGGATAGGGAGGCGGAGGGAAGCGCGAAGGACGTTGTGGCGGCGGGGAACCCGAAATTCAAGAAGAAGAAGGCGCTGACGAAGGCGCAGAAGGAGCGCCGCGCGCTGCGTCTATGGTATCTGGAGGAGCACCTGTTGGTGCTCCCCAGCTATTGGACCCTCTAACGCACCTCCCACTCCTTCGCACCCTCGAATCAAATGTACTTTACCCGTTGTAGTACATAGCTTTGCCCACATCTTGTATTTCTTGATTTCCTTGCTGCATGTATCTATGTGAATGTCTGCACTGGTACTATGTTTCATGCCTTAGAATCTCGAATGGGGCCAATTGAATTGAGCGAGGCTTCTTGGAAGGAAAATACCAATAGGTTCCATGGAACATATCAAGGAACCTCCGCCACAACGCCGAATCCCAAAGAAAAGCTGGGGCTTACGTGACCGTCCCAAAACTATGACGGTCAGAATGCACTTTTATTATTCCCACACTTTCTTTCGTGTTTTTCGACTTTCCGACACTTTTATTGTCTGAGTCACTTCTTTCCGGCACCTTTTTCGACTTTGAGACCTCCGGTGAATGTGTCGCCAAAACCGACTTTTTTGGCACCACTTTTATTGACCGAGGTCAGATGGGCACCACTTTTATTGAGCGAGGTCAGATTGGGCACCACTTTTATTCGACTCAAAAATGGATATTCCAGGGAATGGCTCCAGGGAATGCACTCCATTGCAAAACCCCAAGCAATTTTCCACACCGTGCTGACACGTCCTTAAACATGTTGACTTTCCCCAATCAATGATAGGGTCAGATTCTGATGCTTACCCTGATGTTGTCCGGTGGCTGGATCTCTGCTGAGCGATCCGCCATGAGCCCAGATAGCTGTTGATCCCAGGTATTATCTGGTATAACGCACCTGAGGCAACTGTGGTGGGTCGTGTCCAGTAGCTACCCTGGGAAGGCGGCGCTGCTGAGATCCGGTGATTGATCAGATTTGTGCCGAGGCATGCCGATCCGGCTGGACACTGATTGCCCCTCACAACACTTCTTGGAGCCGTCCTAAAGCTTTGTTCCAGGTGCAGATCCTTATACTGCTTGGGAACTATATCCGAGGATGAAAATTTTGAGCCCAATAAAAGTGGTGCCCAACCCGACCTCGGCCAATAAAAGTGGTGCCAACTCGATTTTGCTCAATAAAAGTGGTGCCAAAAAGGCCGGTTTTGGCGACACATTCATTAGAGGTCTCATAGTTGAAATGAGTGCTGGAAAACAGTAAATTAGACAGTAAAAGTGTAGAAAAGTCGAAAAACAAGAAAGAAAGTGTGGGAATAATAAAAGTGCATTTTGACCGTCATACAAAACGGCCACTCATTCTAGCATCCGCTTCGGGCAACTTTGCTCATCCTCCGGTCTGGGCCAGGGAATCTATGAAGAGAACAGAAAAAGATTGGAGATGCTGAGATTAACCTACTATCATGAACTGGGGCAACTGTCACGGTCACGGTGCAGAGGATTTCCGTGAAGTTGTAGATTAAAAGGGGAGAAAGACAATGTGCGGCCAGCCACGGTCAAGAAACTACCAAATTTGAGTTTGCTATCAACCCAGTATCAAGGCATAGTGCCTGGGCAAATCAATTTATGCAGCTTGATCGGCCACAGTCCAGAAATGAGTAGGCTCGTGAAACTGAGATTCCGCACTTGGCACAAATGCATGATGGCGGTGCTGGCAGGTTTCAATGTCCGTTGTGATGGCGGGACCAAATTGGAAGACCTCTGGGTCAGTGATTGCAACCAGCTATTTCTGAGAAGGATGTGAATATTCAGGGCGAGAGTATTATCTACGAGTCGGAGATGGAAATGCGTTGCCTGAGACCCGGGGCTGGCGCTGTTTCGTCGGCTGGTCGGGGCGGGTCAGTTGGGAGGCGCAGGAGCAAAGCGACGGGCCCCACAGGTCGCGAGTGCTCATACCAACTATTGGACGATGGCATCGGTCTTTGAAAACTTACACACCCGGAGTGTCCGGGCAGGGTTGCCATAAGCCCAATGGTTTGATTTTGAAGCTTGCCGTGCTATAGCTCGCATACTGCTGCAAAACACCGTTCATATAAAGAACATGTGCATAGACAGGAAAGGGAGGTAAAGTAGTCTGTCCCCCGTGACGTATCGCCCGCGACGATCCTCCACCTCCTCGGGCACGACGTGCACGCCCCTCCCGCCCCGCCTGCCCGCGCCCAATCGCCAGCTCCGCGCCCGCATCCGCATCTGCATCGCCTGCATCGCCGCAAAGACCATCCTGCGGTGATGTCATGAAGCGCGGTGCCTCTAGCAATGTCGTGAAACGGCGCAAGAAGGTGATTTCCAGTTTTACCAATTTTATCCATTTCTGAGGAGTCGGATTTTTCCATCATCAATTTCATCCTGAGTCCAAACACTTTTGGCTCATGACATCTGCGGGGAACAATTAATTAAAACCGTCCTCGGTTTGCAATGATGGAACAAATTCGTAGTCATCAAGAAATGGTTACAATTGTCACACAATCCTTGCTAGGTAGCGTGGAGGTAGCTCGTATTCCTCTTCCTAAGGCGCGAGCATTCTCGGGGAATGGCCAAAATGGTAACGAGGCGGTCCCGGCGTTCTCTGGCCTGAATGATATGGAATTCCCCATGTTCGTCCAACTTCCTCTCCACTATCCAGCGTCCATTTAGGTCGCCAGTGATTTGTAGGATGGTTCCTCGCTTTATGGTGAGGTGTGGCTGTGGGAGTATTACGAAGACAAGTATTTCTTCCTCCACGAATATTTTGTTGGACTCCACGCTTACGCGTATTGGGTTTGTGTACATATCTTCAGCGTAAATCCTAGCTGGCGAGGGAATGGTGGCAGGCGCTGGGTGATAAGGGCTTGTGTAGCAATATCCTGCGGGTAGGGCTTTTGGAAGCCATTTCTGTACAAACTGCTGGTATCGCACCAGTGGGTGCTCTGGAGTTGAAGTCGGAATGGGACATCTGCCCACAAGGGTGGGATTCAGGAGGGTGCGAAGCGAGATGGGTGGAACTGCGGGGTGGATCTCAAAGGGCCACGATGGTGGGTGCTCCAAATTAAGAGGATTAACCCTGACAACCGGCACAGGAGGGTATGTGCAGTAGTCGGAGAATGAATCCTGGCTCATGATCAGCTGCGAGTATGATGGTGCTGCCATGGCGAGTAGGAGTGGGAGCAGAAGCGACACCTAATTGAGGTCACGTGCGATTTGTGTTTGTTCATATTTGGAGGCTGATGGTCTTCCGACAATCAAACTACCACTTTTGGGAACAAGGGCTTGATACATGTGACAACATATTTAGGGCGAGTAGCTAGGAAGACTGCCTGTAGTTGAAATGCGTCTTTCGCTGCTGGATTCAGCAGCGTCAGAACCAGGGTCGCCATAAGCCCAATGGTTTGATTTTGAAGCTTGCCGTGCTATAGCTCGCATACTGCTGCAAAACACCGTTCATATAAAGAACATGTGCATAGACAGGAAAGGGAGGTAAAGTATCGTCCGCGACGCTCCTCCACCTCCTCGGGCGCGACGCGCACACCCCTCCCGCCCCGCCTGCCCGCGCCCGATCGCCAGCTCCGCGCCCGCATCCGCATCTGCATCGCCGCAAAGACCATCCTGTCCGACGCTGTCCTCAAACACGACCGAAGCCGCCCCCGAATTCGACTTGATGACATCCGCGCCATCATCGCCGAGCGCACGCACAAGATCGCGATCCTCCCCTCGACGCGACGCTCACCACGGGCGACTTGCGGTCCGGGAAGATCATGGTTCGCGCGCCTCAAGCACATCAATCATAGCGGATCGCCAAGGAGAGGGCGAAGTCGTGGCTCGACGGCGGGTAGTACTGCGCCTCGGCGACGCTGGTCAAGCCCCGCTCCCAATCCGTCGGAGCGTCGGTTTCCGCCCGTCCAGACATTGACAAGCGGCGCCGAGTGCGCTGGCGCGAGAAGCCGGATCAGCCGGGGGTAGAGAGACGGAAGGGAGGGGGAGGGGAGGGGAAGGGGTGCCCGGGATGTGATGTTAAGGTGTGGGAAGGACGTGTTGGTGAGGAGCGCGGCGGGAGTGAAGCCCGTATATTGCTGGCAGACGAGGGCTGAAAACGATGGTGGACCGCAGCGGGCGACGACGTAGGTCGGTGCGAGAGGCGGCAATCGCCCGCGAAGAGGCAGCTCAAGCGCTTGGTGGGGACAGCTTTGGCTTTGGGGTGTCGTGGCCGAGCGATCGTAGTCGCAGCAGTCGGAGCCTCGAGCCAAAGTCTTCAAAGATTGCAGGCTGCCCGAGCTCTGGGTGTCGCCGTCGTTCGGGTTATGGCCATCCTAGGACTCGGAGAAGCAAGTCGCGAAACGCACCTGCTTGTGTTGTGCGACGACGGATAGCGGGCGGTCAATGAAGCTACACATCTTGCTGGTGGATGACGCGCGAGAACGACGCCATGGATGGGCATCTTGGCACCGTCCCTCCTCCCTCCTGCGGGGAGGGCCTTGATCATGAGCGCATGAGCGCTTGAGGGCCCCGTCTCCGATTTAGTCGAGGAGATACCCGACTCGGTGGAAGGCTGAGACGTTTGGACATCATTGGTCGAGCAGGGATGCGCGTCGCGGCCACAACAAGTGCCCGGAAATATTGTGGAAATGCCATGAATCTTTCGAGGATCTGGTACGCCCGTCACCAACGTAGGGACGCCTTATGATATCCAGAGCGACAATTGCAAGGCGAAAGTTCGAGTCCGAGCGCATAAACAACGTGTGCATTAGGCCATTGCTGGCGCATGGCAGTACGAGTCCAGTCTATCAATTTTTTTTTCCTTTTTTGGGTCAAGGATTAGAACTCCGATCAGACCTTCCTCACAAATCTTATACAGAGAATGTTCCAGGCAAATTGAATCGTAAAAATTGACTTTGGTAATAGCAGTCCTGAAGCTGAAGTATTAGGCACAATTTTTTTCTTGCTCAATGGTTCGCTCGGTCGACGCTGGCGCGTCGACCAGCTCACATTGAGCCCGCCCGATGCTCTGCGCCCCGAATTGGTGCTGAGGGTATTCAGCCTATACGCTAACCTCTAACCTTCAGTAACAGCAGTCCTGAAGCTGAAGTATATTAGAGACAATTTTTTTCTTGCTCAATGGTTCGCTCGGTCGACGTGCCAGCCCGCCCGATGCTCTGCGCCCCGAATTGGTGCTGAGGGTATTCAGCCTATACGCCAACCTCTAACCTTCAGTAACAGCAGTCCTGAAGCTGAAGTATATTAGAGACAATTTTTTTCTCGCTCAATGGTTCGCTCGCCCGATGCTCTGCGCCCCGAATTGGTGCTATGTGGCCTATGTTTATTTGAGGAAGGAGGGGACTAGGGACCAACTAGAGAAAGAAGCAACTTGGGAAAAAATGAACTGTTGGAACATGTTAAATTGTTAATTGGACAACGACCGAGATGCCGGGTGGTGACAAGAGCCTTGGGACAACGGGGGTCCTTGGGGGGTCCACACAGGATGCCAAGGTAAACTTTGAAGATATTAAGGATAAAGACAACCCACACATAGCAGCAAGGAAATGGGCTGGAAAACGATAAATAACAACAGGAAGGAAATGGCGGAAATGGACCGGAAATGATGGGATCGGCTAGCGATCACGCACGTGAGCGAGGAAAACGGGCTGAAATTGATGGCAAAAGGCCCCGGAGTGAAGCACGTGCATCAAAAGATCAATCAAATCAGCACAGCGTTGATCAAAAAAGGCTGAATGGACGGAAAAATTTCGCGGAGCAACCGCTTACAAGAACGAGTCCTAAATAAATTTAGGACTCGTAAAACAGCGTGGGAAACGGTCGGAGTTCGAAATGCTCGTTGCTTCCTACCGCCAACGCCATCGACGTCGTCCCCAGCTTCGCAACCTGCTTCCTCAGGTCCGAAAGAGCCTTCTTATTCTTTCAGAAAAAAAAACATGTGTATCGATTCGTCTGCGCATTTTCCACATTTTGATTTGCAGCCACTTCTCCTCCGACTTCGAAGCGGCGGCGGCGTCCCGTAGGCTTGGAACGCCCGCACCGCAGCTGCAGCCGCAATGCGGCATCAACGTTTTCATCAAGTGCGGACCGGCGTCCAGCAAAACATGGCCGTCGGAGTGTAGATCCGTCGGGGTCCGCAGCATTTAAAACATGCCAGTCGGTTCAACCTTGCAGTTGTATTGCACCTATCATGAATTTCTTCCGTCTTTTCGCTGCTATAGCCTTTCTGGCTACCCCTTCCTTTTGTCTAAACACTCGCGCATCAAACACCAGCATATCTGCACAAAATGCTACAGTCCAGTCTCTCGTGGTGCGTCGCTTTTACGAATTCATAATCCTTTGCTAATAATATTTCTCGCAGTACGGGATCCCATTGACGCAATATGTCATCTTCGCCAATTCCATTGCCAACCGCTCGGCGGGCTGGACTACAAACTCGTTGGCGCACGAAGTTACCCTCGCAAACGCGAGCTACCATACCATTGTTCTGCCAAATGTGGATACGCTGTACTCGGAGGGTCTCCTGGATCTGTCTGGAGGTGACGTCGTCGCCACGATGCCTCCTTTGGAGACAGGACGCTTCTATGTCTGGCCATTTTACGATCTGTAGGTCTTTCAACCTGTTTCTTTCAATCTACCCATTGATTGAAAGACGTACAGTTTCGGCAACAATGTTTGCAATATCGGCACGATCACCAACAGCACCGCAGGGAAGTACCTGGTCAAATATCGTCCGTCTAATCCCGGCTGCGTGGCGGGCAGCGGTGAATATGCGGGGACCATCTATCTGCCCACCGTCTACGGTGCGACCCTCCTCCGCATCGAAGTCGGCAACTCGAGCGACGTCGACCACGTCGTGTCGTCAATTCAACCTAATTTCACCCTAAAGCCCGGTCCCCGCGCCGCTGCTTCCAGGGCACCCCCTCTCACTCAGGCGCTCTTGAACGCGAACTTGACTGCCACCAAGGTCCCGCTGTTCATCATGCAGCTCACAGCCCGCCTCGCCGCATACAACCCGCCCGAAGTCGCCGCCGACGTCGCGTCGATCAGCGCCACCCTCACGTCTGCGGGCATCTCGATGTCCGAGCACACGTACACCCAGCCCGCGGACGTCGATCTCACCGAAGCGTACGCCGCCGCCCAAGACGCGCTTACCCTCGTCTCGCAGAGCTCCACCGACTTCCTCTCCCTCGGCGCCGACTGGACCGTGCTCGCGCCCGCGCTCAGCGGCGACTTCCACACGCACTACGCCGTCCGCGCCCTCATCGCCCTCCGCGGCTACCTCCAGCTGCAGCCCGCCGAAGCGGTGTACCCCGTCTACCAGCTCACGCAGACCCTCTTCGCGAACGCGACGTACGTGGTCGCGTTCGCCGGGAAGCCGCCGGTGGTGGGGTTCTGGAGTCTGACGATGTACGACGGCGCGGGGTTCCTGGTGCCCAACAGCCTCGACCGGTTCGCGCTCAACGACCGCGGGGGCATGACGTATCCCGATGGGACGCGCGTTTATGGGGGGAGCAGCCCTGCGGACAGCGAGGAGCCGTTTTATATGCTCTTGCAGAGCACGGATACGCCGGCGTCGGCGGAGTGGGAGGACAAGTGCGTTTCGTTTATGTTCCGTCGTATTTTTTGCATTGCTGATGTTGTGTTTGACTTCATTATCAGCTGGCTCCCTACTCCCGCTGACGGTGGGCAGTTCAGTTTTTATCTGCGCTGGTACGGGCCGACGGAGTCGCTGACCAACGGTACCTACACCTACCCCAAGATCACCAAGGTCGAGGCTAATCCGCCGCTTCCGAGCTCCAGCTTGGTCTAGAAATAGGCTGCAAATACGTGTGTACGGACCGTTGGTTGAATTACAGAATTACCCGATTTCTTTTTGCCAACCAACTTTAAAGTTGAACCAGTTGAACTCGTGATGTCCCATTGCAATTAACGCCAGATAGGATGATTCGGGAGTCCCTGCGCTGTACTCCTTCATGCAGTCATCATCCACACGCAAGTCGCAACCGTGACGCGACTGTTTATCGGCGGTTGCCGGTGCGCCGCCAATCGCCCTCATGTGACCGAAGGCTATGTCGTTGCAACCGGGCAACCATCATATCCTGTCGCGTCGATCGTTCCGTGATTCTGGTGCACTTGCCGATCTTGAACATTCGGTTGGGTGCAGGAGAGATTGTATTCCTGGAAACCGACTAAGTCGCCCCTGAAGAAACTACAAAGGCGGTGTAAGTACCTCATCGCAATTCTCCTTCTCTTTCTCTATTCCTGTAATGGCAAACGACGCTCCCACCACCGCACAGACCTCGCTCTCCTCATTGGCAGATTGGTCAAAGCAGCACATCCACGATGTCTTCGAATCACCGACGAACGAGCTCACGCTCCGCGCACTGGACAGCACCTTCTCGCGCTCCCTCAAAGCGACCGTGAACGGGGCGCCAGTCGACTTCAACGGGTTCTCTCAACTGATAGCGTCGATGTCGGAGCACTCCGCCCCCGGCGGTCCTAAAGTCGAGTGGGTTTTCGCAGACGAAACACCGGATGATGCGGGACATCGGGTGCGTGTTCAATTTGTTACACGGGTGTCGGGCCTTAAACCTGTCCTCTATAGAACGGTGTCGTGAAGGGCGAATACCTCATTCGACACATTTTTGGAATAATCCCCGGCACAGACGCCCTGGTAGAAATTGAGACGCGGAAGCAAGTCGTCGGGAGGTCGGTTGGGCCGTGGCTACTCCCGATCAAACTACCGTTCCTCATGGTTCTTCTAGGATCGAATCGCAGTCGTCGGAGGATGGGGTGGATAGCAGGATAATTGTGCACCTCGACGCCATAGTTTCTGTCGAACCGGTGGATCAAAAGTACTCCGGCATGAGTAGCAAAGATAGTTGAAAATCGAGTTTTTGCTGCATAATTCGGCGCTATTAGCGACCACGGCATTTTATGGCTGCGAGATTCGAGTTGAATTCAGTTCGATGGTGCGCAGGCCCGAAACACCCGATCCACCAGTTACAAGTTTGAAGTTCCCAGCGACCAACGCTCGATCGTAATAAATTACACAAAATAAAATATCTACTGCGAGACCGTCCACCCTACTCGAGATCGGTCTGCAGGAACCTGACCGCTTCCCCGCGCCTATTCTTGTAGAAGATGATATCCCCCTCGTCTTCGACGAACGCACATTCAGTGAAAGAGCGATACAACGCCCGGAAACAAGGCTGGAAGCGAATGACTTAGTTGCTGGCCAGCGATATGGTACTGGTGGACGCACGGTGGGGTCGTAGTTGTAATGATCTCCCAGGATGGTCTTGAGGTGCTTCGTGACTTCCGGTTGGTTGTCTGTCGTTCATTGAGAATTAGATCAGGCGTGGTTGAAAAAGGCTTACAGAACGGGATGGACGAGAAGAGGTGATGCGCAACCTGGAGCTGGCGTTAGCGCCTTTCCTGGAGGGCTGATACGGACTAACATGATCATGCGACACATTGTGGAAGAAAAAGCGTCCTATCCAGCCCATGATCGGCCTGGGGAAGATAATGAGAATGACGGACAGGGAAAGTTGGATTCGCTCACCTGTCAACGGTTCCGACGGCGCCACGAACGAACGTCCACTCCTTCTTCCGATAGTGTGGGAGCGTCGGGTCGCAATGGTGCAGAAATGTGATCAGCACTGGAATTATTGGTTAGTTGGTGTTTAACCACGATAAGTAATAGAACAGCTGCTCACCGATCCCTGGAAAATGCTAAGCACGCTAATGAGCGTTGCTGAAGAAGCTACTTACAGTGGTTGGACAACTGCGAATTAGCTCAATCAGCGAAATAAAAGCGAGGGCAAGGAGCGACGAACCAGGTATGGGATGAAGTACATCTTCATCATCGTGGCGGAGCCAAAGTGCGCGGTGTACACCCACAGAAGATAGCCCATGACCAGAAGACCGATATCTGAAGCCAGTATACCCAGACGCTCGTGGCGTTTGAATAAAGGCGAGGTCGGGGAAAAGTGCTGACGAGAAAATATTTAGGTGAAAAACATAACACAAAGGCGTCGAGAGGACTCACATTGGTACCCTTGGGATAGGAGGGCGATCCCATGGTGTTGGCGACAAAGTACAGCTGGAGTCCCAACAACTGCATGACGAGCATCATCGCGAGTGTGTAGATCGGCGTATCTTCGAACACCTCGTGGAAGTCTAGCCCCGGCTGCAAAATTTCCGCTTTCTCAGTCGTGCCCTCTGGCCGAAGGCCAAGTTCTGATCGAAGGGCCTGACCCGAGCTTAATATTTGAACAAAAGTCGAACCAACGCTACACTCACCGGAACGTAATTCTCGTCCCGCTCCATGGAGCCAACCGCTTTCTGGAAGAGGGTCAGTTGATTGGCGCAAATTGGCGAAGGATCTGGACTCGCATGGTGAGCGCGATGAGTGGAACGCCAGGCAAAGTAGGGAGTGAATAAAGCCTAGTGGAGGATGTTGAGATACGAAAACTAGATTCCGGAATGGCGCTCACGGTTTGCATAACGTATCCCAGTGTGTTGTTGAGCCAGTTGACATCCGAAATGGTTCCATGCCCGGCTTCGTGGCCATAACACCACAGACCTGCCATGCCGATGCCCTGCCAGAACCAATAAGACACCCAGAGGGTCCAACGCAGGAAACTCGTGGAAATTGGTCCGAGACGCAAAGAAGCGGCGACCAGGGGCATCACCGAGTCAATAGTGGTCCCCAGATAATAAAAGGCGGCGACGCAGAGAACGCTCCGTGCTCCTATCCAGAGACCCTTGACCGTAGACTTCTTGTGCAACTCCAGGGGTATGGCCTTCCGAATGTCTGAAATGGTCAACTACAAGGGCGCATAAGAAATAGAAACGGAAGGGTGATGATTTAGAGACGAACGTCGGGGGGAATGAATGGCGTGAATTTCCTCGACAGATATTCTTCAGAGTCTTCAAACATGGCGAACAGAAATCGAAGTAAAAAGGTGGAAAAAGTCGGTGGAGAGAAAGGGTAGGAAAGACACCAGGTCGCCATAAACTAGCTTTGGACGTTGCACTTAACCGGAGTGGCTGAGATCCACGATCATATCCGGTGCGCATGGACACGGTCCCGCTCCCCGGGCTGTAATGAATTGAATGATGGTGGCTATGATCTTCAACAAGTTCCGGAACTTCCGATTTCTCGTTTCAGGGCGAAGATGCGTCGAGCACAATTGCACAAGACGATTGAGGGAGCACAACTTCAAATGGTAGCCTCACGGAAGTTTCTCTCTTCCGGTACTAAGTCGCAATCAGAATTATCTTGGTTAGGTGCTTCAGGATCTTTGAACATGTTTTGGTTTCTGGTAGCGAAGACGCGTCGACCAGCACAGGAACACCATGCAGGAATGCCTTTCAACCTTTGTTCTCCTCCGGAGCTGGGTTTCCCGTTGTTGTCCCGTTGCCTGATCTGCGATTCGATCCATGAATTGTTCCACCCATGGACGCGTAGCAGCGAACTGTCGGCGACAAGTCGACGAGGTAAGTATCTTCGAATTCGTACTGGCTGAGCTATATTTGGTGTTGCTGTTGTTCGGCTCGGCAAGTTCTGATTCAACCGGGCTGATCTCAATGCGGTAACGTACCCCTGTTGTACAGACTTCCAACGGATATAAAGCAAATGTGGAAGGGCGAAGACGGCAGCTTTCGCTATGGCCGAAAAGACTCCCAACGCACCGTACAATGAAGATGCCCTCCCTGCCTATGCGCCCATGGAATGGTGCGCCTGAGTTCATTTCCGCTTGCGAGCGTTCCCGACACCTTCCAGGTCCCTGAAGGAGATCCGAGGCGCAATTCCGCCCAGGCTGTTCGAAAGGGATACCGGGCGCGCGCTGCGCTACCTTGCTCGAGACCTCTTGGTTGCAGGAACATTTTGGACACTAGCAACCCGGATTGAGCCTGTGGCGTCCAGTGCCTCGGTTCAACATCTTCTGACCCCGCGTGGGGCCCTCCTCATGAAGTGGGCGGCATGGATGGCCTAGTATGTTGATCTTCTCCGTTGCGGAATGTTTGCTCAGCGCTTTTTTCAGCTGGTGGTTCCAAGGGTTGACGTTCACCGGATTGTGGGTGATAGGGCACGAAGTAGGTCAAATTTTTCAGCGTGCTTTCGATGTTAACCATCATTCCAAAGTGCGGGCATTCGGCGTTTTCTCCCAGTGGCTTCGTAAACGACACCATTGGATTCGTAAGCAGTTGTTACTCCCCTCCCCGAAACAATGCTCACCGGGGGTTCCGTTAGATCTTGCATTCAGCTCTCTTCACGCCATTTTTCAGGTTTGAACCGGTTTCGTTTCGCTGTCTCCGAGTCTGACTTTCGTGCAGTTGGAAATACTCTCACCACCGCCATCATTCTAGTGAGTTTGTCCCATGCTACCTCACTCAGTCGACTTGAACGTTATACAGACCATGCTTCTATGGAGAGAGACGAGGTTTACATCCCCAAGACCCGTTCCGACCTCGGGCTTCCTCAGGAGGTCCACGATGAAAGCATCTACGCCGAAGTTATGGGGGACACACCTATTTACACGCTTTTCATGCTACTTCGCCAGCAAGTCCTCGCATTTCCGGCGTATCTCTGTGAGTATATCCGTATCAACGGCGTTGACAACTTCTCACGTTCAAACCCAGTTTTCAACGTGTCTGGGCAAAAGCACTATCCGAAGTGGACCAATCATTTTGACCGTGAGTCGTCCTTTCCCATGTTATGCGTCCATTATATTCACGACCTCCGCAGCTTCCTCTGTTATCTTTAACAAGAACCAGAAGAACGCCGTGATCATGTCGAACATTGGCCTCTTGTCCATGATCGCCATTCTCTATTACGCCGCCCAAGTCTTCAGCTTTGCCGACGTCGTGAAGTTCTACGGCATCCCCTGGCTATGCGTTACTCATTGGTGTAAGTTTTTTTTCCAACTGTGTCCGCGCGGCTCGAGGCTCACCATTGGCGCAGTTATCATGATAACGTATCTTCACCACACCGATCCCGTGAGTCTTCCCGCCAGGACAGCGGTTCCGTTGTTGAATCTCTCTAGACGCTGCCTCATTACCGCGGCGCTGAATGGAATTTTCAACGAGGCGCTGCGGCCACCGTCGATAGGTAAGTATTATTCGCGTTGCCATTGCCATCGAGATAACTTGTCTCCGGCCAGACCCGTCCTCGGCTGGCAAGGTCGTTTCTTCCTCCACGATGTTGCACACTTCCACGTTATCCACCACGCAAGTTCATGTTTCCTTCGTTCCTGATTCTGAGCCTGACATTATCACGCCAGTTCTTCCCAATGATGCCATGGTGTACGTCAAGCTACCCATTCTTCCTCTCGATGGCTGCTGACCTTGCTGCAGATCATGGAGAAGAGGCCACGCAGCACCTGAAAGCGTTTATCGGCCCGCATTATTCGTGGTCCGAGAAGCCTATATTCTCCGCCCTGTGGGACAGCTACAATCGATGCCAGTTCGTTGAGGATCATGGTACGCGCAGCATTTTTCGTTCCCATTTACTCGGAAACTAATCCTATCTAGGGGACGTGTTATTCTATCGCGACAAGATGGGCCATGCGGTCAGAAAGCCTGCGGAAAAGGTCCAAGCGAGTTCGGTGGCGAGATGACCTGGGTTTTTGGGTCTACGTGTGAGAGTTATTTATTAGAGAGAACATGAATCAAGAGAATTGCCGTTGACCTTCAAGTTATCGATTCGACGCTCGAATAAACACACCAATAATTTCCCGGGCGTGTTCACCTGACCGCGTTTGACCCGTCGGGCCGTCGGCTGTCAGCGGCTGTCGCGTTGATTTGCTCCCGCTTGACTCCCGATCTGCAACGGCACTGCGTTATTTTTAATCTGGCTTGAACCAGGAGCAGAACCTGGAGCAGAACGGGAATCTATAAGTAACAGAGGATGGCGATGCACTCTCAATTCTGATACACCTTTGACTTCACCGATGACCGATCTAGCAGGCGGCGCAACTAAACCTATAAGTATCTCAACAGGTGGATCCAGCCCGTTGTATTCTAGTTGCATTCTATGCACATCACCGCACGTTCGATGCACTTCCCGCCTCGCCAGTCACTGGTCGCGCGTCGCGTTGGTGCATACCGTGATTCATCCTGATTCGTCCCGTTTGCTTGGTTCGTGGGTTCGTAGTCTCCGGCGATGCTCACTCCGGTCTCGCATAACGACAATCGCCTTTGCGCATGATTACAGAGTTCCCTCTGCGGTATAAGCGGCCAACTCGTCCACCGTCCAAGTTTCAACATGGTTGAACGCATTTTTTATTCAAGTTCGGCTCACCCCTCAACCACACATGGCACGACAGCGCGTCGCGTCCGGTTATTCCTCGTAAGTATACCCCGTATTCTTCCGCACGCGTGATGCATTGGAAATCAAGGTTGGGGTACGGCGCGTTGCGCGCAATAATCATACATACAGTACGCATTATACAGAATTCAACTTATGAATAAGACCGAGCTAGTTGAGCGCGTTCAAAGGCCTCACAATCTACTTTGCACCGTTGGCGCGCTCTGCGCATTGATGGTGGCAAGAAGACGGCAAATCTCGACGGCAAGGTTGGTCGGGAATTCTTGTACAAGCTTCGCAAGAAAGTTGAAGAACGGCCAAAATGAGAAATGTTCCACATACCATATGTCCGCCCTCCATTTTTGTTATGGATGCCACGAACCGGCCTTGCGAGCGGTCGGATATCGACCCTTTGCCAGCTTCGGGGACGATGTCGTCCCGATCACCCCAGACAATATGAAATGGTAGCGTACGACAGACTCTGCCCACCTGGTCCACAGAGTCGAAGTGCGCGACCTTGTCCATGAAAGCGTTGGCTTCGTGCACCTTATCGCATTTGAGCGTAACTTTGCCATCCGGAGTGTCTTTGAACCCGTGGTCCTGAAAGGAAGGTCAGCCTTGAACATAATTTAAAACTCGCAATCAATGGCTCACAATATGTACGCGCAAGACGCGGGGATCCCAGACGTTCCATGGAAAACGCTTCTGCATCCACTCATGCGCAGCCTCGCGAGAGGCCCAAACGTCTCTTCGCACCCGAATGGCAGCGGTGAGCGGGGCGATGCCCCCCTCGGTGTAGGGGTCCAGTTCTGCCGCCACCATCGAGGGCTCAACCAAAATCATCGCGATGTATGGGCTGCTATGCACACTCATAAACTTTGTCGAACCGACCCTAGAGACTCCATAAGATCGGAATACAAGAAACCACAAAGGCAGCGCGTACATGGAAATAGCACCGGCCGAATGGGATATAGGTATGATGCGGTGGCCTTGCATACGCGGGGAGCATGCGAACGCCGCTATGGCTTCCGACCATTCATAGGATACTAGGGCATAAATGTCACGTTTAACTGGGAAGAGCGGGAATTCAAACAAAGCAGCTCACACACGCCATCTGTCCGGCTGCTCGCCAGCTCCTCTGAATTCAATACTGCGGCATCACCGTGGTCCTGGCGGTCCAGCGCCCAGGCCTCGCGCACGCACGGGTACTGCTGCAGACGAAATATATCCGCAATTATGGGCTCCCACACTTCCTTGTCTGAAATCCAGATGCAGCGACGATATCGCAAGGACGAGGACGTCACTCACGCGCGCCGACGCCATGCCCAAACAAGAGAGTTATTCCCTCGACGTTGGCTGCAGATTCTTTGGTATAATACCGCTTGGCGGTCATTTTGAGGAAGGTTCCCGGTGCGCTGCGGTCATTCTGGGGACAGGTGAACACAAAGGGCGAGACTTCGAGCATGTCGAATGAAAGTTGCCACAAAACGTACTATGATGCGCGGAGATTTATATTGGTGCGGCCATTGCCATGTTGCAGAGATCGTCGAAGTCGTAGCAATGCAACCACAGGCGACGGCGTGAGATCATCGCATCAGTGTTGAGCTGATGGGCGATCTTACTCTGATCCTAGATCATTCCGGCTGGTGCCACTGCCTAGGTTTCTGGACAGGACGAACTGTTTATAGAATCGATGAAGCGCACGTAGCTTGAGCCCACTCAGATACTAGACCCTATGTGGCCCTTGGGAGATATTGTTCCGATAAAATGAAGCTGGTGGAATCACTCCATCTTTTGAGTCTTCCGGGCCTGATGGACGAACAACGAACGACGCGTTGACGCGCCGTATAAATAGACTGTTACCGCTTGAACGGGAGGGTACTTATGACGCAAAGCTATGAAGTTTAATTAGTGGCCAATGAATGAACATTGATAATTGCAACTCCCTCCGGTGTTTGAAAAAGCAGCTGCTTTCGGCTCGGAAAGTGGCCAGGACAATCAAACACATCATACAAGGCACGCTCGACCGCATGAGCTGTGAGATGGGATCCTTGAGCAATGAAAGCGTTCAATTTGAAGCCTGAAGAAAAGATCGGCTTGATTGCCGCAATGGACGCCCGCATCAACCATTGATAATCCCGAAACCGTTTGGTTACCGTCGCCGACGTCGCAGATCTCAGATGGTGGACACTGGAGAGCGCTGCTGTGCGTTGTGCGTTGGCTAGCGCGGCTGTCTCTCCCCATAACCTGCAGGCTCCATTCCCAAGTCCAATTTTCACTCCGACATGCTATCTCCTGTCACCCCTCGCCGCCGGACGGTCTACACCCCAGTTTCGGAAACGTTTGCGAAATCATCCGAAAAAGCTGGATTTCTTACGAGCTCGCTGACCGAGGACGACGACCTTGACGAGGATGAGTACATCGGCCGGGAAAACCCTACTGTGGAGGATAATTACCTCACTGGTCTCAAACTTGTGGTTCTGATGTTCGCACTGGGTCTCTCGGTCTTCTTGGTTGCTTTGGACAATACGATCATTGACACTGCAGTAGTGAGTGCAGGAGCAGGGCAGCTTTTTCTTTGACCGAATTTATTATGTAGCCAAAAATTACAGACGAATTCAAATCATTAAATGACGTGGGATGGTACAGTTCTGCGTGAGTTGTCCTCCTACTTTCTACGCACTCCCTTACTGACGATCGTAGATATTTGTTGGTGCGTTTACCTTAGCATAGCTGCGAATCCACCCCTAAATGAACCCCAGACCACCGCAGGCACCCAACTGCTTTTTGGAAAGATTTACACTCATTTCCCCATCAAACGCGTCTACATTATTTCCATCGTAATTTTCGAGCTCGGGTCTTTTGTATGCGGAGCTGCCCCGACGTCCAGTATCTTCATCATTGGACGCGCCGTTGCTGGAGTTGGCAATGCGGGGATTTTTTCAGGCGGTCTCGTCATCATTGCCCACACAGTACCGCTTGCCAAACGACCGCTATTCAGCGGCATGATTGGTGGACTGGGCGGAATCGGCAGCGTCGCAGGCCCACTCCTTGGCGGTGTCATTACCGACAAACTCTCCTTTCGATTCTGTTTCTACCTTTCCCTCCCGATCGGCCTGATCACTCTCGTCCTCACCGCATTCCTCCTCAAAATCCGAACGACAGGACATCTGAAGGGCGATAATGCGTTCAAACTCGCGGACTTTGACCCGTACGGCAATCTTGTTTTCGTTCCCGCAATGGTCACCCTCCTCCTCGCCGTGCAGTGGGGCGGCTCTGAATATCCATGGACGTCGGGTGTCATTATCGCACTACTGCTCGCCTCTATTGTCCTCTTTACCATCTTCATCCGAATCCAGCTCTGGGTCGACGAACGGGCAACCATCCCGCCCCGCATCCTGAAGCAGCGCACTATCTGGAGCAGCTCGCTATACGCCGTTTGCATCGGCGGTTCGTTCAACATCATTACCATGATCTTGCCCATCTGGTTCCAAGTCATCCACGGTGACTCCCCTGAGGGGTCTGGCGTCGATACGCTTCCAGTTATTCTGGCTTTGGTCGTGGGCTCTGTCTGCGCCGGCGCGCTGATTGGTGCCATTGGATATTACGCGCCGTTCATGGTGCTCTCGTCCATCTTCACGGTCGTCGGCTCGGGAATGCTCGGTTCGCTGAAGGTCGCCTCGACCCTCAACAACTGGCTGTTCGCCGAGATTCTCTGCGGCTTCGGCGTCGGGCTCGGGCTGCAGCAGCCCATGTTGGCTGCACAAACCGTTCTCGAGCTCAAAGACGTGCCAATTGGAACGGCTATAGTTATGTTTGCGAACACGCTCGGTGCGTCGTCCCTCGAATTCTCGCAAATCTTGATGACGATGGTTTCCTTAGGCGGCGCGCTCTTCGTAGCAATTGCCCAGAGCACCTTTACATCTACCCTTGTCGCTGGCCTCGTCGCCACCGTACCCGGCGTGTCGCCTCAGGATGTCTTGTCGGACGGCGCGAATTCCCTGAAGGATGTCGTCGCCCCCGAGTTCCTTCCCGACGTTCTGCGCGTATACAACCAGGTACCTTTTTTCCTCTTCTTTTCCGGTACCCTCGTTGATTGGATGAACAGTCGCTCATGATGCCGTTCTACGTATCAATGGTCCTAGGCTTCATTGCGCTCGCGGGGTCGTGTGCGGTCGAGTGGCGGAGTGTCAAGGGGAGGAATGTGGAGACGGCGGGCGCCTAGGCTTTGAGCGCTTTGAGCATCGAGCGAGCATTTTTTACGCGGACATTCAAACTAATCAAACTACGCGCGTGGGGTAAGTAGCGCAAAGTATGTATCGATAATTATTCTGGACAAATCTCCGCAGATGTATATAGCTTGTCTGCGTGTGTTCAGATAAACAACTTGGGTGATTCGGTACCGCAGAACAACAAGGAGAACACGGACAAGATTTCCATTGCTTAACGGAAACAAGTAAACACAAAGTCATCACAAAGTAAATCGAATGCACCAACGCTCCCCAGCCCTCTAGTCCAACCCAGCGCGTTCGATGTCGAGTCCAGCGAGGATCAGCGCGGCGCGTCCGGTTACCACCATGCTCATCAGTTCGCAAGACCGCATCGTGCCAGGCAGCGTCTTCGAAGGTCTTCGACCCATTGCTGAGTCTCGGCCTCGGGAAATTGTTTTAGCCCACGCGCCGGAAAGCTGTCTTACGTGGTCCTGTACCGTACGCCCGGCCAGGGTTTCTGTGAAGAGCCACGCGGACGGTCAATGCCGTGGGCAGTCCCATAGTGGTCTTCGATGGTGGCCGGCCGATGGGGGGATTCGGATCTTCGAATTCTCGCAGAAGCCTGAAGACAGCGTGGCTGTGCGGGCGATCGGCGGCTTATCACACCTTGATCTGTGATCAATCCCTCCTTTTCGTCTCCCACGGAGTCCCACACCAACGGACAGCTGCTATGTCTCTGCACTCCGCGAAATTCTGGATCTGCGACACCTAACTGCGTCTCAACGTTAAAGCTCTCCGACAGGCTGCTGTGAGGTCCGCCAATTCTTGAGTCCCCGGATCCCTCCAGCCCGTGTAGCGTCACTCGCCGGCGGATCGGGAGGAAAATTGGAATGCGGAAAATCGGCCAGTCTCGAATAATCCGCCCTTTATGTGTCTGGTGCCGTGCGATTAATTTCTGCGATGAAGAAACGTCTTCATCTCTGGTAGCAAAATGGGGGGATCCTGGTCTTGTTTCCTTACCTTGTTGCGAACGTATTGGTAGACCCTCTCCCGGGATCTCACTCGCGATCTTGTCTGCAGCCAATCCGCTATTTCGTTATGTAACCCTGGCGGGAAATAAATTGCAGGTCCACAATTATATGCAATCCATAGGTGTGCAACTTCCGCTCGTATGGATGACGATATGATCCCAAGTCCGTCCATTTTTCACTGTATGATGATCACTGATTTCGAACGTAGATTACAATAGCTCTCTGATACCTTTGCACGGTGCCAGGCTATAGACCAACTTGAAGCGGTGCCAGGCTATAGACCAACTTGAAGTACTACGTATTTCTTCACCTTCGAGCTTAAGGTGGCATATGCGTCAATTCTTTGCATCGAGGGAGTATCTTTTCCGCAACACTCCAAATGGCACCGGTATTGATGCACACTAATAAAGCTCCTTATCGACCCGTGCGATATTTCCCCTTTGTTGGAAAGGATGCGATGTGCGTTTTTGTGCTTCTTCTTTGGAAATTTCGGGCTCATTTACCGTCTAAACTAAGATCACCATTGGACTCGGAGCGTTCCTCAATCAGCGCTGTCTGTGCGGGTCATTATTTTCATCATTGCAAATCCCATAACGGTGCAGTTCGTCTGCATAGACCTTGCAGTTCGTCTGCATAGACCTTCGATCGCACCGCCACAGTTGAGCAGAAGGAAAGTGTACGGGTTTGTAATGCGTACAGGTGCGTCCAATCTTTACTTCCACGATACATTCACTAATATCAGTATATTGCATATATCTTAGGACTCGTCGTCCATCCTGCTGATGCTAATCCAACGCAGACCCTGACTTTGACAGATTTTTCTCCGAGCGTCGCACCGACTTTTACAAGGCCGCTGCTACCTCCCTTCACCTTTCACGCTGCCTCCTTTGCTTGTTTCGTCCAGCCTTAAGGTTGATTCCACATTTTTGGCTCATTATCAGCCCGATTATCTTTCATTCAATCGTCCGAACGCCGGGCTTCACGCACTGAACTTCGAAATGTCGAGAGTATGCATCCCCGAGGTAAGCTCTCCTCTATTTCGATCATATTTCGCGTATACCTCGACCGACCGACTCGTGTTTCAGGCCCCTGGAGTCTAATAGTCCAACTGCGTTCACCTTGCATGGACTGGACGTGGTCAAGATCAACAAGACTTGGTATGAATTTTGGTTAGTCGTTGTATCTGATCCTGGTACTGACTCGTCTTCAATAGCCTCAAATCGACTCCAACTCGCCGTTCAACCCGCCGAAATTGTAGTTCAGCGACTATAACTTAGGGTATGTTCAATTTGTGTATTCTACTACTCATCGATAGAGCCGACTTGTTTGTCAGGTTGTCGCTCATCCGTTCAATGTCGACGTACACAACATGCAAAATCCTATCGTGTGCGTGAACATCCTGCTTTCCCCCCGGTGATTACGCGCAGTTCGAAAAATGATCATAATGTCCAGTACAGGGCGTCCTAATACTTCCTGAGCCAGATAAGATATACCGATAGGTGCAAAATTGATTGACTTTTCTGTGCTGGAGTTGATTCAAACAATGTCACTGAAACTGCGTGCAGTGCTACGTACAAATGCGCCCAAATTGTCGTGCATAGAGCCTGGAGAAGTCATGCGATTCGGAATCGTTTGCATCTTCCGTCCACTTTCATCCGGGCGACGTCCAATTTTGAACATTGGTATCTTGGAAACACGCACCAGCGATGAAAAAAGCAACGAACTTGCGGCGCGTTCTCCAGCCAAAGCCCGAAGGGATGCACAGACATCAGCCTTCGGTTATCTACCGTCATCGTCGCTTTCCGGAAGATGTACACCCGAGCTGAGGTTGAGAAGGGAGACGGGTCAAGGGATGGCGTCTGACGAGAAGGTTGATGGGATCATCTGAGTCCTGCTCTTTGACCGACAATCTCAGGTAGTACGGTGAACGTCTTTCTGAGCCTTTGCTCATGATCTTCCAGTAATGTCTGAAGCCGCCACAATGCTCCTTGCCGCCCTCGATGGAGAACTCATCCGATCTGGTCTCTATGTAACAACCACATACCAACTCGAGACCGCCAAGGATGACAAGAACGAAGTCCAGCGACTACGCGAGATTGGGCAGAAAACGGTGTTACCTCTGATACAGGTCGGTCTTGTCAACCGGCTGGGTGAGAAGGCTACGGTCGAGGTAGTTCAGGTGAGAGGACGCAATTATCTCCGGGTAATCATCCACCTCTCAATATCTTTGATAGGCCACTTCCAAAGCAATCATCGCGGACGAAAGGCTGTACCGCTTTTTCGTGACCGTCGGCGTACGAAGTAGGGATAACCCTGGTTCGGTCGATTCTTGGATTGAACGCGAGCTCGATGCGTTCTTATCAAAACTAACTGCAGCCTTCACCGCGCTCAAGTAAGGAATACTCATGCTCTGTGAACCCTCTTGCCCACCTGAACTCCTCTAGGTCTCCTCTTGATCATTGTAGAAAGCCCTCCGCTACGCAGACCGATAGTCTCATTGAGTATTGGAGGTCTCGCCATTCCGGAAATGAATAGTTAGTTAGTAATTTACAGCCTGAGAACTTGAGATTGCATCACAGTTTGCGAGCAAACTTTCTTCCCGCTTCCACCACTCTTTAGCGCCACCTTCCTCTTTCTTTCTTTACGACGTATGGCTCCTGCGCTACCCCTCCCTGAACGGCTCCAGAGTGCTATTCTCGCCCGTATGGATCGGCAAGGATTCAATCCCGTCAAGCTGCTCAAGATTGACTCCAAGGAGATCTGGACGAAAGCGAAAACCGCACAAGCGCTGTTCAGACTGATAGGAACCTCGACTCTAGACGCTCTAGTGTCGGAGGCCGTGCGCGATTACGCCGTGCTACAATGCGATTCAGCCAAGCGAGAGGTGCGCAGATCCTAGTAACTGTTTTTGCCTAGTACACAGACTGATCTACAACCAAGCTTGTGTCGGATTGCTTGCAAAGCGATCGCACCTTGGCCCGGGTCTTGCTTGCTACCGGAGATTACGAAGACCTCGCGCCTTGCCCCTTCTATGGGATGCAATCACCAACACCGGGAGACGCACTGAAGGTGTATCTCGGTGGTTATATGCTTCACGCCCAGGCATTGGCAATGCTCCGCCTTAGGCCGTGGTTTCTTTGTATGTACTGCCGCCTGGCTGCAGCAGCAGTCGCAGCCTTGTCTGTCACTTCATTGCAATGAACCAATTCTTTCACTGACATACTTGGTCAGAGATACTACCGTCACCTTCCGCGCCCCCAGATATCCGACGAGGGTTTCGGACCTTCCAGTCTTTGCCTCAAGGAAACAGAGCAAGTCTCGCAAGCGTGAGACAATGCCTTCCGCCTTCCAACTGCGTATTAATCTCAGGATAGAACCCAAGACTGCCTTGCAAGGTGGGGATGTCCTTGAAGTCTTCCAGTGTAATCTCAGACATCGACCCTCCAATTTTATCAGACATTTCCAACAAGGCCTCGTTGGAAGCGTCGACCGCGTCCGGAGCAGTTTGTCCTTTTTTTTGGTATCGATCCGAGCATCAATTCATCACATTTTAGGTTCGCGGAATCAAGCGGAATCCGACCTGCAAGAAAATGCGGGCTGGGCCCTACCCCTCCCGTACGTAGCGTCTATTCTACTGCCAAGCTGCGGCCCATTGACAATATCTGCATCTCAGCTTCGTCAATCACATCGGACGCTCCCGTGACGAGTCCCGTCGAAAGCGCCGAGACGTTGGGGCCCGCTTCTCATGTTAGATCTTTGCCTAGCACGCTCCGTGGCCCCGTCACCGGTGCGTATCCAGGTTGTAACTGTAACGCTGTTGTCTGATATCGTTGAAGAACCCTCTGCTACGACTTCCGAGCGCAATGTCTCATTTTCCTGCTAGAATCGGCTCGCCTCCTGTACAAACATCCTAGCTCACAGACGACATACACACTACCAGTAGATTATCATCTATTTATTTATTACTACCATTGGCCCGATCCAATGTTCTGTAACCCAGTGAAATATGATGCACATGTAACCTCAAATCCAGTGCAAGAAAGCTCGCTGAAGTCTGAGGCACCTCGAGTACTTACATGAGTTGGCGTACTTAGTCTTCACAGAAGCGAACATTTACGGAACTTTCAAGAAACTCGAACCCCAGGCCGTAAGCAGGCTTGACCCGGTATCTCTACGTTCGCCTCCTAGCATCCGACACGTCCTGGATCCATGGAGTCTTCAATAGCTTCACAGCAGGCCCCAGAATTAATCCCGGCACTGGCAGCATGATATTTGTTGCGAACAAACATTCGTCTTCCTCAACTTTGAAATTGAATTGAGTTTGTCAGCCACCCAGGAGACGCCCGAGCCTCTCTTGCTCTTGACTTCCATCATCCCCACCCTCATAGGCTACGAGTACGCCTCCTCGCAGCAGTAGCCCTCCAAGTTCCACGGCGTCAAGCTGATGCAACATATGCAACGGTGCGCCGTTCTCCATTCTACTCCCTTTATAACACTGATACTCTGCTCGTTCCCTTGCAGCGTCCAAGGTGCGTGTGCTGCACTCTCTATCATCTATTCCGCTGATTACTTCTTTGGGTAGCCGTGCCATACAACACCTGCAATCACATCGGTCCAGCATGGGCGCCCGTCTAATTCCACCAGGTCTCAATGGGCGTCGTATATTAGTAGGGGGGAGCGATGGCCAAGTTGCGCATACGGCTGCCTCCAGGGAATCTGCAGTGAGACCCAGGGAGATGCTTGACCGTATTCCTCCAGCTTGTGCGCATACCGCCTTGAACAACTCCCCGGGCCGAGATCAGGACTCTAGTAGTCTGGGTCGAAGACGCTGAACGGACGACGACGTGTCCCGAGCGCCACTGGCCGAGATATTGACGGTCTACGAACCATGTCTGATCCTTCACCACTCCTTCGCACGGTGGACTCGATGGGCGGCGCGGATCTTCTTTATCGGAGCGTTGAGGCTTTTTTGTTGCTTTGATTTTTGTGGTTGAAGAGGTCCCAGACACGGCGCGATGCCTTGACGCGGCGTCTGGGCTCACGGTGGCCGCTGCGCGGAAACCAACCAAATTCGCGCGTCGATTACATAATTTACATTTGTTTCGTGTATACATGTCTGAATCAAACTGCCAGTGATACCCTGACTCTACCTGACTCCTCTAGTCCGTTTCATACTCTGCAGCGTGCAATGCATGCATCATTGCCCCCCACAGCCAGATCCAGCGATTCGACTTGTATTTGACACGCTTTGACGCGTCGATCTCGGAAGTCACGAGGTCGCTTCTATCACCGCCACCGTAGCCCACGTTGTTTTCCTTGGTCCAACTTCAACCCGGTCCTCGACTTAAAAATTGCTTGCCCGCACCATGATAACCCAAATACCAAAGGATCCTGTGTCGCCGCTTCCCACTGCGCCCTGGCGGCCGTGCCGGTGCAACACGTCCAACTTGACTGAGTTCTGGTCTTGCCAAAAGTCAATCCACTCGATCCAGATCCAGATCCAGCCGAGGCTAGCACGCTCCCGAGATTGTATGGGGTCTTTAATTCCCACCAAAATTGGAATGGCAAGGTGCCTTTACAGCCAACAAACGATACCAGGTTGACGCAGATATTTTGCCATTGCCTCATTAATATTATAGAGAGTCGTATTAGGGACCCTCCGAGTCCGAGAGACTCTCGGATATTGCGAATGATGAAATCCCCCGCGGGCAAGGCATCGACTCATTTGCATTGACAAGCACCGGTTCTGCCAGAGAGTCGCGCCGCTGAATCGAGATCCAGCTTCAACATCACTTGGCACCCTCGCCCTCGACCATCTCGCCATCCGAAGGAGTCTATCAATGTCAGTTTTATCACAAAGTCGAGTCTGCGGGCTGCGAAAATTGTGCCGACGGTTTTTGATTCCCAATGAGGTACTACAAAGTTTGCTTTCCTCACCCGGTACTGAGGTTGTTAGGTGCAGGGTTTCGGATGAGAAAGGAACGTTTCGTCGACCCCGCGAGAAAGTGGATGTGTAACGGAGGAGATGGCCTCAGGTCTCGGTGAGGCACCGATGTCCAATGGATACAAGTAGATGTTTGCCCTTGGTTTGCCCATTTCACTCGGTATTCATCACGATGCTAAGCGTTTCGCCGACACAGCAGCACAAAAGACGCTGCAAGGTAGTGCCAGTCCAAATAGATGTTTCGCTGACAAAAGTCAAGGTCCCGAGCGCGATCGATGGGCGGGTATGCTGTCCTTCGGAATCGAGCGCGGCGCGAACAGTGTGAGTCTGAGTCAGTTTAAGCATGATTGAGCCGGAGTCTTGGCGTCGTCGCCTTAGATTTTAGGCCGTGCTATGCACCATGTCGCCAGAGGGACCGGACGGTGGCAGAACCAGCCGCAGCTCTTGCGGCGGTCGCCTTCAAGTTGGGAGGTAAACGTTTATGCAGGTCGCCCCAAGTTTGGACTGCTGAAGTCTCTCAGGCGCCCAGGGAGGACCGCGAGAGGCGCATTGCATACCATAAAGAAGAAAGAGACTAGATCGCGCGTCTCCGTCGCAGTTTCCGAGTAATTTGAAGCTGATTGCTTAGCCGAATGATGAGGGAGTATTTGTCCCGCCGTTTGTTTTTGTGCGCTCATGCGCCCCTTCAGCTGGCAGTGCGTGGTGCAAATGGGGTACCTCCGGGCTGTTGCGGCCGACAGGCCGTCGAGCCGACGGATGGTCAGAGAAATGAGGACCCGCAGCGCGTTGGCGTTGAGCAAGCGCTGTTGCTTGCTGTTGCTCTGGAAAGTCGACGAAGGTCGCCACGTCAGTCATCTCGCTTTACCTTTTATCCATGTTTTTGAGTCTTGACTGACTTTTTTAACGCTCGTCCAAGACTGAGCCAAGTAGCCCACCGCAAAAGCGCGGCTGCGGAGAGCGGGGCCTGGGCAAGTTTTTGTGACTGAGCCCAGGCTCAGGCTCAGCCGCTGCGGCGCTACAGGACTTGGTGAAAAGGAGTTTGAAGGGGGTGCTCGCTCAAGGAGCTCTGCGGGTCTGTTGCGGGTACGCAGTGTGCTTGCCTTTCGGAGGGCAGGCGCGCAGAAAGGACAAGGGTACTAGTATCGGAGGAAACAGGGGCGGCCGCGCGGCAACCATCAAGGTCCGGGCGGACCGATGAGATGGTTGCCACCCAGTCCCTTGCACGGTGCTCGAGAGTCGACACCGACTCTCGTGCCCGGTTTGGCAGCGGCAACATCGAGCAATTCAGCCCGCTATGCAACCACTACGGGCGCACTCCACGGGAACACTGTGACAATGTCTGCATGCACGAGCACGCGGCAACCAATAACACAGCAGTGAGAGGTTTTCTTTGTGTTTGTAATCGCAATCCTCATCGCACCCAGCGTCGACTAAGTTGAGACTCGGCTCAGAACTTAAGCTAAGGAACGCGCGGGGCTGACTGGCCATCTGGGGCGGGCCCCGCACGTCCATTATGGCTGCAGTCCCGATGCCGACGGCCCGACTCGTCGCAGAGCAGAAGCGCCGTTTGTCCCGCGACGTACACCCGTGCGGTCCGCAAAATACTCGAGGCTGTCGCCCTCGAGGGCGAGCCGTGCGCCAACGATGCGCCAGCATGCTGACAAACGGCTCCTCGAACGGAACGAGTGCGTTTGCGGCCGAGGGGTAGGACCCCAGTGGTGGACGTGGACGAAAAGGCGGCGCACATAGTTCGCCATCGCTCGCGAGACAAATGCGGGGCTCCGCCTCCGCAGAACTACGGGGGTGTGCATTCCAAGCGGGGTGAGTTTTCGGTTCCTTCCTGTCATCGTCTTGTTTCCTTTTGGCGGGCCTGGTCCCTCCCGCTTTCTTTCTTATTCTTAATGTTGATTCTCGTTTGACAGGCCACTTCGTCTCCGAATGGTGACGATGCCAAAAGGGGGCAAGACACACGTACGGACCCTCGGATGGTCACGACTGTGCATTTCTGGAGCTGCCACTGTAGAGGAATCTAGGTGAAGGAGTGAAGCTGTGCGTGTTGTTTCTTTTTTTTCTTTTCTTCGACCACTCCTCGCTTTCATTTGCTTTCTCCGATTCACTTACCCAGCCATTTCTTTTCAAGAAAAATCTCCATCTGTGCGTTTAGTTCTTTTCTTTGCACACGCTAATAGCATCCACAGTGCCCCTCGCGTTTCTCGTCTCCGAACGAGATCCCTGTCTTGGCACATTGCTTGGAGCGGCGTAAAACCTCGGCGGTGCCAGGCGCGAATGGGCGCCGGAATGCGCAATTTAATTTTCCTCAGAGTAATCAATGGCCGAGTATGTAGCCTGCATCGTGATGTGGTACCCTTTCAAAAAGTATGCTGAAATATGCCGAGGACAAGGTGTGCGCGCGCATGTGACGGCATGCCCAATGTTGGCCCAATGAGGAAATCTCTGGAAGTTGTCCAATACCACAACCTTCAATGGCCAGCATGGACGCTCCTGGGCCTCCAACATCTCCTCGTCCCGATTTGCTTTCGTGCACCTTACACCATCCGCCTGAGCCCACTACCGTGACAGACTGCGTCGTCGCGCCCGCCATCTCTCTGCACGACCATTCGTCGGCAACTGCGATTACTCCTCTTAGGCCGCTCCTCTCGCCCAGCCAGATAGATCAGTTGGACTTTCTCGGACCTCCGGTTTCGGGTACCACGCATAGACTGTCGAAGAAGGAGAGAAGGGAGAAACGGGACGCTGCTGCTCGTGGAAGCCATGGCACTCGCACTGCATTGCAGCGAACAATACGCACTCTCGAGAAAATGACAATCACAGCCGTTGGATCCATAAGGAACGATAGTCTCTCTTATCCCAGGGAAGCCCAAGACCTTCTGCGGGCAGCGACGCGCGAACAAATCGGCGAGCTCGTCGTCAGAGGCAAATCCCACATGAACTACCATGTTGTCGCTGCTCTGTACGATCGTCTCCCGGCGTCAATATTATCGCGCGGGACATTGAGTGTACGGTCTCAACCTGCCTCTCTTTGATGGAACATCTCACCGAGTCTTTTACAGGCAAATCTCGGCGCCATCACGAGTAGATCTGAACTCGCCGAGTTGTCCAAGAAATTTACAAAACTCTCCTGCTTGAAGAAGAAACCCACGAGAATGCACTTTTTGGTGGTAACGGGTGCTCTTGCTGCAGCTGAGGGGAATACCCCAGCTGTACAAAATTTTCTCCAGATCCTTCAACCAGTAATCGAAGCGGTGGTTGCGAGAGCGAAGAGGTACTCGTCTTCCGTTGGTCCGATTAGTGATGTTCCTCAATCAACGAGTCACAGCCTACCCTCTGCTAGGGACTTGGATCCTGTCTATAACGACTGTCACGAGTCAAATCTTGAACAAAATTCGGTTGAAAGAAGAAAAAGCAGAAAGGTAAGGGACGTTTCTGAATCTGTTGGTCTTCGAGCTGACCAAATTTCACGTTAGCACAAATTCCTCGCTCAAGAGACGTCACTCTTCTAGGAAGGAAAATTGTATGTTGCGGTGAAAAATACTGTAATTTTACTGACGCGATATAGCAGCTTCCGGTTCTTTACTCGGCGCTCCAACCAGTCCGGCGCGAGAAATCAAGCGGCGTAGGAGTATCCACGACGGCGAAATGGGAGATTCGGAGCGGCCAGGTCTTCCATATCTCAGATTTTAGGCAATTTAACCGATGATCTTCCAGGTGATGGCGAGACAGCTGACGTCGAAGGCAAACCAAAGCCTCTCCGACCTCGAGTAGCGCTTTGTCCGGAGGCCACGACTGGAGATACTGTCCTCATTTTCCCTGTCCCGTTGCAGGCCAATGGGACGTTGGTACGTCATGAGCGGGACGAAATAGGCGAGGATCCAAGTGCTGGGCGTTATATTTTCTTGCGCGGACATTCAAAATAATCAAACTACGCGTGTGGGGTAAGTAGCGCAAAATATGTATCGATGATTATTGTGGGCAACATACTATGACGGACCAAACGCTGCATAAATGCAACCATAAATATAAATACTTTTGGGTCGAAAATATACTTTTTCCATTGCTCGGTTTCCTTCTTTGTTGCATAGGTGCATCCATTGCCTATCTAGTATGCATCTCCCAGGTTGATTCCGATCATTGGCGGCCAAAGACAACTGTTTTAAGACCATCGGCATTTTCCGGCCGAAACGTAAGCACCGAATTCGGGAATTATTCTCGGCAGACCGGCCGGCACCGTCTATCTACATGATATTCACACCAAATTCCCGCCGCTTGCCAGAGATCATCGGCGCATGATGTGCCGCGCATCAGCTCACTCCTTCCCTCTACTCGATTCCGGTGGTGTTCAAAACACATCATCAAAGTGCATCGTCGTCGCATCAAAGTGCATCGTGCCCCTCGCGTTTCTCGTCTCCGAACGAGATCCCTGTCTTGGCACATTGCTTGGAGCGGCGTAAAACCTCGGCGGTGCCAGGCGCGAATGGGCGCCGGAATGCGCAATTTAATTTTCCTCAGAGTAATCAATGGCCGAGTATGTAGCCTGCATCGTGATGTGGTACCCTTTCAAAAAGTATGCTGAAATATGCCGAGACAAGGTGTGCGCGCGCATGTGACGGCATGCCCAATGTTGGCCCAATGAGGAAATCTCTGGAAGTTGTCCAATACCACAACCTTCAATGGCCAGCATGGACGCTCCTGGGCCTCCAACATCTCCTCGTCCCGATTTGCTTTCGTGCACCTTACACCATCCGCCTGAGCCCACTACCGTGACAGACTGCGTCGTCGCGCCCGCCATCTCTCTGCACGACCATTCGTCGGCAACTGCGATTACTCCTCTTAGGCCGCTCCTCTCGCCCAGCCAGATAGATCAGTTGGACTTTCTCGGACCTCCGGTTTCGGGTACCACGCATAGACTGTCGAAGAAGGAGAGAAGGGAGAAACGGGACGCTGCTGCTCGTGGAAGCCATGGCACTCGCACTGCATTGCAGCGAACAATACGCACTCTCGAGAAAATGACAATCACAGCCGTTGGATCCATAAGGAACGATAGTCTCTCTTATCCCAGGGAAGCCCAAGACCTTCTGCGGGCAGCGACGCGCGAACAAATCGGCGAGCTCGTCGTCAGAGGCAAATCCCACATGAACTACCATGTTGTCGCTGCTCTGTACGATCGTCTCCCGGCGTCAATATTATCGCGCGGGACATTGAGTGTACGGTCTCAACCTGCCTCTCTTTGATGGAACATCTCACCGAGTCTTTTACAGGCAAATCTCGGCGCCATCACGAGTAGATCTGAACTCGCCGAGTTGTCCAAGAAATTTACAAAACTCTCCTGCTTGAAGAAGAAACCCACGAGAATGCACTTTTTGGTGGTAACGGGTGCTCTTGCTGCAGCTGAGGGGAATACCCCAGCTGTACAAAATTTTCTCCAGATCCTTCAACCAGTAATCGAAGCGGTGGTTGCGAGAGCGAAGAGGTACTCGTCTTCCGTTGGTCCGATTAGTGATGTTCCTCAATCAACGAGTCACAGCCTACCCTCTGCTAGGGACTTGGATCCTGTCTATAACGACTGTCACGAGTCAAATCTTGAACAAAATTCGGTTGAAAGAAGAAAAAGCAGAAAGGTAAGGGACGTTTCTGAATCTGTTGGTCTTCGAGCTGACCAAATTTCACGTTAGCACAAATTCCTCGCTCAAGAGACGTCACTCTTCTAGGAAGGAAAATTGTATGTTGCGGTGAAAAATACTGTAATTTTACTGACGCGATATAGCAGCTTCCGGTTCTTTACTCGGCGCTCCAACCAGTCCGGCGCGAGAAATCAAGCGGCGTAGGAGTATCCACGACGGCGAAATGGGAGATTCGGAGCGGCCAGGTCTTCCATATCTCAGATTTTAGGCAATTTAACCGATGATCTTCCAGGTGATGGCGAGACAGCTGACGTCGAAGGCAAACCAAAGCCTCTCCGACCTCGAGTAGCGCTTTGTCCGGAGGCCACGACTGGAGATACTGTCCTCATTTTCCCTGTCCCGTTGCAGGCCAATGGGACGTTGGTACGTCATGAGCGGGACGAAATAGGCGAGGATCCAAGTGCTGGGCGTTATATTTTCTTGCGCGGACATTCAAAATAATCAAACTACGCGTGTGGGGTAAGTAGCGCAAAATATGTATCGATGATTATTGTGGGCAACATACTATGACGGACCAAACGCTGCATAAATGCAACCATAAATATAAATACTTTTGGGTCGAAAATATACTTTTTCCATTGCTCGGTTTCCTTCTTTGTTGCATAGGTGCATCCATTGCCTATCTAGTATGCATCTCCCAGGTTGATTCCGATCATTGGCGGCCAAAGACAACTGTTTTAAGACCATCGGCATTTTCCGGCCGAAACGTAAGCACCGAATTCGGGAATTATTCTCGGCAGACCGGCCGGCACCGTCTATCTACATGATATTCACACCAAATTCCCGCCGCTTGCCAGAGATCATCGGCGCATGATGTGCCGCGCATCAGCTCACTCCTTCCCTCTACTCGATTCCGGTGGTGTTCAAAACACATCATCAAAGTGCATCGTCGTCGCATCAAAGTGCATCGTGCCCCTCGCGTTTCTCGTCTCCGAACGAGATCCCTGTCTTGGCACATTGCTTGGAGCGGCGTAAAACCTCGGCGGTGCCAGGCGCGAATGGGCGCCGGAATGCGCAATTTAATTTTCCTCAGAGTAATCAATGGCCGAGTATGTAGCCTGCATCGTGATGTGGTACCCTTTCAAAAAGTATGCTGAAATATGCCGAAGACAAGGTGTGCGCGCGCATGTGACGGCATGCCCAATGTTGGCCCAATGAGGAAATCTCTGGAAGTTGTCCAATACCACAACCTTCAATGGCCAGCATGGACGCTCCTGGGCCTCCAACATCTCCTCGTCCCGATTTGCTTTCGTGCACCTTACACCATCCGCCTGAGCCCACTACCGTGACAGACTGCGTCGTCGCGCCCGCCATCTCTCTGCACGACCATTCGTCGGCAACTGCGATTACTCCTCTTAGGCCGCTCCTCTCGCCCAGCCAGATAGATCAGTTGGACTTTCTCGGACCTCCGGTTTCGGGTACCACGCATAGACTGTCGAAGAAGGAGAGAAGGGAGAAACGGGACGCTGCTGCTCGTGGAAGCCATGGCACTCGCACTGCATTGCAGCGAACAATACGCACTCTCGAGAAAATGACAATCACAGCCGTTGGATCCATAAGGAACGATAGTCTCTCTTATCCCAGGGAAGCCCAAGACCTTCTGCGGGCAGCGACGCGCGAACAAATCGGCGAGCTCGTCGTCAGAGGCAAATCCCACATGAACTACCATGTTGTCGCTGCTCTGTACGATCGTCTCCCGGCGTCAATATTATCGCGCGGGACATTGAGTGTACGGTCTCAACCTGCCTCTCTTTGATGGAACATCTCACCGAGTCTTTTACAGGCAAATCTCGGCGCCATCACGAGTAGATCTGAACTCGCCGAGTTGTCCAAGAAATTTACAAAACTCTCCTGCTTGAAGAAGAAACCCACGAGAATGCACTTTTTGGTGGTAACGGGTGCTCTTGCTGCAGCTGAGGGGAATACCCCAGCTGTACAAAATTTTCTCCAGATCCTTCAACCAGTAATCGAAGCGGTGGTTGCGAGAGCGAAGAGGTACTCGTCTTCCGTTGGTCCGATTAGTGATGTTCCTCAATCAACGAGTCACAGCCTACCCTCTGCTAGGGACTTGGATCCTGTCTATAACGACTGTCACGAGTCAAATCTTGAACAAAATTCGGTTGAAAGAAGAAAAAGCAGAAAGGTAAGGGACGTTTCTGAATCTGTTGGTCTTCGAGCTGACCAAATTTCACGTTAGCACAAATTCCTCGCTCAAGAGACGTCACTCTTCTAGGAAGGAAAATTGTATGTTGCGGTGAAAAATACTGTAATTTTACTGACGCGATATAGCAGCTTCCGGTTCTTTACTCGGCGCTCCAACCAGTCCGGCGCGAGAAATCAAGCGGCGTAGGAGTATCCACGACGGCGAAATGGGAGATTCGGAGCGGCCAGGTCTTCCATATCTCAGATTTTAGGCAATTTAACCGATGATCTTCCAGGTGATGGCGAGACAGCTGACGTCGAAGGCAAACCAAAGCCTCTCCGACCTCGAGTAGCGCTTTGTCCGGAGGCCACGACTGGAGATACTGTCCTCATTTTCCCTGTCCCGTTGCAGGCCAATGGGACGTTGGTACGTCATGAGCGGGACGAAATAGGCGAGGATCCAAGTGCTGGGCGTTATATTTTCTTGCGCGGACATTCAAAATAATCAAACTACGCGTGTGGGGTAAGTAGCGCAAAATATGTATCGATGATTATTGTGGGCAACATACTATGACGGACCAAACGCTGCATAAATGCAACCATAAATATAAATACTTTTGGGTCGAAAATATACTTTTTCCATTGCTCGGTTTCCTTCTTTGTTGCATAGGTGCATCCATTGCCTATCTAGTATGCATCTCCCAGGTTGATTCCGATCATTGGCGGCCAAAGACAAACTGTTTTAAGACCATCGGCATTTTCCGGCCGAAACGTAAGCACCGAATTCGGGAATTATTCTCGGCAGACCGGCCGGCACCGTCTATCTACATGATATTCACACCAAATTCCCGCCGCTTGCCAGAGATCATCGGCGCATGATGTGCCGCGCATCAGCTCACTCCTTCCCTCTACTCGATTCCGGTGGTGTTCAAAACACATCATCAAAGTGCATCGTCGTCGCATCAAAGTGCATCGTGCCCCTCGCGTTTCTCGTCTCCGAACGAGATCCCTGTCTTGGCACATTGCTTGGAGCGGCGTAAAACCTCGGCGGTGCCAGGCGCGAATGGGCGCCGGAATGCGCAATTTAATTTTCCTCAGAGTAATCAATGGCCGAGTATGTAGCCTGCATCGTGATGTGGTACCCTTTCAAAAAGTATGCTGAAATATGCCGAAGACAAGGTGTGCGCGCGCATGTGACGGCATGCCCAATGTTGGCCCAATGAGGAAATCTCTGGAAGTTGTCCAATACCACAACCTTCAATGGCCAGCATGGACGCTCCTGGGCCTCCAACATCTCCTCGTCCCGATTTGCTTTCGTGCACCTTACACCATCCGCCTGAGCCCACTACCGTGACAGACTGCGTCGTCGCGCCCGCCATCTCTCTGCACGACCATTCGTCGGCAACTGCGATTACTCCTCTTAGGCCGCTCCTCTCGCCCAGCCAGATAGATCAGTTGGACTTTCTCGGACCTCCGGTTTCGGGTACCACGCATAGACTGTCGAAGAAGGAGAGAAGGGAGAAACGGGACGCTGCTGCTCGTGGAAGCCATGGCACTCGCACTGCATTGCAGCGAACAATACGCACTCTCGAGAAAATGACAATCACAGCCGTTGGATCCATAAGGAACGATAGTCTCTCTTATCCCAGGGAAGCCCAAGACCTTCTGCGGGCAGCGACGCGCGAACAAATCGGCGAGCTCGTCGTCAGAGGCAAATCCCACATGAACTACCATGTTGTCGCTGCTCTGTACGATCGTCTCCCGGCGTCAATATTATCGCGCGGGACATTGAGTGTACGGTCTCAACCTGCCTCTCTTTGATGGAACATCTCACCGAGTCTTTTACAGGCAAATCTCGGCGCCATCACGAGTAGATCTGAACTCGCCGAGTTGTCCAAGAAATTTACAAAACTCTCCTGCTTGAAGAAGAAACCCACGAGAATGCACTTTTTGGTGGTAACGGGTGCTCTTGCTGCAGCTGAGGGGAATACCCCAGCTGTACAAAATTTTCTCCAGATCCTTCAACCAGTAATCGAAGCGGTGGTTGCGAGAGCGAAGAGGTACTCGTCTTCCGTTGGTCCGATTAGTGATGTTCCTCAATCAACGAGTCACAGCCTACCCTCTGCTAGGGACTTGGATCCTGTCTATAACGACTGTCACGAGTCAAATCTTGAACAAAATTCGGTTGAAAGAAGAAAAAGCAGAAAGGTAAGGGACGTTTCTGAATCTGTTGGTCTTCGAGCTGACCAAATTTCACGTTAGCACAAATTCCTCGCTCAAGAGACGTCACTCTTCTAGGAAGGAAAATTGTATGTTGCGGTGAAAAATACTGTAATTTTACTGACGCGATATAGCAGCTTCCGGTTCTTTACTCGGCGCTCCAACCAGTCCGGCGCGAGAAATCAAGCGGCGTAGGAGTATCCACGACGGCGAAATGGGAGATTCGGAGCGGCCAGGTCTTCCATATCTCAGATTTTAGGCAATTTAACCGATGATCTTCCAGGTGATGGCGAGACAGCTGACGTCGAAGGCAAACCAAAGCCTCTCCGACCTCGAGTAGCGCTTTGTCCGGAGGCCACGACTGGAGATACTGTCCTCATTTTCCCTGTCCCGTTGCAGGCCAATGGGACGTTGGTACGTCATGAGCGGGACGAAATAGGCGAGGATCCAAGTGCTGGGCGTTATATTTTCTTGCGCGGACATTCAAAATAATCAAACTACGCGTGTGGGGTAAGTAGCGCAAAATATGTATCGATGATTATTGTGGGCAACATACTATGACGGACCAAACGTTGCATAAATGCAACCATAAATATAAATACTTTTGGGTCGAAAATATACTTTTTCCATTGCTCGGTTTCCTTCTTTGTTGCATAGGTGCATCCATTGCCTATCTAGTATGCATCTCCCAGGTTGATTCCGATCATTGGCGGCCAAAGACAACTGTTTTAAGACCATCGGCATTTTCCGGCCGAAACGTAAGCACCGAATTCGGGAATTATTCTCGGCAGACCGGCCGGCACCGTCTATCTACATGATATTCACACCAAATTCCCGCCGCTTGCCAGAGATCATCGGCGCATGATGTGCCGCGCATCAGCTCACTCCTTCCCTCTACTCGATTCCGGTGGTGTTCAAAACACATCATCAAAGTGCATCGTCGTCGCATCAAAGTGCATCGACACGCATCAAAGCATCAGCGCGCAATTGATGTGCCATACAGTTTACCTTTCCAAGATACGCCCCACACAGCCTATGCACCATGTTATTCAGTGAGCATGGACATTGGTAGAGCAAAATGTACGCGAGGGAGAGCGCGAATAATTGCTCGCTTCACTCCGAGTCGCAATTCCCGCATTTGGTGCTTACGTTTTGAGCGGAAAATGCCGACAGACTTAAAATTATTCTTCTGGGTTCTTTGTGGCTGTCTATCACTGGAATTGGCTCGGAGGGTGCATACTACGGGTATGGGACGTACCTATGCAATATGGAAGGAAACTGGGATATGGAACAATATATATTTCCGACCTAAAAGTATTTATATCTGTGGTTGCATTTATGCAACGTTTGGTCCGTCATAGGCAACTGGCACAAATCTCCGCAGATGTATAGCTTGTCTGCGCGTGTCCAGATAAATAACTTGCCAGTGGGTGATTCAGCACGGCAGAACAACAAGGAGAACACAGACAAGAATTCCATTGCTTAACGGAAACAAGTAAACACGAAGTGAATCGAATGCCAAACGACGATTGCCATCCTTGCAGGGAACCGTCTTCTACCAGAAAAGTCGCCAACAAAAAACCCCAGCCCCACCAACGCGCCCCAGCCCTCAAGTCCAACCCAGCGCGTTCGATGTCGAGTCCAGCGAGGATCAGCGCGCGTCCGGTTACCACCCTAGCACCACGCTCATCAGTTCGCAAGACCGCATCGTGCCAGGCAGCGTCTTCGACTCATTGCTGAGTCTCGGCCTCGGGAAATTGTTTCAGCCCACGCGCGAAAGCTGTCTTACGTGGTCCTGTACGCCCGGTCAGGGTTTCTGTGAAGAGCACCTTAGAGGCAGGCCACGCGGACGGTCATTGCCGTGGGCATTCCCATAGTGGTCTTCGATGGTGACCGGCCGATGAGGGGATTCGGATCTTCGTGGTCCGACGCGGCTTCGCCTTGGGTGTTGAAGGAGGTGTCAGGTGCGAGGACGCGATGCCTATCTGCAGATGAATCAGCATGGGTATCGGTGAGGTACCAAACCTCGCAGACGATACACGATGGATCGAACCAGTGGACGGTGGTGGTGGTTCGGGGCAAGGAGGGACTGGAAGTTGCCGGGAATTTGATGGGAATTTATACTGAGGCCATTGTTTGTTGCCAACAAATAAACAAATTAGCGGAGGCAGTGTCTCGTATGGTGCGCGTTGAATTGGGGGGTCAATTCTTTCGTTCCGTTCGCGATTTGGGTCGAAACGTCGAAACAAAACCGCCGTTGGGTCGCTTGGGCGTTGAAAAATTTGAACGGCCAGTGAGCAGATGATCAATTTACTGGGACTTGCAGCGCTTGCTTTATGGGAGCGAGCTGGTTTCAGCACTCTTTTCGGGAACTCTTTCAACCTTCCGTGGCGCAGAAGCACGAGGAATTCTCGCAGAAGCCTGAAGACAGCGTGGCTGTGCGGGCGATCGGCGGCTTATCACACCTTGATCTGCGATCAATCCTCATCTTCGTCTCTCACACCCAACTCACACCTACTTACTAGTAACTTACCCAACGGATAGCTGCTATGTCGATAAGCCGCTCCGAAATTCTGGGATCTCCGGCACCTAACTGCTTTTGACCGACGGGCTGCTGACAGCCTGCTGTGGCGTCCGCCAATGTTCTCGGTCTGGGAGTCTCTGGAGATTTTCTCAACCGGCATTATACCGATGATAAACGAAGTCTTCGTCTCTGGAACCTAGTAACAGTTACGGTCCTAGTTGTCCAGCAAAATGGGGAGGATCCTGGTCTTGTCTTTCCATTCCAGGTGATATATATCTGTCACTTACTTACCTCGGCGCAAAGCCTCTGGTGGAGCCTCTCCTTGAATTCCACACAAAATCTGATCTGCAGCCACTCCACTTCCGCAAGTATACGTATGTCTGTGCAATTCCTCCCGTATGGATGGCTATGTGAACCAAAGTTCGTCCATTCTTCACCGTATAATGACCACTGATTTCGAGACAGCCCGGTTTTGATACCGCACGGCAGCGAGCGACAGACTCCGTTTTCTTGCACATTCCACCTCAGTGCTCAAGGTGGCATCTCTGTGGTCGGATCGTTAGTGGGTCTCTTTCCGTGGGCACCTAAGATAGCACCGACATTGACGCACAATATATAGCTCCTTAGCGGCGCAGCACTAGTGCGATGTATCTTCCCATCCTCAGTGTCGGGGACTTTCACTGTACGTTCTTCTTCGGGACTTTTTGGGGGGCTCGTTTACGGTCACAAACGAAGAGAGTTTTGTCCGCTTGTGTGAACACACTAGCTACAATTACTAATTACCCTGGATGCCGCTGATTCACTAACATTTTAAAAAAGTTACACTTTCAGTGCAGTCGTCTCTGAAATGTTCTGCGTGCTCCGGAGGGCACCAACCGACGATTTAACGGAAACTTCTTCGCCCATTGAGCCAGATACTAATCACAGGTGCGAGGGTGATCTATTGCTCTATGCTGGAGTTATTCGTTTCTATTTCTTGCAGCAGCTACGGCTAAACTGGCAGTCTGGCAATGTAACTAACGTTGCATACTAGGCTTATACAAATTCAACGAATGGTTGTGCGAAGACATGCCGGACATGCCGGAAATTGTTTGCATCTGTCGGTCAAGGCGTTTCCAGCAACATCTAGGCAAAACTCACATCTTGCACAAGTGAGTGCGATGAAATTCTACGCGCTATCGGGACTTATGCGGCCTTTTCCAGACGATGGCAGAGAGCAGCGCGGACGTCAGCTTCAAGCCGTCCACCGCCATCGCCGATTTCCTCGAAGATCTCTGCACGCGCGCTGAAGCCGAGAAAGCAGAAATTGCAGAAAGACTCAGAGCAAGCAAACAAAAGAAGGTTCCGAGCCAGCGCAAGCGCCTGACGGCAGACGACCTGATCATTGGGGCACCGCGAAATGGGCCGAGACATGGTAAGTTCTAAAGACCCTTCGCATTCTTTTTCTGCTTGAGATCTCTGTTCGTCCAGTGACTGGAAATGTGTCCGGAGCCCGTGCAAGCACGGATATGGAGCCTCCAGAAATTTGTGAGCTTATCTCTCTGATCGATTTGGGGCGTTTTTTAATCGAGGTTGTAGACTCTCGCGAGGTCATTCCACACGTCAGGCGCTCCTCCAGGGTCAGCGAGGCGCGAATAGATTCGCTCGCCGTGCACCGTGAAACGGCCGGACATACACCGGAATCTTTCGCAGAGTCCCTACGTCGTTCTTCCCGCACGGCCGCTGGGACGCTCCCCATCAACTCCCCCTCGCTTCCCTCCCGAGCACTGCGCCCACGTTCAATGTCAACTCCAGCGGTTCCGTCGCCCTCATCCTCGCGCACCCGTCCCCGCAGAGAGCTCGCCGCTCCTAAGGCAACCCCAAGTACCACTGAACCGGAGCTTTTTTTTGTTAGTGAGTGATCGCCGCAGCTTCTGGAAACGAAAATGCTAACCCTCTGGATTTAGAAAGGATAATTGAGGCCAGACTTTTCACCGAAGGAGCGAGGAGACCGAACAAAGTGATCTGGGTACGTCCTTAAAACTGTTCTGAACCGCGTTAACTTATGCTTCGTCAACGAGGAATACCTCGCGGAGGTACATCAGATATCACGAGTATCATTTGTTCGCTTACATTTTATTTTTCGCCAGTGGGACGGCTATGATCATTGCACGTGCGTTCATGCGGGATTGTGAAATTACTAGCTCTTACCCTTGTTTCAGATGGGAACCCATCGAATCGTTCAAGGGCAGCAAACACGCGGTGGGGCTGTTTTGGGCCAACGCAGACTGTGGAGGTCGCAACCCCGACCAGTTGTTCAAGTTCAAGACTGGGGAAGTTATCAAATTGAAGCAGCCGATGTCCAAGGCGAACCGTGCGTGCTCCATGCAATGTTACTATTTCGCTATACTCATCATGTCTGTATGCAGCGCGCAAGAGAAAACGCCGCGTCTCCGTCACCGAGATCGTCGGCACGCGCGTCTTCGCGCTCTGGGCGGAGGACAAGCACTACTACTCCGCCGTCGTGCAGCGCCGCGTGGGGTACCGCAGCCACAACTACATCGTGCGCTTCGACGACATCGACACGGAGGTCAAGCTTCCGCTCAAGCACATGCGGGCCTGCTCCCAGCTCAGGAAGGGCGACACCGTCATCCTGCAGACGGACAGTGTCGTCGTGGCGGACTTGCGGGCCGATTCGGCGTTTATGGTAAAGAAGGCTGTGGATTACTCGGCGGTGAAGATTTCCCCGTACTATATTGAGAAGGAATGGGCGGAGCGTCAACTTGCTCATGAGGATATTGTGTGTCAGTGCGAGCCTCTCGTGTGATGTTTTCAATTTATGTTTCTTGGTGAGTCGTGCAAATCGGTCGTCGTTTCGTTCCTAACCGGCCCTTGCAGTCGCATTGTGCTCTCGATTGCCGTGCTGGTGTACCGCATATGACCATTTGGTCGCATTCTTCTTTCCTGACCTGTCTTTCCAGCTGCAAAGTTTCAGAACATCGTGCTGCTATGCATTCCCGATTACCACGCTAGTTTATGCGTTGCGTGTTATTCTTCGCTTCCAAAGCCGAAATGTGTATGATCCCAAATAATTATTTGATCTTGAGACAATCACGGCTGCCCCGCCGTTCAATCCCATGCTGATACCCCCAACACGACCCAAGTACTTATATGGGATCCTGAGAAAACTGGAACTTTGGAATTCAGGGATCCATATGCGCGTTTCCAACAGGACAAAATAATCGACCTAAGGGTCGAGAATCGAGTTCCGTCTGGACCGGGTTCTTCTACCAAACCACGGACACCAAAGCCAGCTCAGATTGTAACTCGGTGTAAAGTAATAGGTTTTATTACGACTCACTTTGGGAACTTTGAACGCTGAAACTAAGCTAAAACCGATAATTGCACCAACGCGGAAGACCAGAATGGGCTGTTGGCGTGAACAGACTATTTGAACGTAAGACTCCAACTTTGAAGGTCAGTTTCTGTAGCTAACATCCTTGAGCGTCCATCAACGGGGGGCGGCCTAGTTGTATGTGAAGATTCAAACCCGCTGAGAATCGATGAGTACTCCAGGTACCTTGGGTCGGATACTTTTGGATCGTCGGCGTGTATATGACTTGGATGACTTGGAACTGACCCAGGGATCCTTGCCTCGCATATGAGCTCGTGTGGCAGAGTATATTGTGGAACAAGGATAAACGACACTGCACAACGGGTTGGATGGCCGAGCGGTCTAAGGCGCCAGACTAAGGATCAGCTTCTCATGAAGCATCACTTGCCAGGATTCAGTTCCAGCAATCTGGTCCGAAAGGGCGTGGGTTCGAATCCCACTCCAATCATATTTTGCCACATGCGAGCAGCCGGGTAGGCCTTATCCTCTTTCTGCCTTGAGTTCTGTGTCCGTATCTCCTCGAATAAACGGGCTTTGAGAAAAATTTCCTTTTTCGTCAGAAAGCGGTTGTTTGCGCGTGCTGAGCACAAGCGTCATCCATTTTTCTTGCGCTTTTCTTGCTTTTCCTCATGGCCGCAATCTCGCGTTCGCGCCAGGCGAATAGCTATAGGCTAGCTTTCCCGCTTTGCCCGTCTTAGGGCCGTATAGGCACCACTAAACGAAACGCGCCTGGGCGGCCGATGCCACCGGCAATCTTTACCACACCGACGACCTCAGGAGAACAGACGCAGGGGAGCGATAGGCCTGTGGAAATAAAGTGGAACATCCATTTCAGACTAAACTCGGTGCGCGCCACTTCCATCCAGCATGCAGTCTTTGGCTATACCCCCAGACCATGCGTCCCATACTCACGCCCGCCGCGAGTATACAATGCAAAGGAACGCTTCTACCCGCTCCCTATAACGATATGCTCCGACGCGCTCCTGAACCACGCCGCCAAACACACTCAGAGCTGTAGCGAATACGACCCTCGCTGTAGTGGACCGCCCACCTGAGCTGATGAGCAGGAAGAGCACCTGTCTATACGCGTAGCTGAGGCTGCTGAGCAGCAGCTGCGTTCCTTTGCAAGCAGGGCCAACGGGGTTCGCAGTGAGTACTCTGTGTACGCTCCTAGAGGACGGCCTTTAATCAGTCGCCAGCTCCAAGATCAATGGGTTGCACAAACGCGCTTCCTCCTCCGGCGCTCGCAATGCCGCATGGCCCGCAGACGAACCTGTACTCCGACGCGCTCTCGGCGAGCGCCAGCACGGTGATTACTCTGTGCTTAGTTTTCGTCGTTTAAAGAACCACGATAATGAAAAAGCTGAAAAAATTCTATCATTTGGCCGACCGAGTACAGAAATTTAAGACCAAAATAATTTACAGTTTTCTAGAGAATCGCATCAACCTTGACATCGTCGTCGCTCGACACCATCAGAGCGACAATAGCCCGCAGCTGCTCCCCAACGGCCTCAATCTCGGCCTTGCTGTACACCCGACTATCGTGGCGCAGGCGCACGACATACCCGCCAGCGGCAGTCTTGAAGACCTCCATCATCAACGCATAGTTCATCTCTTGCCGCACCTTCGACATCCCCAGCACGCACCACCGCATATGCTCCACCGCCGCGCCTTTGCTCGGCTCGAACGGCTGGAACAAGAACAAGCAGCGGTTCTGCACCGGCATGATGTCCAAGATCGAAATGTCCCCGTGTTCGTTCGTCTCCCAAAAGATGGTCTGCGTGCGCTTGAAGAGCGCGCCCAGCGGCGTGTCGCGCGCGAACTGCACGCGGAAGGGGAGGAACGTGGCGCACGCGCCGCTCATCTCCTGCGCGCCCTCGACAGGGAGGTCGCGCCCCGTGACGAGGCTGTCGTACGCGATGTCTGTGCCGCTGCTGAGGCGCGCGAGGAGGAGGGAGAAGGCGGTCTGAAAGACGATGGGCACTGTGACGCCGTGCTTGGGCGCGCACGAGTCGATGCTGTTGTCGAAGTGGACAAGGCTGATCGCGTTGCAGGCCGGCGCGGCGACTGGGGGCAAGGGCGGGTAAGCGAAGGAAGAGCCGTCGAGAGTTTTGTGCCAGAATGAGAGCCGCTGCTCGCGGTCGAGGGTCTCGGTGTACTCGATGAACGCGTCGAAGGCGGGGACAGATGGGACGGGCTCGCCGCGAGCGATGGCGACGAATTGGGCGTCCAGGACACGGAGCGAGGTACCGTCGTAAACTGCGTGGCTGACGCGGTGGAGGAGGAAGCGGCGGCTGTCTTCAAGACTGACAACGACAGATCGGGCCCAAGGCTCGCCCTTGGCAAACTCCATATCCCATTCCTCCTGCACAACCACCTTCATCTCCTCCTCGTCGGCAACCTTCACCTCCCGGACGCGAGGAGCGGTCGACTTCAGTACCACCTGCAGCCACTTCCCGCTGCCGTCCTTCACGAAAGTCGTCCGAAGGATGGGGTTGCGTCGCGTCAGCTCCGCCGTCACCTCGATCCACCGCTGAACGTCGAGATCCGCGGGCAGCTGGCGCGTGGTCTGCAGCAGCCAGAACTTCTCCGGGCGAAGAGAAAGCTCGAGGAACTCGATCTGACCCGGGCCCGCAGGCAAAACGGCGTCGACGTCCTCTTTCGCAAGTCCCGCGAGCTCGTAAACCTCGCTGCTCGGCGTGTACTTTTTCGCTACCGCAGCTCCAAGGGGCGCAGACAACACCTTCACCTTCGTCGCCATGTCGCGCAAGGTCGGGTTCGCCAAAACGTCGCCGACGCTGAGCGCTCCGACGCCGCGGCTGCGACACTTCCCGACGAGACTGATTGCGGATATGGAGTCGCCGCCGAAGTGGAAGAACGAGGACGTGGCACCAATGTCCGTGATGTCGATCTGGAGGATGTCCGCCCACATCTCCCGCAGCAGGAATTCGACCGGCGTGGTGCACTCGACGTACGGACCCTGCGCCGATTCAGCGTTGCTGTACTGGTTGAGGTCAGGCAGCGCGTTGCCGAGGCGCGTGAGCAGAGGGCCGTCGATTTTCCGCGAGTTTGGGGTGATTGGAAATCGGGACACGGGGATCCAGATCTTGGGGACCATGTACGGAGGCAATGCGACCGCCAGCTGCGTGCGCAGCGCCGAGATTTCATCCACAGACGCTGTCGATGGGAGAATAATGCTGGCCTCGTCGCCGTCGAGCTCGTCCTCCGCCTCAATGAGAACGAATGCCGCGAGTTGGGGTTTGCCAGCGACGGTGAGCACGACGACGCATCTGCCGTTCCCGATTTCGGCGGCCGTTATTGCATGCTCGATCTCCCCGAGCTCCATGCGATGGCCTGCGATCTTGACCTGGTTGTCCCGCCGCCCATAGCACGCCAGCTCGCCGGAGGGTTCCCACCGAATGAGGTCGCCCGTGCGGTACATCGTCTCGCCGTTGGTCCAGCTGATGAAGCTCTTCGCGGTAGAGTCGGGGCGATTCAGATACCCGCGCGCGACATACGGCCCCAAGACGCAGAGCTCGCCGATGGCTCCGTAGGGCACGATGTCCATGGTACCAGGCTGCAAGATCATCGACCCGACGCCGTACATCGGGAAACCGATGATGCGGGGGCTCTTCTCCGGCGGCATATCGCCCCATGTCACATAAACGGTCGTCTCCGTCGGCCCGTACGAGTTGAAGAGCGTGAGATGGGGAGCGAACATGGCGACGAGCTCCGCAGAGCACGGTTCGCCGCCGAGGACCATGTGCGTGAGAGATGGCGGTACGGAGGGCAGGAGACGCGCAACGGTCGGGGTGAGCGAGATCTGGTTGGCGTTGAAGGACGCGATGCAGGCGGAGAGGTTAGTCATTAGGGACTCCATCGAGGCCAGACAGAGAACGCCGCCTACGGAACGGTGAGTATCAACGGAGATCGGGAAGTGATCTACTAACCAACACTCAGGACCGTGAAGATATCGCTGACAGAGACATCGAAAACGTAGTTTGCGAAGAGAAGCGTACGCCACGAAGGGAGATAACCCTCAGCGAGGATGCGGCCGGTAACAAAAGTGGAGATCGAGTAGTGGTTAATAAGGACGCCCTTGGGCGCACCGGTACTGCCAGAGGTGTAGATGGCGTATGCGAGGTGGTTAGAAGTGAGAGTAGGGGGAGTAGCTCCTGTCGGGGAAGGAGTGCGACCGTTCGTGATGGGAAGGGCTTTATTGCTGGATTCGGACAGCAATAAAGTTCGCGACACCTGGACCTCTTCATGGTCGCCGCGGACGTTTACGGACGTTCGGGTCAGCTTGTCAAGGAGGATGAGGGGAAGATGGTCATCGAAAATGTGGGCGTGTTCCGGGACGGTCACCGCAACGACGGCCTCTACATCTTGGCAGATGAAGCGATTGCGCTCCACCGGGTTCTCAGGATCGAGAGGCACTACGGAGAGGGATGTTAGAGAAGGCCGCGGGTATATGCAAGCACGAGAACTTACCGAACGCGCCGCCTGCCTTGAGGATCCCGTACAGACTCACGATCATTTCAATTGACCTGAATTTCGGTCAATGACATCGCCGCTGGATTGCTTGAAGAGAACTCACTTGTCGATGCACACAGGCACAAGAACGTCGGGACCTACACCTCGCTCGATGAGGGCAGCCGCGACGCGGTCCGCCTTCGCATTCAACTCGCCGTACGAAACGACGGTGCCATCTTCCCATTCCAAAGCAGGACGCTCGGGCGTAGCAAGCGCGATCGCCTCCATGGCGGCGTGGACGACCGCGTCGGTTCCCGGAGCATACAGCGCGCGGGACTCGAGGAAGGCGACTTCCTCAGCGCCGAGAAGGCGCAAGTCGAGGATCTTCTGGGACGGGGACGTCGCAGTCAAGGCGGTGAACGCGTTGACGAATTGTGTCATAACGAATTCAGCCTCACGGGCGCCTAGAGGCGAGACGAGCTTGATGTCAATCGGGTCGGACTGCGAATCTGGGAGGGCGACCTCGAGCGAGACGTACTCGGTGCGCCAGACCGGCGCGGGCCCGTACGGCTTGAACACCTCGTTCGGGCTGTGCTTGTCCTTGGTGATGATGTTGACCATGGTATTGAAGAGCCCGGCCTTTTCGTGCGTGAGCTGGAGCGCGTCGCGCATGCCATACTGGGAGTGCTTCATCATACCCCATAGACTGTCCTGCACACCCTTAACGAAGTCGAGGGTTGTGAGCGACTCGATGTCGGGGAAGTGGATGCGCTGGGGGACGGTTGTGAGGGTCGGGCCGTTCATGGCATCGAGATTGGCGATGGGCAGATCACGAGCAGCGAGGGTGGTAGCGAAAGTTACGCATTGGGGGGAGATGTTGTGGATACGGAGGACGAGTGCCCAAGCGCTATAGATAAGGGTGCCGAGGGTGATCGAGTGCGCTAGGAAGCAGAAGATTAAGATCAATGAGTACAGCCTGGAATGAAGATGATGCACCTTTCTGGAAATCCTGCGTGACGTTTGGCAAGGAGCGGACAATTATACTGCAATTGGTGGGATCTGTGACGTTCAGATGGGACGGGTGGGCGTTCTGGAGGTACGCGGACCAGAACGCTTTCGACTCGTCGTGGTCAATCGACTGGAGGTGCTGGATAAAAGTGTTGTACGGAGGCCGCTCGATCGGGGAGCGTCCGTCGTATATCAAAGCCGCGTCGTCGATGGGGAACGTATTCGACCAGAAGTCGAACAAGGTGTGGTGCGAGGATATTACGAGAATGTGGGAGTCGGGGAAGAAAGCGGTACGCCAGAACGGCGAGCCCAAGTGTACGCCCTTCTCCGTGTCCTTCTCCTTATACTCCTGGAGCGACCAGGACGACGGAACCTCGATCCAAGGAAGCGGCGTCGAAGCCGGTAGGACACCTTGAAGAATGGATGGTCCAGAGGGGAAGAAGGTGGTGCGTAAGAGGGAGTCGCGCCGGAAGACCTGCTCCAATGCGTTACGAAGACGAGGGATATCCTGTCCCGAAACATCGTAGACACGCTGGTACAGGTAGTCTTTGTTGCCCGAGAGGGTCGCCGCAATGAGCCCCTCCTGCAATGCGGAAGAAGGATAGATGTCTTCGAAAATGGACCAGTCGAGGGTGTCGTTATCGATGATGGACCGATCAAGGAGCGAGAACGGCTCAGGGACAGCGGCGCTCAATAGATCGGTAGCCACAAGTTGGGCTGCGAGAGCGCTGAGGGTCGTGGCCTGGATAATCTCGGAGACGCCAACGACCCATCCCTTCTTGCGGAGGAGGCTCGATAGCTGGATAGCCTGCAGAGAGGTACCTCCGAGGACGACAAAGGACGAGTCCATCGATATGACGCTGTCAGAGAACCCGATGACTTCGGCGCATGTCGTGGATAGTATCTCTTCCTCGGCGGTGCCGGCGGCGACTTTGTTGGTCAAAGAGGAAAGGAGGGAGCGTGAGAGTAGGTCGTCGCGACTGAGCAGGCTAAGCTCGGTGCGGAGGGTGGAATGAGCAGTCTTTCCTGTGACCGTCGTTGGAAGGGATTCATACTGAAGCCAGTACGACGGGACGGCGAAGGGTGGGAGAAGATCATGGGTGTGCCGAACGACTGACTCATCGACACCTTGATCAAAGACGATGCACGCAACCAACGTCGTAACACCGCCAAGTACGACTGGTTCTACAGCAACGCTCCGGATAGAGGCATGCTGACGGACGAAAGTTTCGACTTCCTCGGGATCGACCCGCTGCCCTGCGACCTTGACTTGTCGGTCAATCCGCCCGAGAAGCTCGATGGAGCCGTCTTCGTGATAGACGGCCTTGTCTCCAGTGCGGTACAAGCGGCCTTCACCAAATGGATTGGGAATGAAGGCGGCCTCGGTAAGGTGGGGAAGACCAAGATAGCCGAGAGCCAGCTGGGGACCGGCCAAACAGAGTTCGCCAGGAACGAGTCGCGGGGCGATTACTGTGGTTTCTGGGACAAGAACAAACGCGGAGGTGGAATCTGAGAAGATGTAAGGATTTTCGGCCAGAATAAATCGAGGAAAATGATACCTGAAGGACGATCTATCTTGTTCGCAGGCGCATCTCGAGCGAGGGATTTGGACCAGTTCAGCTGGGTGCATTCACTGAGCCCGTACCCGGACCGGAGGTCGACGACATCCGCCCATCGTTCAACAACGGCGTCCGTAACTCGTTCTCCAGTCAAAGTCACGGTTTTCAAAGTCGGCACATCTTGCAAGAGACTTGCCGTTGTGGTGGTGACCCCAACAGTATTGACCCGCATTTTCGTGATTACCCCGGCAAGATCAGTCATCAAGGACTCCTTGGACGCCAGGCAGAGAGTTCCGCCGTTGATGATAGTCGCCCATATCGTCCGCTGGGCGGCAGAGAAGATGGGGTTGAAGAAGAGGAGGGAACGGGCATCAGGAGAAGGGGAAGCCGCAAGGATACCGCTTGTTGCAGCACTGTGGGTGAGTTCTACGCCTTTCGGTCGTCCTGAGGAGCCTGACGTGTACACGATGTAGGAACGAGACCGGCAATCTAGAGGAACTTCAAGGTTTTGATCCCCGGCGGGTGTTCCAAGAAGTAACGAGATATCCTGGAAATTGAGAATAAATAAAAATAGGCCGCGCTCGTTTGTAGAGAAAATCACCTTGACTGGTAGATCAAAACGTGAGGCCAAATTGGATGAAGAAATAACAAAAGGAGCATTTATATCGTTGAGGATAAGGCGCAACCGTTCCTGGGGGTGATCAGGATCAAGAATGACTGCGATAAGGTTCAATATTGAATACTCGCGCCAACAAGTGACAGACTACTGACCGTAGGCAGATCCTGTCTTCAAGATTGCGAGCAACGCAATGACCAAGTGGGCGGAACGGTCGAGACAGACGGGGATGATGCTGTTACGATCACAGTTGAGTTGCCGTGCAACGATGTTGGCGAAGCGGTTTATCTCGCCGGCGGTCCAGGCACGCCACGACTCGAGCTCTTCGATAGCAATAGAGTGCGGGGCGGACTTCGCGCGTGCCTCGACGAGCCGATGGATTAATTCTCTGCGCATGGGGGCGCGCGGCGCGGCCTGTCCGACCAGCATCGAGTGCTCCGACGGGGATAAGATAGGAACGTCGCCGACATTAGCGCAGAAGGCGTTCATGGAGAGAATATTTTTCAGGGAAGTGAGGAAGTGGTCGAGTAGAACAGCAATGCGGCTTTTGGGAAAAGAGGAATCAAACGAGGCTTCGAGGCGGAAGGAATCCAACACCCCAAAGCGAAGTGTGAGAGGGAAAGTGTCGTCCTCGATGGCGAACTTGGAGACCGGCTGCCCACCCCGCCCACAAATCCTAAGCGCCGAGAAGATGAAGGGGCTGGGAACACCCCATTGCTCGAGGATGCGGTTGAACCCAATATATCCAAATCGCTCGCCGTCGTACTGCGCGTGTTTCAGACTCTCGAACAGCGCAATAAGGGGGGAGCCGGGAGAGACGCGCGTGTGGGTAGGGAACGTGACGTCCATTCGTCCAACGACAGTGTGGGGATTACGAAGGGAGGAACACCGATCACGAAGGACGACGGCGAATGCGGCATCTTCAATTCCCATATGGGCCGAAAGAACCATGGCCCAAGTAGCTTGCAAGACGGTGAAAATCTCCCCGGTGGCGTATTCATCTGCAAAGGATCGCAGCTGAATAAGCGTGTCGATCCCAGCATCCAACACGATCTGAGATCGAACGTTCGTACGAGCGGTGGGAGGGGAAAGGGATGGGAATGGAGTGCGCATGGGATGGATGCCCGAGAGAACTGATTTCCAGTGCTCGAGCGCCGCCTGAGCGTCGCGAGAGTTAACCTCCGTCACATAGGTGAAGAACGGATCGCGAGTCACGAGCATGGCACCGATTTGAACCAGCGCAAGGTCGTGCTCGATAAGGCGAATGGATCGCTCATCGACGAGGAGCTGCGGCATGTGCAGGAAAACCACGAGCTTCCCTGACAACTGGGAGACGATGAGATGAGCAGAGTCAAAGTCTGCGCAGCGTTCGAGGGGGTGATCCGTGATGAGGACCGGGGTGACTTCGGAAAGTTCAAGAAGAAATCCGGGTGAAAGAGCGAAGCGGATAGAGGTACGCAGAACATCATTCCGCGAAGCAACGATGGACCAAGCCTCTTGAATACTTTCGAGCGTGATGCCGGTGCTCGAAGGAAGTCGTATCTCGGCGGCGAGCCAAGAGGGGGTCCCTGAGCGGATGAGCTGTTCCTGCACTGGCGTGAGGGGAACATTCAAGGCGCCGTCGAAAGGGATTTTATCCTCCAGAGAGAACTCTGGTTGGATGGGCGACAAAAGCAATGCTGGAAGTCGTTAACAGTCTTGCCATAATCGGAGGTTGAGTTGACTTACTGGACATGTTCAAGTTTGAACAGCGCGAGTCGAAAGCAGTGAAATTTGGACTGGGGCAAAGTAGAAGAGCAGAGGGCGGTTGGTGCAGATTTTGTTTCAATGTTCATATATTTAATTTCGACGCAACATTGACACTACCAGCGTGGATTCTTGTCTTTGCCTTCTGACCATGATGTCGGTAGCAATCGCCGCACCCGAGTCTGGGGAAAAAAGGGGTTGATGGAGATATTATTCGTCAGAACGATGAGACGAGAGGGCCGTGCAAAAAAAGGCGAGTCAAAAAATGGTACGCGCCGGTTGATGCAGCAAGTGACCATTGAAGATCGCAACCAGTCGCTGAATAAATTCCACCGATCGATTGGAGTGCCTGGTTCGCAATAATCTGGCACAAAGGTGTAAACGTGGGTGCTCCAACGAGTAGATGTATCTCCACATAGCGAACGCAACGTCTTGCCAAGATGGTCGGGAAAATTATGGAGCGAAAGTATTTCCAAGGGGCAACCGAGATGAAAACAACAAGACAGTGGACACCTGTAGAGTAGGACACACTCTGGTTCGGCGGATGCGGTACAGCTTGTTTTTGGAACTCAGGGCGTCCAGAAAGATCACTATAAAAATCCATGGAGTTATGTAAAAGTTGGCGCTTGGTTGGCGCAATAAGGCAGGCTGAATACATATCACCATGGCAAGTCGTCGTCTGAATGGCATCTGCTCCGCCGATGAGGACCGCATAAATAACCGACCCGAACATGATGGATGGTGCCGGGATTGCGCGTTTGGGGAGTGCAGATGGGCGGAGTGAAAGAGACGCGCTGTCAGGTGATCGCACGCCGCCGGCAAACAAACGTTGACAGCTGTTGATCGCTAAATCAACCGTGAGAATTTGCGTCGGAGCGATTTCCTTTCCTCGGTGTTGGTGGCCCGCCTGACGCGGGACCTGTTTTCCATCTTACCCCCGCATCTCTCCTCCGTAAGCAGCTTCCCGAAACACGCAACGTCGCGCAATCCTTTCACACGGACCCGGCTATGTTCCTGTTTATCCCCTTGTTCCTTTCCTCTTGAACCAGTACACTCGAGTCGCGAAATCCTCCACCCACTCCCCACTTCCCCCCCGAAATGTCGTCCGAGAAGAACTCCTCTGAAGATGCGCGCTCCGCCACCGTCGAGGTTCAGTCTGAGCCTGCTACGAAAAATATTCAGCCTGCGACTAAGCCCGCCGTCACGGTCTCCTCGACAAAGTTCTTCCTCATCATGACCTCTCTGTGGATTGGGAACTTTGTCGCGTTCTTCAACGAGACCGACGCCACCGCTTCTATGCATGTCATCGGCGAGCAGTTCAACAGGTTTATACCATCTTCCTTCATCCGACACTTTCTTTCTAACCTTAACTCCAGCCCGAACAACCAGAACTGGATCGCCACTGCGTACTTGCTTGGCTTCACTGTGACACAGGTATGCCAAATTCCTCTTCATATTCATTGTTCTTATTGTGGCGCAGACTCTCCTCGGGAAATTCAGCGATGTATTCGGTCGCGGACGTGTGTTTAACGCAACGCTGTTCATCTTTGCGTGCGGTTCATTGTGGGCCGCACTATCACAGTCCATGGGCTCCATCATCGGTGCCCGGCTTCTTCAGGGTATTGGAGCTGCTGGTCGTCAAACCGTTAGTGTTCTTTTTTTTTGTTGACTTTCCTAACCCATCTAACCGCGTATTGTAGGTTGGGGTTATAGTCATCATTGACCTCACTACGCCATATACGCGCGGGTTTTGGCTGGGCTTCTTCAACCTATCTCTTTCCCTCGGTATCGCCTTTGGTCCGGTCATCGGCGCGTTGATTTCAACCCACACGACCTGGAGATGGCTTTTCTGGATGACTCTGATCATGATTGGTCTCACGTTCTGCATTGCTTCGACTGCTATGAACTACCCTGTCCCGCATCGCAAACAGAACGTCGGGATCGTAGCCCAGCTCAAAGATGTTGACTGGCTCGGATGTGTGTTGGCTGTTGCCATTGCAGCTCTCATATGCATTCCGATTGAGATGGGCAACAAGGAGTTTGCTTGGGGGGTAAGTGCTTTCTCACCATCTTGGTATTGCAACTGTACTGATCTTTGCACCCAGTCCGCTCCTATCATCGTCATGTTCGTCATCGGGGGTGCTCTCATGCCCTTTTTCATCGTCTATGAATACAAGTATGCGAAAAATCCGGTGGTCGATATGCACCTGTTCAAAATCCACAATGTCCGCATCGCCTGCATCATTAATTTCCTTACGGGTGCTGCAAACTTTGGTATGTTGAGTTTTATCACCGCATCCGGTTTACTAAATATTCCCCTCAGGAACTATCTTCTTCCTTCCCCGGTACTTTATCGACATCAAAAACTCGTCTCTCGTCACCGAGGGTATCCAACTTTTTGGGCTGACGCTGTCGATTGGGGTTGCTTCGGTGTTTGGAGCCAACCTGATTTCTCAGACGGGGCAGATTCGCCTCGTCGGGGTTTTCGGCGCGATTTTGTACACCCTCGGCTCAGGCCTCATGCTTTCCATTAACAGCAACACCTCTTCGGCCCTCGTCATCGTGTTCTCCGCCTTCTGGGGGCTGGGGACGGGCGTTCTCTACCAGCCTTCGATGGTCGTGGGGCCTATGTCGGTGAAACCCGAGCAGGTTGCAGGTATCAGTGGCTTCCTTGCATTCTTGCGGACGCTTGGGGGCACTTTCGCCACCGCGCTCTTGACCGCCATTTTCGAAACCAGCTTTACCACCACTCTGCGGGGAATCGTCCCCGATGATCTGCTCTCTCAAGGTCTCGGACTCGCGGACAATCATCTCCTCTACCCCGAGTACTCTAACACCATTGTTTCCGCCCTTGTCAAAGCTTTTCATCTCGGAACCATTCCCGCGATCGTATTCGGCGCGCTTTACGGGGTGTCGGTGGTGTTGTTAAAGGGCCTGGACTTTGTGCCTGCGTGGAGAAAGAAGCAGCTTGAGGCTCGGAACGACGCCAATGTGGAGAAGGTTTAAATTTTAGACAGTTGTTACTTCTATGTTTCCACGAAATACCGCAACCGTTGAATGAATATGAAGACTCATGATTTTAGTTGTTGAAATGTTGAAATCGCATTTAGCGGTGCCAAGACCATCAGTGATCACATGAAATGTATGACTACGTTTTTACCTGTGCGAATCGGAAACCCGTAGCTCAAGGACGCCTAACAGCTTGCGGGGAGTGCGGGGTCCTCGCAACAATTTAATTTTCGCAAGAAGTCGAGAAGGCGGCAGTGCATTGCTGCCAATGCATCTTCTGAGCATATTCCCACGATAGCAATCGGTTTCTTGATGGATCCAACACATTGAGTCGGTCGGTTGAAAAGAACTGTTTTCTCGCTAAGCCCTAATCTATTAGCGCAGGAGTCGGCAATGGGAACTATCTGGGAGCGTCGGCGCTCTTGCGTTGTGCTTCCGACTTCGTGCTCAAAATCCATCCCAAAGTATTATCCACGCACCATCGACGCAGTCAACTTTGGCAGCTGTTCCGCTCGGCTTGCCGCGGGAGAAGCTCACACCCAAGTAGCCGCCAGTACTCTCCGGGGTAAATCACTGTGAGAAATCAAAGCAGGACGCAATATTTCCGTAATCGACGCGGACGTGTGATCGGCCGTCTCCTTCCGCCCACGCCAGTCTGAGTCTCGATTCCTACTTGTGGCCTGCAAGCAGGCTGGTCAACACGGGCCATTTGACTCTAATCTATGGAAGCCGTCTGCAGTCACGGCTGGCGTACCTAGTCCTCCGATTTGTTAATGACGAAAGATTTCCAACAGCTACCATCGGTACACTGCGGCATCCGGCCCCCATTCTACCGGAACTTGTTCATTTTGGCGAGTTCAATACCCATGGAGGTGTTCAAACGTCTAACTGGTATGGACAGCAGCATGTAGAAATCTACACAACCAGACAATGGTCAGATCAACTTCCCGTTCAATGGCGAAACCCGTCGCCCAAATTGCGAACCCCACACACACAGCCGAGATCTGCCAGTGAGTTGTGCCTAGAACTTCCTTGTGCATTTTTGGGGCACATTGGCGGCGCGTTTTTCGTGTTTGATCTTCATCTCCACCGTCAAAGGTCTAGGTCAGCTGGACTTACAATATATTTCGGTCATTGGTCCCCTACTTACATCTAAACAACGATCCACGAGCCCAACCTACCCCAATGATTTCCCAATTGCCCCTCACCCCTTTCGAGATCGCGTCCAAGTGGCTGCAGTCTTTTGAGAAGGCCAGCTACGACGTCTCTCACAGCGGAAGATCCTCTGCTCTCGACGACTTTATTGCCCTCCTCCAGCCTAATGCATTCTGGCGCGACAGTCTTTGCCTTTCGTGGGATCTCCGCACACATGAAGGGGCTCCAAAGATCCACCGGTTCTTGCGGGAGGAGAACAGGCTCCTCAACGCCGGCTTCCATGGATTCGAACTCGATACCTCCAGCTCCCTCGGGGGTCCCGTCCGCAAAACCCTTCCCTACGAGAAAGGCGTCCTTCACGACGTCGTGGAGTTCAGCTTCTACTTCCAAATCAGCTCCCTTCCTGGCCGCGCTCGCGGGCTCGTCCGACTCCTGAGGGCGCCTGAGACCGAAGAATGGAAGGCTTACCTTATCTACTCTGCCCTGCAGTCCATCGCCGGCCATGAGCCCCGCGACGAGCCCCATTACGGACACTACAAAGGCCACACCCAGTACGGCCACTGTTTCTCGATTGGAAGTATTGCATTGACACTTCTTCTTTGCTCATAGAACTTGGGAAGATGTTCGCGCTCAGGAACTCGCTGACATCGAAAAGAAGCCCACCGTAGTGATCATCGGTGGCGGTACTGGAGGCCTCATGATGGCGAGCCGCCTTCGCGACGTCGGCATCAAAGTTCTCGTGGTTGAGAAAAACAAAAAAGTCGGCGATACCTGGCGCGACAGATACGATCTTCTCACCCTGAACGTCAGTCATAATCTTGCTTTCATTGTACTTTCTAACCCCTCATTCTAGACTCCAAACAGTCAACTTACCCGTGAGTATTGTGACTGCACATTTTTTAACCAAATCACGAGCTTTTTTCCCACAGTTCCGAAACATGCGTTTGCCAAGAATATGCCCCTCTTCATTCCCAAAACCAAGTTTGCCGATTTCCTCCAGTTCTGGGCCCTCGATCAGGAGATTCCCATCTGGACATCGGCCGAGCTGCTTCCGAATCCGACGTACGACGCGACGTCCGGGAAATGGACCCTCAAAATAATGCGCAGCGGCAAGGAGATCGTTCTCAACCCGAAGCACCTCATCCTGTCAACCGGTCTGGCGTCGACACCCGAGATGCCTGCAATTCCGGGTGCCGAAAACTTTAAGGGGACTGCCATCCACTCCCATTGGTTCAAGAACGCCAACGCCTGGGCCGGAAAGAACGTCGTCGTTGTTGGTGCAGTAAGTGTCGTGCCGTTATTATTCGGCATTTGTATGACGCAACTTGTCTCAGGGTGTCTCTGGGATGGACGTGGCGCTCGAGGCAAGCGCCCGTCAAGCAAACGTTACCTTGGTTCAACGATCACCCATGCGAGTCTTGCTTAATTAAAACTTACTCACGTCTGATCCGCGGCCCAGGTGTGTTCTACGCCAGACGACGTTGAAGCAAAATATTACAAACATCTGGCCTGCCGATCGGCCTGTGGAGGATTCAGATTTTCTAATGCACGGGAATCCGTTGAACCTCACAATGCGCCTCTGCGTGGACGTTATCACCCCGCGCATGAAGATCAAGGAGAAAGACCTGCACGATGCGCTTCGCGAGAAGGGGTTCCTCATCGGCTGGGGTGAGGAGCTCGGCCGCGGGCCTGTTGGTCAACTCGGATTACTCTACGCATACGCGGGAGGCTTCGGTGAGACGTTGAATGTCACGTCTAGATACCTATCACTGACAACTGAAGCGTAGTTTCCGACGTCGGCTGCTGCCAACAGATTATCGACGGTAAAGTCAAGCTCCGGTCCGCCGTCAGCGTTGCGGGTGTCGAGGAGAATCAAGTCGTTCTTACTGACGGATCCAAATTGGACGCCGACGTCCTCGTTTATGCGTGCGTGATACGGGGTAATATTGCAGCGCGTCACTCACAGCGCTTTCCAGGACCGGTCTCAAAAACCCGCGCGTCCTCTTGACCCAGCTGCTGGGCGACGAGGTCATGCAGAGGACCGGGGACTTGAAGGTCTGGGACTTCGATGCCGAGGGCGAGTTCAACGGTGTGTACCGCCCCACAGGTCATCCTGGACTTTGGTTCGCGATTGGGATCCACAACGAGATGAGGTATCTGAGCAAGTTGCTGGTTCGTTCACATTCGTCGTCTTCAAGAGTACAAGTTGATTAACTATGCTGTAGGCTCTGCAGATCCTGGGCCGAGAGTTGGGTCTCGTCAAGGGGGCCGCGATAAACTAACCTGCGCAGTACATGGTGGGAAACAGGTTTATTTGCTGCTTTGCTAGAGCTTCAATGGCGATTCTATCTACCTGTAAATTCTGGGGTTGCGAGCATAAATATCATCAGAAGGCCTGCATCCCGAAATTCAGGCATCATACCGCAGCTCATTCACCAACCACCCCTTCTAATTCGCACAGGAGGTCTATATCACAAGCATCGGCTCGCTAGTTGCAGGCCCCGGTGGCGATATATGTCGGCTGCACTTTGATTGGTAGGCCAAAGGTAATTTATATAAATGGCTGGTCAAATGGGTGATTCACATAGTCAGGCATATTTTAAATCTCCGATAAGTCCAGCGACAATTGTGCTGTCGCCCCGCGGAGATGCACCTGCCTCTTTCGGACATGGGGCGGTCAGTTGTCCCAAATAGGACGGCCTATCTGCGCCGGCATACCGGGTGAAAGGTATCTGTGAGATACAAAACATATACATGCTTCAGGGTAGCAGCTTAATGTGCAAAAATTGGGGTGAGGCTCGTGGCCCTTTCTATCGAATCAAATATCCCAAATTGCGTTCGCTTCTGAGTCCCCCTCTTTCGCTGCAACAGTGTTATCGCACGCTGATCTATCGCTTCCAAAACTGCCTGCCGGATACTTAGTCCTTGCCCAACTTGAAGGTTTTCTGTCCCTCGTACGAATTTTCTCAGCCAATTCAAGGCTGATAGGGCTTTTGGGCCATGACTAGTAATGAATTGCGTCAGCATCGCCATCAATTCTTGATGTCTTCCGCGATAACCGTGTCTGGGATTCATACGAGGGATTCGTCTGCGTGACTGGGGCTGGTTACGTGCTTCGGGCGTGTCCCGCTGTTTCGAATTGACTATCCTATCGAATCTTGACGTTGTCCGGGATAGCCGTGGGTGGGATTCTACAGCCCAGGGAATGATGATGTGAGCCAGCTCGCTGCTCCAGTGGCAGGTTCGTCCATAGCAGTCCATGCGGCATCTGTGTTGCTGCTACTCTCCGGATCTGGCGAGATCACGCAGCGCTTCCGAAGCCGAGACCGGCCATGCCACCCAGTTTGATTTAAATAGGGTGCTCTCTCTCATCCCTACTACGCCTCGTTATTCACTATGCGACTCTCTTTCGTTCTCGTTTCGGTGGCTGTCATTTCTGTCTGTTATGCAGCGTCTATTTCCATCCGTACAACCTCCGGCTTGTTACAAGGCTCAGAAAGCAACGGGGGTCAGTAATTCTTTGTGGTTCATTACACGCACTCATTGCCATCCGCAGTGTTGACATTCAAAGGCGTTGTGAGTGATTTCTTTCTGACACTTTCGATCATTGAAATCGCTGCAGCGATTTGGACAAGCTCCGACGGGATCCTTACGTTGGGCTCCGCCGGTTCCGTTCACCTCTTCCGCGCCTCAAAATGCAACGAGTACGGGCTCGTCCTGCGTGCAGCAATTCCCTCTTGTAGTTGCTGCAATCGATGAAAGCCTATTCAATACCCCGCCGCCTCCTGAAAGCGAAGATTGCCTGTTTTTGTAAGTAGCTACTAGTACTGTCTCGGTTGCGTTTCATTTATGCTGATCCCCCACCAGAAACGTATGGGCCCCGGCGTCGGCCACCTACCCCCTGCCTGTTCTCGTCTGGATATACGGCGGGTGAGTGACCTGTCCGCGACATATCTGGATCTAAAGTTGGGAGCAGGGATTTGGCCTTCGGAACGGCGTCTACTGCTTACTACGACGGCGCCTCTCTTGCCTCCAACCAAGACGTTGTTGTAGTTTCTTTCAACTACCGAACAAACGTTTTTGGTTTCCCCGAGAGTCCAGAACTTCCTCTGGCAGGGAATAATCTCGGTTTCCTCGATCAAGGCCAGCTTATCCTGCGAGCCCTTTGTTTCAGTCATTCTTATCCTTCCACAGAACTAGCCTTTCAATGGGTCCAGCAAAACATTGCTCATTTCGGCGGAGATCCAAAACAAGTGACCATCATGGCGAGTTCTACCTCTTAGCATAATTTCGGGCAAGCCCATGATATTTATAGGGCCAATCTTCAGGAGGTTTCTCGGTAGCAGCGGCCTATGTGAGACATATTCCCAGTACTGCACCTTTCCGGGCAGCTGTAATGCTGTCTGGAGCAATAGAATCGACCTCTCCCACCCCATCTTTTTCGTCGTTCAACGCCATGGCCTCCAGCGTTGGATGTGGACAAGCACCGGGTGCCGCTCGGCTGGCATGCCTCAGGAACGTCTCTGCATCCACAATACGAAATTATACGAACGGGCCTTCCAGTGGTTCCTGGAGCGTTGTGGTTGACAAGTATGTCTTCGTCGTTGACTTCATTTCAGTGGGTTAAATGTGCGGCTCATCACATCATACAGTGCGACCATGTTCGCGGATCCGTTGCAACGCATTCGCGATGGCAAGACGTCCAGAGCACCTTTCATAATCGGTAATACGCAGGACGATGGGACGATTTTCGCGTTTGCGTTGAACGTGACCGATCTTGGCCCATCTCTTGCCTCTTTTTTCGGGACCTTCGTCACTGCGGACCAAGTGCGGGCGCTCTACCCAAGCGGCTTGAGCGACAACGCCGTTTTTGCTGAGGCAGTCAAAGCCTTCCAGTTCCTCTGGTCAGATATCTATTCAGGTGCTGTTGTGTATATATCGCTCCTAACACCTGTACAGTCCTGCAGAGCTCTGGGGTGCCGCCGCCGTTGGTGCTGGGATTCCAAACGTTTATCGGTATGCGTACGGTACGGTGATATCTGGCTCTATCTTTTCTTCGGTTGATACAAACTCAAGGTCCGGTCTTCGCCGACTACCAATCTTATCCCAACGCCGGCGCAGCCCACGCATCAGAGAGTACGCTTTGCGTTCCTGGATACGACCTTTCCCTGATCGAGCTTTTGCAGTCCCTCAGATATTTGGCACCTTCAATGCGACGACTGCGACAGCCTCCGAAGTGACCCTCTCCCACACGATGCAGACGGTCTTCGCAAATTTTATCAAGAATCCTGACGCTTCACCCGCCCCTAATTGGCCTAAATTTGTCCCAGGGAATACGACGACGACCCTGGCCAAGCTGGCGTACGCAGGAAATGTTGCGTTGAGGGATGTGGTTCAAACAGCTGGGAGTGATTCGCTTGTGCGCATCCTCTTGTGTCATATTTTGTCTCACATTCTGACTCAACTGTCAGGATTCCCCATGCGATGCTCTGTGGAATCAGTTCCTGGACTTCAGAGTGTAAAGCTTTACGATTATATTTGTATCCGATAGGTTCTGGACACTATACGGGGGTCAACTCTCCCCTGAGAATGAAGCTCATTGAGACTGCCCATTACGCAGGTTTCGGAGAGTTTTTTTCTGGTTATACTTGTCGGTAAAGGTTGGTGTCGAGAACGTTATCGGCTGTTATCGGTGTGCAAAGAAAATCTTGTGGTAAGAAGGTCGGTAAATGCGGGAGATGAGCTACTGTCATCTTACTCTACGCCGGCAGCTCTCTTTCCATGTATCTACCGGGCTTCGGTGGCGAAATGTAGCGCAAATCATTTCTATTCTACGGACACGGAGGTTTTGAGAGCCGCAATGCCGACAGGACACTGTTCAACTGGAAACTGAGAGCGCATCATGCATACATGTTTTGCGAAAATTATACGGTGCCAGACGTACCTGCCTTTTTCGGAAGTGCGGCGGTCAGTTGTCCCAATTTGGACGACCGGTTGCAGGTTGCGGTTGATTGGAGCTATCGATCGGACATAGGGAAGCTTCAGAACCCACGAACTATCTCAGTGAGCATTGCTCCATCCTATACGGAAGCCTCTATTTTCCGGTCGAGCGAAATCGGATTCCGATGTTGAAAACACGATCTCATACGGTATACCCGGTACGCGGAAAAGAGTCTGCTTAGAATACATAAGATTGACACAATGTGGCCTTGAAGGTATGTTACATCTTCCAGGTAAGCACCAATACAAATCGAGGTTCAATACATAAGAAAATAAGACTACTGTCCGTTGATTTATTGTAGACGTCCTTTTGAGGCGAGCAAGGCAAGATAAAGAAGAAGGCGGGACTAGGGTGTTAGGTAACGAGCGTGGTGCCTGTGTGGGGAATATCCAGTGTCCAGAGGCACCGCTCCAGCCGGCACTACAGGTCCTAGGAGAAGGTGGGGAGGGAGCGCGCGCGCGGACGTAGCTATTCGGCGGGGGAGCACATTTTTTGCTTGGATGTGTCAGCTGAGGATTATCGACCGCGAGACCGTTTTCGGGTAGATCGACGGACGCAGCGGCCTTGCGCTTAGTTGCACGCGGTTGACTTTCTGTAGCGACCGCGGAGAGCCAGCCCTTCGTGAATGCTGCTGGGACTTCGGCTGCAAGAGCCAATGCCCCATCCGGAAATGCCGCGTTGTAAAAGGCGACACCTTCGTCCCAAATAAAGTTTCTTGCGGTCTCCATCAGCTGATGGGCGGATTGGTTCTGTGGAAAGAAGTAGACGATAAAGGTAACACACCTTTCGCATCGCCAAAAATGGGAGCTCCGCTTCTGCGACCGCGAGGATAGGATCTTTGCGGTGCATAGAAAGTGTAGGCTGAGGCTCAGGGTCAGATGATAATAGTCCCACAGCTATCGTTTGGCGTGTCAAGAACGTTGCCTGTCGCTCGGAAAGGAATGCTAACCTTTGCTGAAACGCATGGATTTCTCAGCGGTCGTGAGCTTCGCATTATCTGAAATTCCTGCTTGGATGTCGTCGAGATCGCCTGGAAGACTGCAAACCAATAAGTGTTCCAGTGCGGAAAGACCATGAGTCGCAGTGGCTAACCGAGCAGCCATATACGCCTCATCAGACGCTCCGATTATCGGCCCAGAGAAATTCTTGAACCAGAGAAGTACCGCCGAATAATCGAAACGCCAAAATAAAGCCCCAACAAAAATTAGGAGTCCATCCGCAGCTATTCGTTCTGCGGCTTCGAGGCCAGCTCGCTTCATAAACTGAGCTAGCGTTCCCTGGCTCAGGACCTGCAGCTTCAGTGTCTGAAACACGGATCTGAGTCATTTTAGCCTTCCGTCCATGTGGGAGACTGACCGCCAAGTGACCCAGTGGCCGCTCGCTCGACGGGCGTGAGAACATGACACTGACGAAGCAGGTTTGTAGCATTAGGTCGCCCGTGGTGTGATACCGCTCTAAACCCTTGGCTGCGGCCGCCTGGATCCGAGGTAAAAGTCCGAAAAGCACGAGCTGCTGCCTCAATGGGATGTGTGAGGATCCAATCGTCTTCTGTATTGCCCGTTGGATCGCGGTGTCCAGTTTAGGTTTGGACGGGTCTGAGCGGGACTGGGTGGGCTGAGGCATATCCTGACCGGCCAAGTCAGTTGCAGAACTGTACTTGAGGCGGAAAATTACGGGCAGCTCACAAAGATAAGCGGGGGTATCGCGAGCGAGATGGAAGTTGAGGAAAGAGTACGGGTGACGGGAGTCGGACCGATGAGATCAAACGCTTTGGGTAACTCGGGATTTGCCGGTATTGCAAATGTGGGCAGAACAAGGCACATAACTCAGGTCTCCACGTCGGAAGATTTTGCTACAGTTCTGATGGCAGTGAATACATGGGCCGGGCTTGGACCGCGCTACCTGTCGAAGAGGGTGTCCTGTGCGCCACATGTGCTTGCACAGCTGTAGACGGATGAGCTCTTTGGAGCGCCAGTGTTGGCACACACTGATGTTTTTGCTTTTCTCCAATTCTTGCCAACTCCCTACTCTCCAACTCTGTTTCGGCGAATTAATGTTTCCACCCTTGGAATTGCACTTGCGTGTTTCAACAGATGATTAGGGAGAGATCCATGGGCGATACAGAGCTGCATCAGACAAAGAGACTGTCTATGATGTTCGACGTAATATTTGCGTTATATCCTGGGTCAACCTCCTTTCCGCCCGGGGCTTAATCGCAGGCTGCCAAGCAGATGACGAAGGCGTAAATCCAAAGACAGCGAAGCACCTGCCTTTTCCGGATGCAAGGCGGTTAGTACACCGAATTCGGCCCTCTCGGAGAAGAGCCTGCAGGGAAAGATCAAATCGTCTACTTAGATTTGTGAAACGCACTCGTTGAATCTTGGTCCTGGGGCACCGGAAAAGCTGGTCGCGTGTATGCAGGGTAATGGTTTCCCTTTGATTTGTACAGTTGTGTTGGCGAAGTCTTCCCTGGCAGCATCCCTTGTCAAAATAAGGACGAATATACTGCAATTATTTCAGTATATAAAAACAGTACAGATACTGTAAGGTTCACCGGCGATACCTCCGGTTTGTTCATGCCCGTACAGGTTCGTTCGCACTCGTGGTGGGAAGATATTGTCTTCTTGTAAGCGATTGTCATTTTCTCGTGCTTGCCGCTGACAGCGCTCAGGCTACCCTTGGACCGGAGCTTAGAGTTCTGGAGAAACGAATGTGGTGCCTAGGACTTGAGTCCTCGAGCTTCCAGGTGAATGTATCACAATCCGCTATGGTGAAAGCTTGCAAGACCAGCCTGATCCGATGAACATATGCCTGGTCCTGCCACCCTTTCCCTATCTCTGATCCCCCCGTTGCGGCGCTTGCCCGCTGTCGTTCCGATTACCCCAGGACGGACATCCCATCGAGAGCCTAGGGACACGCAGAGCAACAGGGAGCGCAGGGGCCTTAAAGTGCCATTTGACTCAATCGATATGATTATGGTCAAGTTCCAAGCGGGTCAATGTCATTATGTCCCAGGTTTGGCTTTGTTTGATCCCACCGTCATTGCGTCACCGTGCCAACGCCCAACCAACGCCCAACTGCCCTGGATTTGAAAGGTGTCTATCCACTGTCTTCAGGGGCAATCCCGGTACCGGCCATGGGACACTGGCCAGACTTGGGCTAGACCTCGGAACCATGAGAAACAGGACTCGGGCCAGTGACTCGGGAGTCGCCGCACGGCGGAATCAGCGACAGAGACAGTGACTGTATTACCCTGTCTGAGTACCCTGGCCACTTCCGATTGGTCGACATCGCTCTCGAGCCCAAGATCACACCCGCCACTAGTCCGGAGTAACTCGACGGCTTGTGAAAATCTCGGCCACCTTGAGGCGCTACAGCCTGCAGGTCGGCGCTGCAAACCTACGCCAATATGACGAGGCCTGACTTTTCATTCGCGTGAATATTACAACGGTAAGTAAAGGCGACTAGGTTGGGGGATTTGAGACTACATCATGATGCCGGGGCAGGCCGGGGCAGGCCGGGGCATCCTTCTTATAACAGTGTCAAGTTTGTTGAGTCCCTTCAGTGATTTGTAGTGCGCCTGTCGAACATGAATCCAGCTTCCAGTATTATCTGCGCGACAACCTGTGAACTCTCGAAGTTCGAACCTCACAGCTATGAGCTGTATCGGATCTTTTTCAGGTCCCACGTTCCGACTGCGCCTGATACGCGGCCGCGACTAGCCCTCTTCCTTATCTTGCTCCCGCCCCTTACACATTCCGCCCACAATGGCCCGCACGCCAGGGGTCTACCACCGTCCGTTTTAAATCTCGTGTCGCCAGCTTGGCATACATTGAACCTTGTGCTCACAGGTCTGGCATGCGCACTTTGCCTTGTATACATCACCTCCGCCTGCTTGACCCTCCTCGTCTACGGTTTCCGCATGCGAGTTCTTGGTGGTCTTCAATTCACAGGTCTGGTGGCTGCCACGATGACCACCTTACTGCTCGTCAGACTGTGAGCTCTGTTCCCTTTGGTAAGGACAAACTGACGCCAGCACCTATAGCATACCATACACGACGAATGTAGACGCCACGGGCCCTCTCTCGCGCGTTGGGAAGCATTTTGTGTTAATTGGTTCTGCTATGTTCCTCTGGCTTTTCTCTGGTATGCAGACCCATGACCATCTATAAACCTTGCGCCTCGTTAATAAATTCTTCCAGCCCTCGGCAGCATTATCCAGCTCTTCGACAAGTCCACTGAAATTGAATACGACCAGATACGCGCACAGTGCGCCGTGAATCGCTTCCTCACTTTTGCCTGTGTCCCGATCGGTGTGAACCTCGTCCTCCCCGTCATAATCTTCGCGACATGTGCGTCTACCTTTGAGAGAAAATTCCCCTTACCTTAGCAATATAACACAGTGGTACGCGCATCGTGGACTGTCTTCCACCGCGCCACCGCCATCCACGGCGAAGACAGCATCCCTCTCTCGCACGGCGTTCCGCACCCTGCCAACTTTTGGCCCTTCAAGGCTTACCCGCCCGGCTACGAGGTCCCGCGCTGGATGCTTGCCCATATCGCGGACACGGAGCGCGATGACGAGGGAGAGAGTGTGAAGAATCCGGTAGAGTTGGTCTGAAGACTGGCGAGTCTTAGGTAGTATTGATCTATTTTTTTTCTGCCTCGTTCTGTATCCTGTGCTCTGCAATGTACTCCTCGTTTTATGCAAAGCTACCACTTCCTCCAAGCCCCAAGCTAGAGAAGCGGATGCCGACAGCGGGTATGCATTAAACTACGACGCAAATAAAGGAACACATACTCGTAAGCACAAGAAAAATGGATAAAGGGAGGAGGAAATTGATAAATACAAGTACAGTCTTGCGTGCGATCCGGGGATAAATACAATGAAAAATGCGTAAGTAAGAAATGAATAATGTACTATGCTTAATCTACGTGGTGGGCAGGCTGTAGCTGAGGGCAAACGTGCTGAAATCCAGGGGGCTCTGGTCGAGCTCGGCGGTGATGGTGGGCGGGAGGTCCTCGGCGGCGTCCTCGTATTCCTCGTCTTCGGCAGAGTCTTCTTCGGCGACGTCTTCAAGCTGCGTCGGGGAGTCCATGCGAAACGGCTCTTCCTCCTCATCGTCCCCTGCCTGGCGCTCCCCTTCGTCGTCCTCGAACTCACCCTCGAGCTCACCCTCACCCTCACGGTCACCCTCAGCGTCGACATCCCCCTCATCAAAGATGACATGGAACTGCGCCTCATCGTCAGCACCAGATCGGGCTGCAAGCACAGAAGATCACGTACATGGGTGATCAGCGCCTTCACCAGCTTGTGCGTGTGCGCCATATTCGCGAGGATCATCGCAAAGTTCTCCTGGGGCGCCCGCAGCAGATTCGGGCTGAAAACGATGGCGAGCCCTTCCGCAGTCATCTGATTCCGATCTTCGAAATCCGCGACTCTGTGAACCGAATCAGTGCTATATAACTCGGATAGGACCAGGAAGGCATACCGGTCAAGGTGCTCGGAGACGCGCTTCAGGAGATCGAATTTGGGCCGCGGGAGAGCCTGCACGACATTGCGAATCGAGGTGAGCCGGTCGTCCAGATTTTCCATTTCTGAAGCGTGGTCAGCAAAGCCGGCGACATACCCAAGGCAGAGAACTCACGCATGGACTCAATAGCGAGGTGGTACTCGGTGGGCGGGAATAGCGGCTCCGGGAGGACTCGGAACCACGACTTGACAAGGTCGCAGACGGCGTGGATGTCAGTGTCTTCCGTGATAGGGTCCGTCCCGCGATTGAAGGCCTCCTTCAGCGCGTTGATGGTAGACGTCGCGCCGGCGAGCCGGTCTATGTAACGATGAAAGGCGCGTGAGCGCGGAGAACGAATCACGTACATATTCCGACTTCTGTCAATCCCCGAGCTTCAATCTCTGAGAGACAGCGCTCCACCACCGAAGGAATTGTGCCCGGCGGGATGTCGTCCGTCCCTTGCTCCCGTCTTAAGAGGAAATTGAGGTCGACACCAAACACTGTTTAAAAAAATAATTGAGTGAGAGATACTTGCGGAGGGCGAGAAGGCACTGACCAGCGAGAGGATCGCGCGACGCTGCCATGGGACCGTCGTGCAGATGGTCCGCGAGCTGGGGCTTGGGATTCCCCAGGTACGTCAAGCGGCGCTTAGCGGCGGTCTGCGTAACGCGATTGATGGTCTCGAGCCACCTGGCCATCTCGCGCTTGTTGACCGCCTGGAGTAAGTAGTGCCCGCCGTCCTCCGTATCCAGCTGGAAGGTAAAGGAACGGTCGTTGTTGATGAACTGCGCGACGCGTGCCTCGACTAGGCTGATGACCAGAGACGGCTTGCCTGACGGAACGAAATCAAGCTCTTCTGCGGTGCGCTTCACGCCGGGAGCATGGACGCTCTCGTTGCCAAAGGCGCTCGAGATGGGGCGCATGAAGTGCAGGAAGGCCGACATGCTCTTCTTGCCCCGCTGGTGTTTCTGCTGCGGGGTCGGAGGCTGCTTTCGCATTGCCTTATTCAGCAGATCTTCCCGCTTCTCGTTCTTCGTCTGCTCCTGAACGCGCTCTTTTTGCAGGCGCGCGCGGAGCAGGCGGTCGCGTCTGTTCTTCTCGATCTGCTGGCTGATCGTCTTCTGGAATGGACGCACAGCTCGCCGGGCGGCGGCGGGCGAGCTACCGGGACCCGAGCTTCCTTCACGCTGCGCCTCCTCCCTTATTCCCCTCAGGTCGAATTGAAGCAGCCACACTCCTTTCTCCATGTTGTTGAGGCATTCGAAGGCCTTGCGCATGACGTCCTCGCGGTGATTGCCCTTGCGCGCAGAGATGATGAGGTTGCAGAGATGGCTGAAAACAGGATGAGTAGGAGATAAACGACCACAAGAGGCACATACCGCCGCTTATCGAAGTTGATGAGACTTTGGCCATCCTGCTGCATGACGTCGGGGGCGGCTATTATTTCCAAAAGCCGCTCGAGAAGATAGCCTACGTCCGGAGTCAGCTCCCGCGTCGACGACGGCGACTGTGCTGCAGTTTGAGTAAGGAGAGAAGGGATCTCGCATTGCGCCCCGCGATTCGCGGCGATATTGAGCCATGGCCGAGCATGAATTCGGCTTTCCACGCTGAGAACAGCGCTGGTGAGGACAGCCTCGACAAATGAGCGCGGGCAAGGGAAGTCCACGATCGATGTCGCGTAGCTGGGAACAGAGCGCCGCCGCGTCACCTCGATCGCCCTGAGAATGAGTTCCATGCGCGACTGCCTATTCTTGAGCCCAAGGTGAGGAGCAACGAGTTGGGAAATCGTCCATTTCCGGAGGATAACCCAAGCTGCGCAGAAAGTTAACAAATGTTGTTGCACTGAGTAAGAATCCGACTAACCTCTGATGCAGCTGCGGATGCCGGGAGGAAGCAGACGATAGAGAGAGTCCTGCCCAAGGTCGGAGATGAGAGGCGATGGCTCAATTGCCTGCAGGTAGGAATACATGTTCTCGATCTCCGGCTCTGAATCGCTGGCAGTAAAGGAAGACAGAAACCACCCAAGTGGATCTGCCGTTTGCACTTCCAAAACGTCTGCAGTAATGAATAGATCCTGGTGCGATGCATTAACTGGGATCCACGACGAGAGAAACGCCGCGCACCTCTTCCGTGACGTTACCCCAGGCGGCACCGCTCAGCGCGTCGAGGGTCTCCACCAGATCCTCCGGGTCAATACGATCAATGTCTGGCGGCTCTCGAGACAGGATTTGCGGGCGAGAGTGCTGCCCATTCAGAGGAGCAGATGGATGAACAAGAGAAGGGAACGGAGCTGGCGGACGCATCGTATAGCTCGTAAACGTGCGTCGCAAACGGTAGCGAAGATCTGCCAAGGTACCCCAGGCCTGCTCGACCCCAGGGTCGCTCGCATTCGCAGATTGGGGCATGTCATGATCGGCCGAGTCATCGAGAAAAGCGCGCACGGCGCTGTGAAGCTGTGCGTCGTCCAGCACGTCTTGTGCGCCGCCGCCCCGAGTCAGCCAACCCTCGATGGCAGCGAAAACCTCGCCACGGCTCCCGGCTACGTAGCATAATTCGGCGACCGAGGGGACAACACCCCGTGGTCGTGTTTGGAGATACATCTTGCGCAGCAGCTATGTATGGTAAGGATGGGATCAAGGTAATTGCGGCCCAAGCAGGATTCTTACCTCGAAAAAGACCAGCGGTGTTACAAGACCTGGATGCGGAATGATGATAAATCCACGGAAAGTGAACTAAGCAGGACATACTGCGATAAACATTGAAGAATAGCTTCGAGAACTCAATCTGGCTGACGACCAGTTCCCGAGTTTTCCCCTCTCGCAGCGACATCTCCCCGTTATCGTCCGCTACACTGACTGACACGCCTTGGAGACCGTGCACCAAAATATCACAGAGCCAATTGAGGGTTCCCGCGAGGACTCGAACGCGCAGTGGTGGCTCCGTCGAGGGCTCCGAGGCAACGAAAGTACGACGTTGGGAGGGCGAAGGAAGTGAATTCCGTCGCGCAACACTTGTCTTACGATCCAGGCCCTGTGACGACCCTGGCTTGACGCGGACGGACGGCGCCCGACTCAGGCCTTCGCCGGTGATGTTGTCAATCACAGAGCTCGGCGGGCGAGAAGGAAGGCGCGAGGATGGGCGAGAGCTGGCAGATGATTCGCCTTCGGTACCATGCCAAACGGCCAGGAGGACTTCGCCGTTGTAGACGGGGATTACGGTCCCCGTCTGGTTGAGACCCGCCAAACCGCCAATATCCCGCCGCGGCTGATTTGGCAGACGCTCAGGGTCGAGACGCAGCAAGCGCGGGTCTGTATCGCTGTCGACACGTCCACGGAGCAGCGCGGCACGATCGACAAGCGTCGCCGTCGGGAACACCTCCGGGAAAAGGAGGGGAATTAAGGAGGCAAATGGAGCGTGATTAGCAGCCCGCGTTAAATAATGCGGCTCAAAGAGGCCCTTTCTGCGGGGCTCCGCGGCCAAAGACAATGACATGAACTGATCCACACTGGAGAAAGACGAATGAGCATCTCCTGACGGTGATAGGGCGGGATGCCTACCGAACAAACTTTGCCGCAATACCGCCGGCCCCTCCGCCCTCCACAAACTTTACCCAGTGATTGACGAGGAGCTTGACCTCCTCTCCAACCTCGCCCTCCGCAAGGGATATCCGTCGCGGGCAGAGTAAGAACTGCTTGCGAAATCCCTCAAAGACGTCGAACGCCCGCTCCATCGGCGCGACGAGGAACGTCTCCTCGGGCCCGCCGCCATCGGGCACCCGCGCCGCATCGACCTCAATCTTTAACTTGGCCTGAATAGCGCCGCCCCATGGAGTCACCCGTGGCTCCCTCACCTCACAACCCTCACCCTCCGATCGCGCCCATCCCTCGACAGCTGCAAGTGCAGGACCCTCGACGCGACGCCAGACCTTGTCCAGTCGTGCAACGGGGGCCGAGCACAGCGCCGCTACAATCGCGCGCCAAGTGCACTCATCTCCCGCTGCGCGGCAGAGCTCGCCCACCCGCGCCCAAACCGAAATCACTTCACTCCTTGAATGCGTCCGCGATGTACCCTGCTGCTCTCCGCCCGGCGTCTGCGTTGTCACGGAGCTCGTGTCCGAACCAAGGATCTGCACAAGCAGGAGTTTTGTGAGCCAGTGCGGCGCGGCGTCGCTCCCAAATAACGGCGCGGACGGGTCGCCCGCACTGCAGTCCGCAAATGCTGCTGTGATGTTGTCCGGGGCTTGGTCGAGCACCGCGCGATGGAAGAGCGTTAGACTCCGCGCAATGAGGTGCGGGTCGATGGCGAGCAGGACTGCGCGCGTGAGCCCCTCAGTCTCCAGTGCTACCCAGGGCATTCGTGAAGCAAGAGCGCCGCGGGGGTGCTGCGGCAGACGTGGAGAGGAAGGAGCACCGCCGGGGGGAGATTGAGGCGCGATGGGCTCTTGAATGCCGAGCGCGTCGAGAAGGCCGACCATCCGGGCGCTGCCATCAGGTCGCGGTGAAAACGGCGCTGCACCGAGAGCAGGGGTCCCGACGGGCGACGGCGCATAAATTGCCTGCGTCGATACGCTAGCAGACAGCCCGCTCATAACTGGCTGAGTCGAAGGGAAGATCACATCTGGTATTGTGTCGCCCCGGAAATCTTCCCATGCGCGCGCGTCAACAGGGGCGCCGTGCAGACCTAGATACTCTCGCGCCATCCAAGCGACACGTGCGCGCTGCGACTCTGTTTCCTCCGGAGCCGCACCAGCGACAAGATACCCCGCAAATCTTACGAACTCCGTCTCGACGCGCGCCCGGCCCACGAGCAGCGGAAGACAGAGCAGGACCGCGCGCGCATAATCACGCCACTGCTCCTCGCGCTGCGCGGCTTCTTCTTCGTCCGCCCCCGCACGCAGAAACACCGTCGCAAATACGAGCTCGTGCATGAGCGCTTCAAAGCTGCCCTTCTCAATGTGACCCAGCCTACCCTTCGCCTGCTCGCTGCTGAACGCGCCTTGAAGCTTAGCTGCCCCCGCACCTGCAACGCTAAGCGCTGGATGTCGACCGCGCCCCCAATACGCGCGCTTTTTCCGCCCCATACTCCCCGCATCTCGCCGCTGCGCACCGCCTGCGTCATCGACAGTCAGTGTTTCCTCCTCGTCCTCCACGACCCCTGCCGGAAAAAGATCTCGGACGCCGGCAGCGCGGTCGCTCGGGGGTTTGTGTAGGACGAGCTTCGTCCCTCGGACCTCCATCCTGAAGGCTTTCCAGGCGCGCGGGTCGGCGAGCGCGGGGGTGATAAGCCGATTGACAAAGCCTGTTGCATACACGATCTGCGACGCACGCTTGCCATCTGCGCCGTCCACTGATGACGGAGGGCGTAGGGTGTTGCTGGGTTCGCGCAAGAGCGCAGCGGGCTCGAGGATGATATGCGGTGGGGCAAGTGGTGGGGACTCGGCGGAGCCAGGTGTAGGTGGAAGTGCTTTGCTCTGCGCAGCGCCTGAAGGAAAGCACGAAAATCAGCGCCCAGAATCGGAAGCGGAGGAGGAACACGTACCGCCGAAATGAAAGGGAAACGCGACGCCGCGTTTCTCCTTGTCCTTCCCCTCGCGCTCCGCGGCAGGGTCGACCTCCCCCGCGCTGCCCTTTCTCCCCGGGCTCATAGCGCCAAACCCAGCCAGCCGACTCGACAGCTTCGGCGTGAAGCTGTGCGAGCGCGTGTGGATATGTCCCGGCGTCATGCCACCTAAAAGAGCGAATGTAAGCAAAGGATGGTTCAGCACGAGGAGCGGAAATGAAAGACGGTGCGAAAAGAAGATATACAAAACTTACCCTGTCCCTGCATCCCCCCACTCGGCCCAGACCCGCTCCCACCTCCCTCCCCGGGCGCCATCAGCATCGGCGCCGAAATCGATATCGAGACAGACGACGCCCCGGCACTACCCTTGCGCTCGCGCTCCCCTTCCCTCCCACCCTGCTGCGGACTCGCCAGTATTGCGGGCCACGTCATCCCCCCCGCGCCCGACCGCGCACTCGGCGGCGTCGATCCCGGGCTGACGTCCGTCCCGCTGCGCCCGCTCTTTCCGCTTTTTCCACTGCGCGCGCTGCGTTCTGAGTCCGTGCGGCGCCGCGCGTAGAACGGGTCGGGCATCTGAATCGGCGCGCTCGTGTCCGCGCCCGGGCTGGAGAGCGGCGTGGACAGTGAGTTGGAAGAATTACGGGTGTTGGCGTTGGCATTCGCGTAGGTGGTTGAGGGGGGCATAGGGAGTGGCGCATTACTAAGTGGCGCCCCGGTGAAGATCCCCTTATTCGGTGATTGAAATGAGGTCGCCGTGCCCGGGGTGGAATATCCCCCGCTCATCGACGTCGACGTCGTGCTACCCGTCACGGGCGTCGGCCCAAGGGAGTCCGCACGCCCCCGGTACGCCGCAAGCTTGTCGGCGAAGCTGATGGTGGTGTTGATGTGAAGCTGGGGGCCCGACTGCGCATCGTTTTCATTTGGTGGATGCTCGTCGAGATTGGGGCTGGGCGGAACCAGGGCGCGTAGGTCGTCGGCAGAATGCGCCCATGCGCGGCGCGAGGTCGTGCGCAAATCGCCAGTACCAGCGCCCCCGCCGTAGACGCCATTGCCATATACGGGGTTAGAATTGCCGTTCCCATAAATGTTGTGACGCGGGCTGGACGGCGACGGCGGCGGCACGTAGCGCAGATCCAGTGACGATTTTGCGTGCACGCCGGGAGAGGAGGCGGAGGAGGCGAATGGCGACGCGGAGAGGGAAAGGGACGGGCGAGTAAGGTCGAGGACTGAGCTAAAGAGAACGCGTTAGCAAGGGTAACGTGCGGAAGAGTGAAAAGAAAGGAGAAGGTATGGAGGGCATCTGAAAATATGAAGAAGTAAAGTAGAACGAAAGAAGAATCGGGGAACAATCTGTCGAAAATGCGATCGCGACCTGGTGCCGCGAGGCCAAGGTGCCAACGAACGAATGGAGCGTTCTCCTTGCTCAACGCCGTTCGAATGGGCCCCAACCGGGATAAAATGCGGTGGAAATATCGAAATACGGAGGGGAATCGCCGAGAGACATAAAAACATCATTCACTAGGAAAAATGGAAGGAAACAACATCGAAAGGAATAGAGAACCAAACGGCTACTCACCGACTACCAGGAACGCCCATATATCCCTCCGCGTCCAAAATGGGGCGTGGGTCCGTCGGACGCGATATCTTGGCCTTGCGCGCGCCAGCAGGACCATTGGAGACACTAGAGGTGCTCGCGCGGGGAGATTCATCACCCACAGCCGCGAGACCCGCAACCCGCGGCGCGCTGGCACTCCGCCCAAACCACTTGCTCGGCCGGGTCAAAAATTGTGCCAGCGGTGCACGCGTGGGCGTCGTAGGCGTCGGAGCTGGACTTGGAGGTTGTAGGGAGGGCTTCCGTTGCATTGTTTTCGGTGTCCAACAGAGTGGTAGATAGATACGAATAGAAAAGTCGTAAAATTGCGTTCTTCGTCACCGTTTTTCGGCTCGGCGCGTTAGGGGGGGAGAAAGAAAGCTGCGAAGGACCAGTTAGGATGCAGGAGTTCCTAGCGTCCTTGGAAGTTGCTGGTCAGAAGGCTGGCATTCGAGGAGCCAGCGAGTTGGTCAGAGCTGCGAGCAAGAGCAGAAGGGATTTTGAGGGCACGTGGGCCGCGTTTATTCGGATTATCTAAGAATTGCCTTTTCGGGTGGTCTCCGTTATCGTGCCTTCCTCTTGTCTTTCTTGTCTTCCCCTTGTCTCGAATCCAGCCTTTTTCTTTTTCTTTTGCTCCGGTGCCATTCTGCCCGTATAATTCCTTCCCCTCTTCCGAATCGTACCATCCATCGTCCGCGGCTGCACCACTTAGGTTGATCCCCGATGGCGAGCGGTCCGGGTACGAAGTCCGGAGAGATAAATGGCGAGAAAACCACATTAATACACCCTACGACCCGCCGTGGTAGACTAGTCTACCTCAGTCTTGTATTTAGACATAGGCGCGGTATACAAATGTAAACATGTAAACATTCAAACGAGCGATAATCACTCGCTTTGACACGGAACACGCATGCTGTCGTGACTTCCCCGGAGATCGCTCACTAACGGCATCGTTATCTCCGTTCTTGGACACTTCAATTCGGTTCCTTGTAATTTGGATTTCTGTAATTTTTCCTACACTTTTTCCTCCTGTTTGCGGGTTTGACACCCGCTCCACTGGACCCCGAGGGCTGGTCTTCTGATCCAACAGCTGTTCTGCGAGGCAGCGGGGCCCCACCTTTTTTTGCTTCCATCTGAAAGCTCTGATGGAGAAGATCCTCGTTTGACTCGGAGATCTCCAAGAGCACTTTCCCGCTTGGGTGGGCGTATTCGCATCCAAAACAAGCCGCTCGACGCCACCCGCAATGAGGTCGAAATCAATTTGTCGCCCTCCTTGCGTGTGCCACCAGCATATGAGCTGTCCTTACTTCTCCACTAAACCGTAATTCAAAACACCGTTTATTCACTACTTCTAGTCCCCAGACCCACGTCGAACAGCACCCACAGCACCGAAATCAGTACCTAAACCAATTTCAAGTTGAGTGGAGCCTCGAGCCCCCTAGGTCGCTCCGTATAGTGTCCCACTAATTGTGTATCTCCTTAATTTTAGATGGACAATCGAATTTAAGTCGACCCTGCGGAACACAATACAGCCGCCGCCCCTTCATCTATCATCTCATTGATATCCCAACCATACTCCTTTATAGTTCGTTATCTTCCCGCACAGATTACTCACTAGATCACAGCCCCGGAGACCGCCCGCTTCCCGCTAGGATACCGAGATGCGCCCAAGCCACAGCATTCCGCATTCACCTGGGTCCCGAGTTGGGCGCCTCGACTCAATCGCAAGTATGCTAGGACCGATTCCCGCGACGGTATTCACTTACCGTCAGGCAACCGCACAGCGGGGTGTTCGGGCCCGACAAGTTCGAATCTGGGTACCTGCTACACCCACCGCTGAATGAAATCCAACGGTAGCCACGTTCTTGCCGAAAAGGTGAGTAAATGAGATTACCATCCGTGTACCGAATGAACAAATCAAGGTTAGCTACCTCCAGATTCCGGACCCATTAGTCGCGAAGTGGATGGCTGTCGGAATGTGTTTCTCGTTCTCCGGGCGCCGGATGGGTACCAACGAGCTAAGCAGGTGGCTGAAACAAACGAAAGGTGAGCTTTTGGTTTAATATTCAAAACATCCTAAAGGCCACCAATTATTCAAGCTACTAGACCAGCTGGCGCGGGAAGAGGCCCAGCTTGATGGAACGGATGCAGCCAACAGTACTGGGCGGCGGGGGTGATGCTGGCGCGGGATGCGGGACTCAGCTCATCAACCATGAGGGCGGACATTGGGCGGAAGACGTCAAGATGGTTGAAAACCTACCCAATCACATCAACGGACGTCAAGATGGTTGAAAACCTACCCAATCACATCAACGGACGAATTCATCTCGATTCCTTCGCCTCTTCCTCGTCATCTGTGCTCCCATACTCCGACCCCGATGATTTTTTGGCCAATCAACTCACAAGACGAAATGTTCGAGCCGTGGCTGGAGTTGACCGCGAAGATCTTCTGCGGAGGTATCTTGACTCGACTCCTGGCTAGAAACGCGTACCTTATAATCACTAGCATGTCTTCCAAATCAAGGCCGTACTGTCTTCAGCACCAGGACTTGGTTTGAACCTGAGCTGGAATTTAACACTCAACCTCGACAAGCTCAACGAGCGCCGTCATCGCCGAGCGGCTATCTATGTTCCACGCTCACTCCGTATGGGACGGCGGCGCCTGCCAGCGGAATCACAATGCCTTTCTAGTCGCATCGCAGCCACGTCCCTGACATGTTCAGATCCAAAGATTTGCCGACTCAATCCTGACCGGTGACATTGGTTTGGATTACCCGGGTTTTTATTCCTCCCTCGACAGCACCCAGCCGGCGACCTAGCTTGTACCACTCGCTGCTGTGTTTCTAAGGCTGTTCGGCAGAAAACATGGACATGCTGAACGGGTGACGTGTGGAGGACAATGGTCCGTTGAAGTCCTCCGCATGTTCTCTCAGTACATATCAATTTGTTTATAGAACGCGTTGAAGGGCCGAGGCAACGTTGTCGAAAGTCGACTTGTACTGGTAGATCATGCTAAGAGCACCAGGGTACTGCGGTCTGTATGGCCAGGAGAGGTGCAATGGTCATGGTATGTTCATTCGATTCAAGGCACGGAGGTCAAGCCTGACTGAATTTAGTTACAGAGTAAATGAAGGGATTCTACGCGCGAATTTGGTTAGTTTCCGCCGAAGACGGTCACCGTAAGCCCAGACACCAACGACAAGGCATCGCGCACCGTCTGGGGCCTCTTCAACGACAAAGTAGCTAACACAAAGAGCCTCGACGCCTCGCAAAATCCCCCACCGACCGTCGAGTCCATCGTAGGCGGGCGAGTTGGCGGAGGATCACAACCTAGCGGAGTCGCGGCGCCTTGCCCAGTACCGTTTGGGATACAAGACCGCACTAGCGGCGTCTTCGGTCGGGTGACCTCAGCCCGAGGAGCATACCCATACGCAGCTTACCCGAGGTGAGGACGACGCATGATCACAGCTCCCTGACGCTCTAGGTAGAACGCCCGGAGGTAAGCCATACGGCCACACCTCGTCAGTGCTCTCCCACGCAAGTACACGGTGGCAAATTAGGCAATGGGCGGCGCCGCCGCTCAGGCGATCACCAGAGGAATGCGAAGAGTCTGAACGACAGTCAGAAGATAATCAAGTGAGATGGACCACGCACCTCAGGCGCTAGAATATTCGGAACTATAATCACACGATATCCCCCACCGACCGCCGACTCCATCGTGTGCGTGCGAATTGGCGAAGGATCACAACCTGGCGGATAGTGGCGCCTTGCCCAGTACCGTTTAGGACAACTCCGTACATGCAGCGTCTTTGGTCGAATGACCTCAGCCTGGGGAGCATGCATGAAGCACTTTACCCGAGGCGAGGTAAGACGCACGATCACAGCTCCCTGTCGCTCTAGATAGAGGGACCGGAGGTAAGCCGTACGCCCACGCTTCGGCAGTGCTCTCCCCTGCCAGTAAACGGGGCCAATTAGGCGATGTGCGGCGCCGACGCTCAGGTGATCACCATACAGGATCTGAACCACAGTCAGCAAATGCTCGAGCGAGATGGTCCACGCACCTCAGGCGCTAGGGGATACAAGGCTATCATCAGCACTCGGGTGGATGATGATAAGATGCGACGCCCCAGACGATTCCAACCAAAGGGCCGGGCGAAGACTGCCTACGAGATATCAGGTTGAAGCTCGCGACATGAACGGAAAAGGCGCACCTTGAAAGGACCGATGCTGGTGAGGGAGGGAGGGAGTGGAAGATGGGGGTCAAGAGCAAGCCGCAATCTCCAGACTTCCCAGGCGGCTGGCGCTTTTAAAGCACCTCAGTTTGTTCGCAGCAAACAAACGTTCTTTGATGCCGATCGCCGATGGCTCCCCGGGCACCGCGATCGCAGGGACTCTGGTTTCAGAGAGAATTCGCCGAAGCACAAGTTGGGAGTCCTTGAACCAGTGTAGACCAGACTGAAGGAGATTTTTGTCCCACACAATCTGGTCAGAGAAATCACGACGCTGCTGGATAGATTCAAGTTTGGGGTACCCAGGCGGTCTATAGGACAAGTGGTTTCCTGAAGCACTGAAATTAAAACGGAAATTATTTTGAATCCGCTGTCGGCGCATCGCATGTGTTGTCCTTCGCATGGGGTTGGGAGATGCGAAGAAAGTTGGATGTCTGCCGCATCGGCATCCCGGCCAACGAATAGTTCTCACGGTTGAAAGCGCTACCAAGCGCTTCAGATAATTTATTTGGTCTTTGCTTGAATGGTAACTGGTGGTGTTCTATGCTTACCAGCATCTCACTGCAGTGCGGTTGAAGAATCCCAATGCTGCAAGGTATATAAGCGGGGACCGCGCTTGAGCACCAGCATGTTGGCATAGATTGACTCACGAAGTGTGTATATATCCTGTCGATCTGTGGTACATCGAAGCCAGGGCCTCATTGAATGTGCTACTTGGCATTCGGTAGCAACCGAATGGAGCTCCACAGAGATAGATCCTCCACTACGTGCGCAGATCTGATTACGAGAGCCAAAATATTGAATAAAAATGTTGCCATAAGTACTGTGGGTCGAGGGTAGAAGTCGAGGGAGGTGTGAGGAAAATCGGATATCTACCGCGCCGGGACATTCCGGCTGATGTTCCCACGGTTGTAATAGCTTACTACTTATATACTATAGACAAACTAACAACATGCGAGGTACGAGCACTAGATCATTTAAAAGATATTCCGGCGATTGCCCTCACTTTTGATTTTGCCACAAAAGCATTGTCACATTTTATCCATTGTCCGACCGCGGCAGCTCAGCTTGTAGTTCAGACTGATTCCAGTGTAGCATCATTCATTTAGCAAGTTCAACAAAGAGGCGTACGTCGGTTGACAATCCACAAAAAAATCAGGTTCAGTAAATTTTCCTCCCCTCACACCACGGTCTCAGTCGGGATGGGCGGATTAACCTCGACCGGCGTCACCAAAGGGTACGTATAACCATACAGGGCCTTTTTTGGACCATAAAGGCGGAAAATAAACTTGAATTGCGCGCCGTCGGCAGGGGTAGGAAGCCAGCTGTATACGAAACTCGTTCAAAAAAACTTGGTGGGCCGCAGGAAACGGACACTTACTTGGACTGCCACTCTGGCGAAACTTCATAATCCGTGGACTGCAACAACATGTAGAAGGGTGCCTTGCTGTTCGGGGGAGTGCTGCTAACGAGGGTTCCGTCGGGATACGTGATATTGTCACGGTCGCTGAGCGAATATACGCTGCTGTTGTTTGGTACGAGGTATCCGGCTCCGTCGTACATGGTCAGGCTCCAGAATCCGGACACCTCTGGTTTCCCAGTAAACGTGACGATGTACGACTGGTTAGAGTAGAGGTAACCGTCGATCGCGTATGTAGGATAGAGTGCGTTGTTAGAGCTAACCTCCATGTAGCCCTTGAGCGCTACGAACGCGCGGACAACGTAGTGGCTGCGAAAGTTCGCAGACAGGTTGGGCGGGAGACTGGCCCATCCGTTGCCGAGTGACAGGAACTTTGTCTTGACCGCGGCAATTTTGGAACGCGCAGTGGACAGCGCGAGAGTCAGATCGACGCCGCTGGGTGTCGTGTAGGATCCGCGGCTAATGCCGGCCATTCGAAGAATAGAGGTAACCCTGGCGATATCAGCGCCGTCCTCGGGAAAGTTCCAGATTGAAAGTCGCGCGGTCAACTGCATGAGATAGGTAGCCGAGTCGGTAGTGTCGAAGCCGTCGTTCAGGAGTGAACGAGTGAGCGGAGGGGCCAATTGTGGGCGGGAAATAGGGACAGTACTGAGTGTGAAGTTCCCTTGAACGGAGGTAACGACGTGATCGATGTCTGACGAGTTGTCCACCTGGATCCGAAGAAGTGAAGCGCCGTATGGGGTTGGCATGCGGATTTCTCCAAAGTATTCGCCGTCGATGTCTGCAGAAGGAGGGGGGCAGCCCGGGTTCGCGGGGGCGTACGTGATGAGGTACTTTCCGGGGCGGCTTTTGGCCGTGGTCCCAATGTTACAAAAGTTATTGCCGTAGCTATGCACGTCGGGATTCAATCAAAAATCGCGCAATTCAAGGCTTGACTCACACATCGTAGAAGGGCCAGATATAATAACGGCCGGGTTCGAGGGGGGGCATGGTTGCAACGACATCGCTTATCGAGAGGTCGATGAGCGCCTCGGAGTACAGTGTATCGACGTTTGGGAGAACAATGGTGTGGTAACTCGCATTGGCAAGCGTCGTCTCGTGGAGAAGCTCATTGGTCATCCACTCTCCGCCAGACTTGTTGGCGATCGAATTGCCGAAGATCACATACTGCGTCAAAGGGGTCCCGTACTGAAAGAAAACCAGTTTGGGCTAATGCCCGTCCGTCAAGGGCAGAAAAGACTCACAACCAGCGAAAACACCGTAGCTGCTTGCGCCGGCTGAACATGTTTTCAGTGGCGACGAAAGAGGTACGGAGAATGTACGCACTACTTCTTTCAAAATCGAGCTGAGGGGAAGCTGACCGTCCAACTGTGCGCGCACAGTGGCGATGGCCAAGAGAGCAATCTTAGAGATCTTGGAGAACATTTCAGTTGTGCTTGGATATTTTGGCAGAGGAGAGGGTGTAAGTAGCGTTGCTGCTAAAGAGTCTTAAAAAAGCCGAAAGCAATGAGCCCTTTTGTACCGAGCGGAGGACGTACAGAATCCGCAAGGTCCCGAGGAAGGTAACATGCAAAGCCCCGATTAGAGCGTGTCGATTTTCGCCTTGCCCCCTTTCCGACGTTCGCTACATCCCCGATCAGAAGGCATGGGAGCCTTTGCTGAATCCGAACTGGCCGTCTGTATTGAACCTGCTAGAATGCGATTCGGAAGTTCCAGAGAATACCGAATCCTCAAAGATGGGCCTAAAGTCGGCCTCAAAATTTGATAACCAAGCTATAGCAATCAGAATCGACTCCACAGACTCCGTTGAATTCGCGGCATTTATCCTCCTCCGTCTAGGGCGCTTAACGAGCAGAGTTGGGCTCAAGTCGGCACCAAGGTTCAACCAAGCTATGGCGAACCCCAACCTTCCGTGGCAGTCGCCCGATTTTTTTCGGGGTTCTGTGCCAGCCTTGCATCTCGAAAAGCAACGAATAATTTGTCCTCACACAGAACACCAGAGGACCTACATTGACGTGCAAGCAGGAGTTGCGGTTGGCTGCCAGTGGTAGTTTCAGTAGCATGCTAGCGGCCAACGGATGCTTACCTCGGTCAATACCCCACGCTAACTTGAAGTGAGCTTCCATCTGTTATTCAGGTTCAGAAGACGTCCATAATTCTGCACCTCTTACTCTGGGGCGCATATAGACTCACCCAGCGCCGTGGCGACCGCTCAATTCGGGGGGGCGTTTACTGAGCAAATAAAGCTTCCGCCTGTCAGTGAGCTGTGCGTACTTCGAGCGGCTACAGGGGATCTTGAAGGCCTCAAATCGGTTCGGCACCGTGCCTCTCGTACTCAAGGGACCCCATTCGGACAGACAAATCACTAAGAAGTTTGCTGACCCGCCGCCCCCAGTTCCAGGGTAGCTTGGAAGGTTGGCTGGATTTCGCTGCCGACCGGTTCGGAGTCTAGAGTTGCTGCAGATGTCCTTGAGTTTCTTCGCGACCTCGGCTTCCACGATGATATCCAGAACCGCGTTGAATTGGCGTTGAACAGGCCGACCGTCGAAGTAAAGATATGAAATCGTTCCAGAGGAGAAGGCTTCAAGGATGCGATACAGGGCGTCACTGAGACGCACAGATTGCGTCCTCGCGTCTTGAACGAGACAGTCACGGTTGGCCATCGAAGAATGATTGCGGTTGTGCTACCTTTATCGACCGTGATTTTAGCAGCCAGACACTGAGATCGACAGTTCGAGCTCGTGTAAAATTCCTAAGCTTTCGATCTGTTTGGAACTGCCTGGCGGTGACCGAGTACATGTACATTCAGCCCGAGGGCCTGTAGATAAATCCATCATTGTTTATTCACTGGGTCTTGCTTTCGTGCGCACCCACCGCTTTCCATCTCAACTCCCAACCGTCACGAGAATTGCGATACTGCGGCAACTTCTATATCCAGGCGACTTCGGGGAGCATTCTTCCAGCTGCTTTCTGTTCTGCGTGGTCTGCTTGTCGTCCAGGGTCCTCGAGTCCCAAGTGGTGCCTTTGTCCGGTCTCGAATTGCCGCCCCGATACGCTCAAGTTCCGTCCTCGCACGCGAAATTTGCGCCGCCTTTGTCTCTTGAATTGAAGGGGTCCTGTTGCCCGGCATGCACAGTCGCAGCTGACATTCTGGTTCTTCACAACAACGGCTACGAGTCGTGGACGATTCTTCACCTTGCTCTGATCCCTTTGCGCCAGGACGAACGACGGGCTTGAGCAACGAAGGGGAGGGAGTGTCCGAGAGAGCACGGACCAAGAAGTACATTCGATAATCCTCTTTCACTCTCGACCCCCGTACTGAACGACATAAAAGGCATCCCCGACACGCTTGCGCGGGGCATCGTATCCGCTCGCTGGCGGAAGTGGGCGGCTGGGGAGAGACCGCGGCCCATGGCTGCGGGAGGAAATGGCGTAAGGAGGACACCACCCCTGGACTCCAGATTATCGTGAGGCGGGAGGCAGACGCGCGCTAGCTGCTGGGGATCGGTACGAGGGATGAGCGCTGAGCGACGGCGTCGGCATCGCCGAAAGGAGTTGACGGGGATCACCGGCGTTTCCCCGACGCACAGTGACCAACCACCTCGTCTCATCTCTTCGTCACGGTCTTCATCCGGGATTCGCTGGCCAAGAAGACGCTGCTGGAAAGCGATATCAGTCCGCTCCGACTCTGAGTACCAGGTCCATTGTCCAAGGGGCGACAAGCATGTCTGCCAACTGGTGCTTGTTTCCAATCCGAGACGAATCCCGAGCACCTCGTCAAGCGCTGCGCGCATCGACCGGTGCTTGTAATGTAATGCGTATGGTGCGTTTCTACCGCTTGTTCGGCTTTCCTCGAGTCCTAAATCGCAATTATTTTTCAGCACTCCCGCTTTGCGCGTTGTGCCCATCCGTGTCCCCACGGAAGCGTCAGCCCCGGTAATCGCGCGGCGTGCTGGCTGCTGCGCGACAAGTACCGCAAGTAGGCTCGCCCGACAAGCGATCGAGAAATACGGCGCTGTAAGCGCAAGGAGGACGATGTAGAGCCCGCTTCAGGGCGCGTGCTCACTGCTGGCACCCCCTGCAAGGCGCTGCTATTCGCTGATCAGCTCGACCCTCCATCCTGGCGTCATCAGCCGCCTTCATCTTTTTACCCCATACGCCGCAGTACAGACCTTCTCCCTCCCCGTCGCAGCCAGTTGGCCTCCTTCTTCGGTACCTGCTGAAGACCGATCGTGTCCACTCGCAACGCAGGCGTCGTCCTTCCGCCTCGGCCACTTACAAGAGGAATAGCAAAGCCGGGCAATCTCGACTCATCCCCATCTCTTCGGCGAGTCGGCCAGCACGGTGCTCTGGCGCACTTCCGGGTGAAACGCCCTTCGTCCTTTTGAGTCGGAGGTCTTGCATTGGCTCGCGATGGGCAGGATCGGACACGAGCTGCACGCGCTGCACCTCCTACTGCGTTTGCGCGTGCTCACAACTCAAAGCCTTGCGCGATCTCATTGGAGACGACTGATTTCCAGCCCGCAAACCGCGGCGACGCGAGCCCGGAGAGCGTGCTACCGCGCGCCGGTTACAAGGAGTCGCCCGACAAGTAGAATCTCGATATCTCGCAGAGCTCGCGGGGGTCGAGGCGGTACTTCCACTCGAACGCGTTCGAGCGTCTGGCAACGAGCGCACTGTTTTCTTCGCTCGCCGTATGACGTGCTCCGACCTCCCATACGCCCTCATCTCCACTGTCCAGTGCCCCGCCACCGCCGTCCGGCTTTCATCGTTCCGCGTCCTGGTCTTTTGGCGCGCGCGGCGCTCCCTCTCCCAATATTTTGGCGGTTCCGAAGTTCTGCAATCTATGGATATACGAGACCCTCGAATCCACGAGCGGAAAGGCTTGCGTGAGGACGCTCTGTGTGGATCCCAGGAATGTTACGGTGTCGCTCTCCGAGGAGTGGGCGAGAATACGCATATCATATGTACTTTCTCGCAATCAGCCTGATAGTAGGGTGGTGGCGACTGTGTGGAAGTATTACCAAAAGTTCAAATGTATTATCCATCCCTCGCTCCTTCTTGGTTACGGAGCTACTACTTATTGCTCTCAGCGACTCTCTCAGAAGCGAGCGGGACGGCTTCATTGTTCGGATGCTTCTGTGTCGGATTGACGGTCTTGCGAGGCAACTCCGACTCCATGATAATACTTCTGCGTCTTCCGAATAAACCCGGGCATCGAGATTCAGTGCGAAACTCCTACGTTTGCAGGTGATTAAGGAGTACCCGATGTCACGAATCTACACCGTGGAGAATTTAAAGATGCTCGGACACCATTGCAGCGTAATTTCCTCAAGACCGCATGTGTGGCTGGATGAATCGGCAGGCAGAACGTGTGAGCTCTGCGTTTATGGTCCTGATAATCATGGTGCTATTGGTCGGAGCTTTTACATCCGGGCGCGGAATTTTCTCCGGTACGATCATTGGGTCCGTGTCCTCTCCATGTCTCATGAAATCTCGAGCGGTGAATGGCTGCCATTCACTGGTCAAGCTACGCATCACTACCACCGATAGAGCTGCTGATTTATTGCATTTCATTCCCTGTAAGGTTCGCATCGAGGGGTGACCGCTGCATGTCTGTCTCGGTTATTTTTTCGACCTCAGATTTTGGCGGGCACTCTACCTTTCGACGTTGTTTTCTTCTTTTCATTTGCGCTCCCTACATTGAATTTAGAGCTCGAAACAAGCGGGAGTGGGAGCAAGTTCTGGTCCTGCAAAGCGGGACAGAGAGGTCGGAGCCGGTGACTGTAATATCGGATGAGCGCTGCAGTCGCAATATGGACAGTAAAAGTGGAGAGCCCACACCTTTACTAGAATCTCTTCGGCGCGTCAGGGCTGTATGCTGTGTCTTGAACGACGCTGCACCACAGGCTGGCTGGTCCACAGCTGCCACTGCCGAGCTTGTACTCCCGCGTAAGACCACGTTGCTGAACAGTGTCTGAACCAGACCAACCGTCAATTGTGGCCATTCACCGCTTTGGCGACCGTGCGCGCTCTTCACTCGTCCGGTTGCGACATCGACCGTGCTGCTCGCGCGAGAGGTACCTCTTCTTGACATCCGGCAGAGATCGTATGTGTGTCGCTAGAAGCGCGCCGGGAGCTTGTTATGACGGGATTGATATTGGCGGGGAGGGAGTAAAGGGACGCAAACCCGACGAGTCTGTACTTCATCACGTCCTGGTCTTGCAGGCGGGATCAAGATCGGTGTCGGTGACTGGGACATCAGGTGAGTGTCGCACGATACGAATGGAAAAAGAAGAGAACCTACCACGATCTCTTCGGTACGGCGCAGCAAGTCATCCACCGGCGGCACCGCACGAGATCCTGGGGTTTTTTCCGGGTGGACACCTAGAACGCGTGAATTCGTTAGTAAGGTATAACGGTGATGTGCAAGATGAGCACGTACGAGGCACCCTGTCCTTTGGTTGTGCCTGCCACCCGCTCCGTGTGAAGCTAAGATCCCCTCCGCGGCCACGACTTTGCCGCCGACGAGCGCGCACCCGAGGAACTAGACCGGGGAATGCTATCAGAAGATGAGCCAAAAGGATATGCATGTGAAAGGCAGTGGGGTGCCGCAGCGGACTGGTGCAGGCAAACGAAGAAAAGGGATTGGGATTGGGATTGGGATTGGGAGGGTGAGCTAGGGTGAGACGAAGGGAGGCTCAGGTAGACGCAGCGACGTCGACAAGAGGCAGAAGGAGCGCGGTGGAAGACAGGGAGGGGGAACCGGTACCAGAAAGCCGACGCACCGTTGGCGTCCGTCGCCCTGCCGGCGATGTTGGTCACTTGCTGTGCGTGCGCCCTGCATGGGTGAGACCTTCGTGGATCTTGGGGCGGGGATAATGACCAGGGCAGGCGCTGTGGGCACTTAGACCGCGGCGTGGCGGGCGCTAAGGGAATGGCAGACTCTTGCTGGTGCGTAGAGAGAGGAGAGCTTGAAGGGATAAGACTGAGCTGGGTGGGGCCGCGCCTCCTGTTTCACCGGCACCGTCGCCAAAGCACCCGGGGATCCTGGAAGTGACCGGAACAAAGTGGGCGCTGTTTTTTGTTCCGGTCTCCATCCTCTCCTCTTCCCTTGACGAACTTCGCTGGTGAGCGGCCGCGGCGCCGAGCGCTCTCCATGCCAGTGCTGAGCTGGAGTTCCTGCTGATCCCGCATGCTGCGGCCTTGGGAATGCCTTCTCATCGTCCCCCGTCTCCACTCGGTGGCACCAGCTATTAATTCGAGGTCAGTCTTGGATTCCATTTGCTGTGGGTCTATGGTCGTACCGTTGTAGCTGGCCCAGCTCTCGCGATTCCGCATCTGCTTGCTGCTTACATTTTCAGTGGGCTGTTTCTATACCGTCCCGGGCCGACAGGGGCTTGCTTGGACTTGAGGAGAGGAAAGGTCAATTGGACGGAGTAGCCCATATGGCGCACGCAGACGGACCTCGTGGTACGTGCCAGCCACTCGCACTCACTGACCATTCAAGTTTCCAGGATACGGTACGCTGTCTGGTGAAAGATTCAGGTAAGCGTCACATTGTGATCCAGCACTCACCAACGTTTTGGGCGAGGACTCAGGCTTGGTGCTTGCAGGCCACGAAACCTCTCGTGCGACAACCTCCGACACAGCCCACGGCCAGATACACCGATGGACCCAAACATGTGAGCTACTCTCTTCGATTTGCGTCACGAAACTTGCCTGCTTCAAGAAAATGTCGGCGAACCGCCCCCTACAAAACCGCACCAACTCGTGGGCGCTAGACTCCGCCATCCGTCTGCCAATCCTCTGGGGTTCCAAAGCCGCCGCTCACGTTTGATGAGAACGAACCGTCCATCGCCGGAGCTTCAAGTTTGTTCGGTTTGCTTCAGAAATTCAGCACTTGCTTTCCTTCTGGACGACGTGAGTGCGAGACAGAAGATTGTCCGTTGAACTGCCTTGGGTATTCAAGTTCTCGCGAGGGAAGTGGAAGGAATTTTCGATTTCCGAACAATTTGGCCACCTCTCGACTCGACCAAGACATTGACTCAGCCTTCCCGGGGCGCCAAGAAAAACGAACGAGCGATGCGCTCTTAGAGCAGTTGAGTGGTGTCTGTGACTTCTGGGTTCAAAACGCGGGTAGACGGCAACAACGTCGAAAACCAACAAACACAAATTTCCGTTTCAAGCCAAATATTTTCTCAAGTCAACGCGCTGATACCAACCAGGCCGGCAATCCTGACGGCTCTGAAAGATTTCAGCAACGAGGCTTGTCACTCGTATGTGGCTTTGGAGCACCCTTTCCGCTGTCGCCGACGCTTTGTTTTCTCGTCACTGCTCCGGCGTCCGTGGTCTGGATTTTCCCCCCCCTCAATTCAGCGTACCAAGAATCCGATCCCTAGAAGTGACTGTCCGCTGGGCCAGTCATCTATATCCCGGCGGCACATATCTGATCGCTGACTTCACAGACTGAGGTCAAATTATTGCTGCTCCTCAAGCGAAATGTGAATCCCATCACGCTCATCGACGCGCAGCGCCAGCCAAAGTTTCACTCGCGCCGGCAACTCGCGTGTCTGCGTCCTCCACGGGTGCGTCTTGAGACAAGGTCGAATCAAGTACATTTCCGTCCAGCCTTCGTGCGCGCACGTCCGTACGTACGCGAGCCGGCTCAACGCGGCTCAACGGCAGGTGTCGCTGGACTCATAAGCTGACGAGGGTGTGCACCGGCGTTGCCTGACTAGTAGCGCCGGGCTGTTCAGGTGCTTGCGCCGGAGTACAGAACGGGTATCATACGGCGGGCTGTCAAAATGAACGTTATCGCATTATCATCATCATCCAGTTCATGAAAATTCGTGTCGGAACAAATCTATAAAGTTGTGCGGAACACCCAAGAGCACTGGGTTGCAAGGAATGTGTTCTAGAAGCAAAAGTAAGTTCATGTATATGAGTTAGAGTTAGAGCGTGGCTTGAACATACATCGGCTCGCCGAGGTCGGTGCCTGGCCGTCGGATATCGAACTCACTGTCGCGCCTCTGGCGTCTGTCGACTCGGGTGGGGCTAGGGGAAGAAAACGAGACTCCGTTGAGGGCAAGAGATCCAAAAATGAAATATGCATACTGATCGCACGCCTCGCACGCCGCTCTCCGGCGAACCGCTCCGCCAGGATCTGGCGCCGTTCCTTGGCAGACGACTTCCAGGAAAGTGATATTAGTTGACGTCAACACCACCCGGACGGAAACAGCGTACCGTGGCAGGTACGGAGTCGGAACTGGGGGCCAGCTGCTGGCACACATAAGTTACTCGTGCACACAAAACATGCCATGGCAAACTAACCTTGGGCCCGGCAGCGCTCGACGTGTTGGTCAGCGCTGTAAGACACGTTCAGCTTCGGGCAAATAAGCATTGTCAGAGGCTTACCGGAGAGGGGCTCCCTGATTGGCGGGCGGTTGGACGCGGACGCGCGGTCGGAAACTGAACCAGGTTGTAGAGTCGGCCATGATAAAGGTTGGATACGCACCTTTGGGTTTCTTGGAACGAGGCCGCGGCGCCTCCGCTTCGCCCTCCACCCTCCGCTTCTTGCCTTTGGTCGGCGCAACTGCCAAGTTCGCCTTTGCCGCCGCCTTCGCCGCCTTCTTGATCTGAGCAGCTCTCAAACTAGCACTGACGATCATTCAGTCTAATTCAATGGTTTAGAATCGGGAAAGCATACAGCGTTCTGGCCCCTTCTCGCCCAACCCAGCGGAGGGGCTCGAGTAGCCATGCCCAGAAGCGCAGCATCCCGCTCTTAGTCGACGCGAGATAGGCACCGAGGTAGGTGTGGAATGCGGTCGTGACGTCCCCAACGTCGAGCGGTGTTTCCCCGAGTAGAATGGAGGTAGACTTGGCAAGACGGTGCGCGAACTCATCGGACGTGAGTATAGTAATAAACATCTGGTGGTAATCAACAGTGAGAGGAGGGCTTCAGTCTCGCAAAAGAATGAGTCCCACCCTGCTGTCTGCCGGGTCGTTGCCCTCAATCTCCAGTAGTACAAACCGCTTTAACAAAGCGTGGAGCGCCGCCTTGCCGGAGAGCGCATACGCCGCCAGAGACTGGGGCGCAGTGGCACCTGGGCGAGTTCTTGCAAGATGTTGCCGATTTTTTACCTATGCGTTGCAGACCTTGTGACGTCTTCGAACGCGTCCCAGACCGTTTCAAGCCGATTAAGATTTTTCCGACTAATAGCCGGTCGCGAGGTCGACGTGGCAAACAGCCGAGGTCAAAAGAAAAAGGCGGCCCCTCTTTTGAAACGTACTTTGCTCTCGAACGTCTACCATCCATTATGCAGCAGCGACGGCAAGTCCTTCATGCCTCTGGGCAAGCCTCTCCTCCTCCTGACAACCCCAACCGTGTTACTCGTACGGCCTCGGGCAAGCTACCGGCGCAGAAAAGCGGCCGAGGTGGAGGAAAAACGAGCTCGCAGTCGTCGTCCCGAGGGACGGCGACACCAACAGCCTCTTCCTCTAATCTCACCCCGCGGCCACCCGGTACTCCTACAGCCGCCACGGTCACATCGCATGCTCATCATATCAACACTCCCTCGCCTTTACCCCCTCCGCAGCCAAGGCTTCCGTCCGGGCCCCCGATGTCTCCGTCTCCGTCGCGTAGGACTACGACTACGGTGGAGGAAATTCCCGACGAAGGGGAATACGCCGCCCAGCGCGCTCGTCAGAAGCTTCATCCTGATTCTGAGTTCGTCTCAGTCAGAGGTCCGCAGAGCGCCACCCCCGTGGCGAACTCGGATCATGGAGACGATCTCGACGGTCCGCAGAGCGCCGTCCTTCTGGCGAACTCGGACCGTCTCGATGATCTTGACGGCGCAGCGCTACAGCCGAAAGAGACTGCTCTTCCCCATTCAAGGACTCTCAGTGAGGAATCTAGTCTCACGCCCGAGATCGACGAGGCGCTGTACGGGACGGGTCTGGAGCATGGAAGAGAGCTCCCGCCGCACCTAGATAACGAGAGCGTCACCAGTGGCGACGAAGGCGGTGAGGAGTACCCCAAATTCTTCGCTGGATCAGGGAAAGTACTTGGTCTCTTCAAAGAGCCTTTGTACGCGTCGGTCGACCGCTTCCACGGAGCCTACGACCCCGAGGATAACACTATCGACGACCCCTTAATCTACTATGGGGCGGAGGATGGCGTGCTGCCGGGCATGACCGAGGAAGTCTCGATGGATTTCCGCGACGCCCTGATCCGCTACCAATTCCCTCACCGCCAATTCCTCTGGTCTAGCCTGGAAGAGGCTATTGCGGACATCTACAAGGTAGATCCCGCCTCGTTGATACTCGTCCCGACCGTCGACAAGGCCACGAAGGAACACGTCTACTGCCTGAGTCTCCGCACATTGGAGACAATTGCTCATGCTACCGTAGCCGTCCAGCAGATCCTCGATGCTTTGAGCGACTTTCTAGAGCGCCCGAAAAGGTCCCGCTTCCATATTGACACGGACTTCACCCTCCTGCGCATGCTTGAGAGGTGCTCGGACAAGATGGAGCTCACCTTCGCCTTCTCGTCGTTGCAGCTGCGTCTCAAGCGCGCAAACGACCATATCCGTTCCTGCCTGTCCAGTATACGCGAAAATCTTACGGGGAACCCCTTCTCTGATCGCGTGTCCTCCGTGGATTCGACCATCTCGGAAGTTCGTGAAGCCTACGGTACCGGCACCCCCGCTCAGCAACTCTACCGCCTCATCGCGCGTAAAGACTACGGTCGTCGTCCGATTTTCGATTTTCACTTTCTCGCCTTCTGAGACCGCGGATTGTTGACCGGTGGGGCACTAAATCCCCTCCAACTACATCTCATAATATTTTAAACCAGTCAGCGGCCTGGGAAGCAAAAAGCGTACTTGATCAGCCATCAATTCCTGTCGGAATCCAATGGTTCTGCCGCCCATCGAATTCCGAAGTTTCCCGGGCTAGCCGTGTACTTGACACGGCGAAGTCCGTTTATTCGTATATAGTTAGCTAATATTTTACATAATATATCTGATCTTCTACCAAAACTACTATGTCCGTGAATCGCAAAGTCCACTAGCCCAATGCCTCGCCCCCACCAGTCGCCTGAGTATGCGTACAACTACTCCCCAAGGCTCCTGGGTTACTGGAGCTCCCGGGCCTGGGTCACGGACCCCCAAGACAATGGGATACAAGTCGGGGAGCGCCTGAGTCGGCGGCTCTCCTTACGTGTGAACGATTGTCTTCACAGGAGTATATATTATAATATAAAGTCGGCTTGCGAGACTAGAAGAACTCATACCGCAGGACGACTTCGTAGCGCATTGTCGTCCCTAGCTTCACTCGGCGGCGTCCAATTGCGGGAGAGGACCGTCGACAAGGAAGACGCGGCGCTCCAATCGGGCACAGCTCATGCTCGTCGCTCACTCTGTGCTGCAGCTGGGCAACGCGCCACCGGAGCCCGTGCGTCCTCCTTCTCCTACGCCTCCTTTGCCATGGACCTGAGGAGCTTTCCTCGCACAGATGATCACGACGCTCACATACTCTTCTCGTCCATCGCTTTTGCAGCACGCCCGCATCCTCCAATTCGACGATGCCCTCAAACGCTCACTCGTCCTACCCAACTCGTGCGCGGACCGTGTGGAGCTAGGGCTGCTGCTGTGGTTGTAGGATTTGGATTTGGACGCGCTTCAAGTTAGCATGACCCCCGACACGTTGCTGGCCGGCGGAATCGACGCGCCTTGCGCACCCAAGAGCGCAGGAACGAATCTCCCTAGCCCGCCCCCCGCGCGCTGCTTTATGTCTTGGTGGACGTGCTGTACCTGAACTCGTGCGTCAGATCGTCTACCTTCCCGGCCATACAGCTAAGCTTTCTTTGCACAGACGAGCACGGGGCTCGCGTTCCTCCTCGTTTGACCTAGCACTCGTGCGCCTCGCCTCCGCCCTCCCGCGTTCATTACCCTGCATACGCCGCTCCTCGCGGTGGCTTGGGCGTCGCGAAACCCGCGAAGCTCGCGCTGTTCACGCCTTGGCTCCACCATGCACCCGTGCGTCTCGCCTACGCCTTCCCGCGCCACCCGCTCCCCGCGGCTTGATTCTCCGCGCGCGTATATCTGAGCATCACCGCGAAACCTCGCACTGCACATCGAAGCCATCCGATATCACGGTCGTCTGGACTCTGCGCCTACAATGAGCGAAGATCCGAATGTTTTTGTCCAAGCTCACCGCCGGCGTCCGCTTCCCCGGAGGACTCGGGTAGGAACTCCAGGACGCCTTCGTAGCCCCTTCTCGTTCCTTGGATTCAATCGCCGACCTCCAACTATGGCAAACAAGGGAGAGGATGTCGATGAGCAAGGAAGACGTGCCACAAAACACCGACTTCGCGTTGACTAGGACTCTTCGCCCAATCGTCCTATCGTCCCAAAGAGCGCTGCCGTTCCGTCGGGTCTCTGTGCAGCCTCGCCAGGCTGCCCGAATGCGTTAGCGGACTCGTGCGTCGCTCTAATGTTATTCGCACAGACGGTCGCATCCCCCTCAGAAGCGTCGCCGCCCCGCATGCCCGATCGCTGTCTCCCTCTCCCTCCTCCTCCTCCGCCTCATTTCATGAGAGTGCCCGCTCCACCAGAAAAGGGATTGGGCGGGGGCTTCGTTGGGTGTACGCCGACGCGCGGCTTCAGCCGTCCATGACGATGGCAGTGGAGTGAGAAGGAGTTAGCCCCGGGAGATACGACACCTACGCGTGCGTTCTTTTTCTCCTGCGTCTTCGTACCATAAATCTAACGAGTTTCCTTCGCCCAGACGAACGACGTTCGCACCCCAGCAAGTATACGCGCGCTCTGCCCCCGCCCTCCTCCGCCCTTCAAAGCGCGCGCGCTCATCACCCTGCGTGCACCGCTCCTCGCGGCTTATCCGCACGCGTACTTGAGCGTCGTAGCGGAACCCGCGTTGGTGCCTAGCTGTTTGGGGGCGACGATCCCTCATACCCGCTCTGGCGTGAACCCACCCTCCAATGAAGCGTCGCCGCCCGCATTCCCGACCACCGCCTCCTTCCTCCTCTGCATCATCCCCATGATACAAACGCCCCCGTCCTATCCCCCCAACCGCCCTGTTCCTGCACGCCGCGCGTCCACGTGGGAGGCTCGTCGAGCTCGTCAAGGCCGGGACGCAAATTCGGCCCTCCAAACGAGCTTCCTTCGCACAAACGAGCACGACACCCACAGTCCTCCTCTCATTCGACCACTGGGCAGTCACGCGCGTCGCCTCCGCCCCCCCCCCCCCCGCCCTGAAGTTTGCACCCCCTGCGTACACCGCACCCCGGGGCTTGTTCTGAGCGTCCCGAGAAGGCTGCGTATTCGCTTGGGGCGAGGTCAGAGTGAAGCTTCCCCGATCGCATCTCCCTCCTCATGCGCCTTCTTCGCCCCCTCCTCGTACACCCCCGTCCCATCCCCCCGACTTCCCTTTCTTGGGCGTCGCGCGTCCGCACCTCGTCATCCCGTCAAGACCATAATGTATATATGCCGACCTCTAGTACGAACGGCCCGTCACCGTCGCGCTCCGACCGCGATCTTTCTTCTTCCTCTCACAGCTCCTTCCCATTCGACTGCTTCCACCCTCGTCATCTCCTCGTCCTGGGCATTCCCCGGCGCATGCGCTGCCCGTCGAGCCTAGTCAGGCGGGGCCGTATATGTGTCCGACGGAGAGGGAGCGCCGGCGCGGGTGGAAGTGGGTGGAGCGGGGGCGGCTACTTGTTGTTAGGGGCGATGGGCGGTGACTCTTGGGGCGGGATTATGAAGTGGACAGGATTCGGCACCGACAGCGTTCGAGATACGGATATGCGACACCCACTCCCGCGTGCCGTACACACACCCCCTCTCGCCTGCCTCGACCGCGCATTCGTGTCCGGATGCGCCGCTGCGCTTCTCGATTTTCATCACTGACCTCTGAGCTCTTAATAACACCATCACCACTATCCACGACTTACCACAAACTTACCGTGTCCATCTTTCGACGCAACCTATTTTCAGCGCTCGCCTTAGCTCGCCTCCACCAGTCTCTCTCGCGGGCAGGACACGGCTCGAATCATAAACGACCAGATCACGCGCGTGAAGGTCGCGCTTCTCCACCTCTCTCGCGTGTACATCGAAGCTCGCCGCTTTCTTCCTCCCCATCGAAGCCTGTCCCCGCTCTTTCCTCGACGCTGGTGTATCTGCGGGCCGCCATCATCTACCTCTGCTTTCCTCCCAGATTTTCGAAGCTCTGCCGGCGCTGTTGTACGAAGAATGGGCGGGTAAAGCGAGGACGGGACAATAATAATAAAAAGAATATTGATAAAAGGCGAGGTTGAGACTGGGTTGAGACTGAGTGGATCATCCGCTAAAACGGGCGAGCTTTTGACTTGGGGGTCTGAATCTTAGAGAGAGAGAGAGAGATTTACATAACTGTCGTCGAAAGTTTTGCCCCAGAGGCAATACAGAAATTTCCTTTGTGGGTCTTCGCCAGTATCTCGCCGTCACGAAGACTGCGGCTCCTCTGACTCGTGCGCAACTCGTGCGGGATATGTATCGGCCTCACCATAACAGGGAGCATCTGGGTCTACACGCTGGAAAGACACAATAGAGTCGCTTCAGTCAAAGGCCGTGACTCGAACGGAATTTCTGGAAAGCCACGGGGAAGCGAGATTCAAATTGCATCGGGGGCTTGAGCATGGAATGGGTCTGTCGACTCTCGAGTGCGAAATACGCTAGCAGGAGACTATCCACCCTGGGTCAACTTCAAAGATCAACGTGAACCCACGGCGATCACGATGTTGATTCCCGCCGGCCCGACTGCCGATACCTGGTAGCGGTTCTCGGCTTGCCCTCATGCACATTCTTCTCAGCGTCGCCTTATGCCCTGCATCCGGTGGGTCCAGGACTCATTTGGCGCTGGGTTTTCCGATGTTTGCAATTAGATAAGTTCAAATTCGGACCGCAATTATCTTGTTCGACCTCCACCATTCTTCGAATATCTCCGGTTTATCCTTGCATGCGCCGGGCACAATCTGCTCGATATTCGCTGGATACCTGGAGTTCAAACCATGATAACTTTCAAATGACTGGCGCCATGCGTCGCGCTGCGCGCACCGTAATCCGCGCCTCGTTCCATCAACGGCGACTATTCTGGCTTGACTATTAGCGCTTTATATGTTCTGCTGGCTGATTGTGACCAGTCACCGTAGGTCCATAATGCCAGCACAACATATAAAGCGGGCTCTCTCTTTCTCTGGCCCCACCACGCCACGCAATCGACCATGGCACCCGCACCTCCCCAGAATCCCTACTACAGGTAAGACGTTCAAAGATCTCGTTTAGAGCGCAAATTGACGGTATCTATGCAGAGAGCCTGATTTTGAGACTCTGCAGCTGCATGCTGGCCAGGTCGTAGATCCGACGACCAATTCGCGCGCGGTTCCTATCTACCAGACAACTAGTTTTGTTTTCGATGATGTCGAGGTATGCAGCAACAAATGAAACATATTCAACGATGTGCTCAACTTCCTCAACAGCATTCGCAAAACCTGTTCGGCCTTCGGTGGGTATACAGTTTTAGAGAAAGATTCCGCACGACACTGAGTAAATTCTTTAGGGCTCAAGGCAATCTATACTCTCGGGTTGCAAACCCGACGGTGGTGCGTAATGTTTAGCCAACTGCAGTCCCCGCGTTTATTCTTTGCGTATCAGGATGTGTTTGAAAAGCGGTTCGTGACTGTCACAGCTTCAAGTTTGGAACATAATATTGACTAGCTGTCTCACAGGATGGCTGCGCTGGAGGGCGGGATGGCAGCTGTTGCTACTGCCTCAGGCCAGGCTGCCACGGCCTTGACCATCACCTCTCTAGCTGGCGTTGGGGATAATATCATTTCTTCGTGAGTAGATTTTTAAGGTGTCGATGTACCTTTACAACGATTCCACAGGTCTCGATTGTACGGCGGGGTAAGTTCTGCACCGGGACACCGTGATTAAAATGCTGAACTACAAACCTCTCAGACGTACAATCAATTCAAAAGTCGGTAATTTTAAGGAGACGCGATTCTATCCTGACAGTTTCTAGTAACCTTCAAGAGATATGGTGTTGAGACCAAATTTGTGACCAGCAATGATCCGAAGGATTATGCGGCCGCCATCGACGAGAAAACGAAGGCAATCTACGTCGAGTCTATCTCTAACTCTGACACCGTGCTGGCCGACATCGCTGGTCTGGCAAAGGTTTGAGTCCTTCCCGATTATTTCGTGCGATGCTGAATATTACATAGGTTGCCCATGATCACGGAATCCCCCTCGTTGGTAAATTACCTCCTTCAGCTGTTAAATCCGTCCGCTGACAACGCTCTAGTGGACAATACCCTTGGAATGGGAGGTAAATTCATGTATTCCGCAGAACGATCTGCCGCTCATCTGAGACAGGTTATATGCTCAAGCCTATCTCCCTTGGTGCGGATATTGTCGGTGAGTGCTATGTACTGCGGTGAAAGCCAGCCACTCACGGTGGGTGTGCTTAGTGCACAGCGCAACCAAATGGATCGGTGGGCACGGGACCACATTGGGCGGCGTCATTATCGACTCGGGTGGGCTCGCTCATTTTGGCTCCGTACTACCTTGACTGACGGCGGATTTTTCCAGGACGATTCGACTGGAGGAAATCAGACAAGTTCCCGATGATCACAGGGCCTTGTGAGGCTTACGGTGGAGCACCTCTCGCCGAAATATTCTTCCCGGTTGGTTTCGCATTGCAAGTCCGGATCGTGGTGAGCATCAGTCCAGATTTCGGGCTCAGTCTCGGGTTTCATTCTGATGTTGTTAACCAGAACTTGCGTGATCTGGGTCCATGTCTTAGCGCTATGTCTGCGTTCAGTATTCTCCAAGGTGTTGAGACCTTGAGCTTACGCGCCCAGCGTCACTGCGAGAATGCTCTCGCTCTTGCCAAGTACGTGGGGACACCTTTTTACAACCGCCCGCCTAATATAATTCGTAAAGATACCTTGAGGGCCATCCTCACGTCACATCGGTGACTTATCTTGGGCTTCCCAACCACCAGTCCCACGAGCTAGCTGTCAAGACATTGCGTCCCAACAGTTTCGGCGGGATGCTCACATTCCGCGTCGAGGGAGGGTTCGAGAAGGTGAAAAAGGTCATTGGGAACCTCAAGTTGGCCTCCCACCTGGCGAATCTTGGTGAGCCTAAATCAAAGAACGAATACGTCCGTCCTAACCCGGTACTAGGTGACGCAAAGACCTTGGTCATAGCCCCGTTTGCTACGATTCAGTCTCAGCTCAGCGCTGAGGAACGTGAATCTACTGGTGTCGCCGAAGATCTTATTCGCGTCAGCTCAATTTCTTTTTTTCGCCCTTTCTTGAGCTGACCGAAAGCCCAAGTACTCTGTTGGAATCGAAAGCGCGGCAGATATCATCGCAGATTTGGACGGGGCGCTGAAAGCCGCTTATGCGTGATCGGCCGGGACCCATTTGCACACAACCTTGAAGTTCAGTTTGAACACTGTGCAAAGGTCTGTTAGTAAACTTCCTGTACCTCTACTCCACCTGCTTGAATGATAAATGTGGAATGTGGCGGTGGGAACATTCCTGAGGATATTGTACACCGAGCGATAGCAGGAGATATATACGCACCTATGATTGAAACGAAACAATTGCGACGGAGCAGATGAAGGTTGCTGAGTTGCTCAAGCTCCGGTTGAATGGGTCGAGAGAAACGAATGCATGTACGCGCCAGGATTAGGATTGACGTCACAGTTGAACTACGCACTCTCGAGAAACTAACCGTTGCTCCGAGTTCCACCGGCACCTTGAACTCCTGCTGGCTGTGTACATCGCCATATCGGTTGCGGAGGAACAGGCCTCGCTCCCCTGTGAAGAGGGCATACAACATGTGCTCTGCGCACTCATCCTGCAAAGTGTTACGAGATTTATTTTCGATCGAATGAGAATAACGTGGATCTGAAGATATCTGGGATAGATTGGACATTTTTTCAGTCACAAAATAATTCCCGGAGGTGATTTGGAGGTCAGAATCATAGACGCACAGCGAGCATGGCATCCGTGTATCCTGAATTGACCACCATGCTGCGGAACGCAACCTTGACCCGCCCCTCCCGAGGCTTCACGCTGTTCCCCAGATTGTCGAGGTCGATGGGACGCTTTGGACTGCCAAGTCCGGCGGCAAGTACGGACATTTACAACAAACGAGGTACGAGTTTCGCAGTGTTGTAGCATCTGTTTATAAGAGACTAACGGACATTACCTTTGCGTCCTGGGCAAGTGCGTGCGCGGCGTTTATCAGAGGGAGCAGCTCCTTGATAAAAATGTTGGTGAAAGCTCTGAATCCCCAGGACACAGCGGAGACGCACCGCGTAGCGAGAAGCAAATTCAACCCCTGGGGTTCACGGAGCATGGTACTTATATGACCCTTGGTCCTGTGACCAATTGAACTTGGTCCAGTGACAAATTTGGACTTACGAACGCCACTTCGGCGGGGTCAACAGAGAGAAGTACTGTGGTTTTTCTGCGTTCATCTGTGTTACAAGCTCCGATTCCTATGCCATTTCAAAGCAACTTCCTCATTGGCGGTGCTTTTTCTGTTATATCGCCAGGAAATTTTCCAGGATGTGTAAAGGCGAGTCTGAACTTTACATTTCAGGCAAGGATTGAACTCGACGTGTACTCTCATCTATGTAGATCTTTAGAGCCTTACGGGCTATCAGATATGCTACGCACGCTCTCAGATTGCCGCAAAACGCCTGAGGAGTTTTGTGGCTGCCACTGCCTCGACGCGTCGAGGTTCAAGATGTTGGTTTTCGGTATCTGTGTATGGTATGCTTTCATCATGGGACTTTCGCATGGCTAGTAATTGATTTAGCTTATATCCGGTACTGCAGTGGCACCGCCGTCGCGCGGTGCTGTTCCGGTTGCACCGACAGCCGTTTCTTTGGATTTTTCGTTGTACTTCAGCGGCTTCGAGGAACCAGTTCCTTCATATTTTGGTCTTGGTCCAGCTCACTGTACTGAGCGACATTTAACCCAAGGGTTGCGCGCGCATTTCCCTGGAATAAGAGTCCATCCGATCGCAGTGCTTGGGGAATCATCGGCGATCGGCATCAAAGAACATTTGTTTGCTGCGAACAAACTGAGGCGCTATAAAAGAGCCAGCCGCCTGGGAAGTCTGGAGATTGCGGCTTGCTCTTGACCCCCATCTTCCCCTCCATCTATTCCTCCCAGAATCGGTCCCATCAAGGTGCGCCTTTTCCGTTCATGTCGCGAGCTTCAACCTGATATCCCAGACAATCTTCGCCCGGCCCTCTGGTTGGAATCGTCTGGTGCGTCGCAATTTATCATCATCCACCCGATTACTGATGATAGCCTTGGATCCCCCAGCGCTGGAGGTGCGTGGACCGTCTCGCTCGAGTATTTGCTGACTGTGGTTCAGATCCTGCATGGTGATCACCTGAGCGTCGGCGCCGTACATCGCCTAATTGGCCCCGTTTACTGGCAGGGGAGAGCACTGCCGAGGTGTGGGCGTACGGCTTACCTCCGGTCCCTCTATCTAGAGCGACAGGGAGCTGTGATCGTGCGTCTTACCTCGCCTCGGGTAAAGTGCTTCTCATGCATGCTCCCCAGGCTGAGGTCGTTTGACCAAAGACGCTGCATGTACGGAGTTGTCCTAAACGGTACTGGGCAAGGCGCCACTATCCGCCAGGTTGTGATCCTTCGCCAATTCGCACGCATACGATGGAGTCGACGGTCGGTGGGGGATATCGCGATGTGTTGAGGACTTTTGTGTTGTTTCCTCTGTCGTTGAAGAGGCCCCGAGCGGTGCGCGAGACCTTGTCGATATTGGTGCTCGGGCTTACGGTGACTGCCTTCCGGTGGGAGCTTACCAACTTCGCGCGTAGAATTACTGCGTTTTTCTGCATCTGTAACTTATGTGGTTTCTTGCCGTTCCTTGAAATGAATTGACGCGTTGTACTATGCATGAATCTTTGGCAAACATCAACCGAAGACGAATACCATTTAGCTCGGCGGGATCTGGAGGAGCACATAAGAGAGGGAGAGATGCGTCAGATGGGCGCGTACTAAGAATGTACGAACTGCATTTGGAAGTTGTTTGGAAGCCTGACCCCGACCGGACCCGATCAATCACGCATCCGGGCTCTTCGACCTTGACCCAACCTTGACCTCTGCTCGGTGTTCAACTTCTTGCGGCTGGCCATGAAATACTTACGCTCCTCGCTCTAGATCCCCCCGCTGAAAGACTTGGATGTGAATCTTTCCAGATAAACGGACGACACTGCTCTGTCCTGGGAACGGTCTGGGAATCATTGTAAGTCTTCTATATGTCACAGAATTCACGCACTTGAAGCTTGAAGGCCCGGAAGCCTTGGCGACTGAATATTGCATGCCGGAGGTATGATGATCTCATAATGCCAACTCGTCTGCCCATGATAATCTCACAAAGGTCTCGTCTCCCGAACGGTGGGAGCAACGCCGCCGTATTACCTTGATTGCGGCGGATTTTTTTGTCTAGCAGGGTTCGTGCTCTGCTTCAATTACACGACAGACATGACTTAGCGTGTTCTCCAGGGTCAAACAAACGTCCATCGGTTCCCCGAGGTCGAGAATCTGTACAAGTTCTTGTCAGTGCCATTTCGTGTCATTCAGCGGAGGGGCCGTACCAGGCTGCCAGCGACCTCGTGGGACGGTAGCTTTTTTGTGTACCTCAATTGGTATGCAGACACTCTGGATCCATTCCCTCCTCGCAGTAACCCCGTGGGCCGTGGCGCACGTAGTAGCCCGGCCAGTGGAGGTTGTGGAAGGCTGGAAGCCCAATTGGCCAAGACTTTGGCGTCGATACACGGTTCTGGTGGAATGCAGGCTACGCTGGACAGTCAATCTGGGCAGCGGGGCGTCAAAAGGAGTAGTGGTGCACGGCGCCCATGGTGATGAGATCTCTTTGCGACAATGCCCACTAACTTTAGTTAGTGGGTCTTATAGCGCCCTCCTTGTGCAGAGTGTACGCTTAATGATTGCATTGATGAAGATCCGTCGATCTTTGCTGATGCTTGATGGAAAACTTGTTTTCACCAGCGAGGCCGACAGTTATGGCCGATATCCCATCGCTCGATCAATGATCCGGCCACCCAAGCCCATGGCTTCGGTACCACCATGGAAACATCACCTTGGGAGCCACGGACCTAGTTACTTACGTCTTCGGAAGTTTCCGCCTGAGCTCCGAACGACAACGTCTCTCTCTTTCTCCCTCCCACTCTGGATCCTCCTTCCTGTCAACTTTCCCAATGTCCGTCTTGGTGTCTGGTGTCTACACTTCCAGCGTCGCTACCTCGCTTTCTTCCCCTGCCACCGTTCTATCGTCTGAGTTTGTCCGAGCTCGACTTCAAGTCCCTCCTCATTCGCGGCCCTTCGCTTTTACTGTCAACGGAGGTCCTCATGGCAGCTTCACTATGGAGCTGTTTTGCACAGTCTCTCCTGGACTTCCCACCGATGTTTGCCTGGGTCTGGATTGGAAAGCTGGTGTGCGAGAATGGATGATTGGCCTCGGTCTTCCGCCGCCAATCGGTTTCGATCACGTCCATGCCATTGATCCTCTTGGTGCGTGCTCATTACTTTTCCTGTCAGCCCACATTTCATCCCCCTCAGCCCACGCCGCAGTATCGGCTAAATCTATCCATCTTTCGGATGCTGTTGCTGCCAGTCGTCCGAGTGAGTTGATCCACGGCTGTCCCGGTATGGCTTGCTCACTTATCTCCCTAGGTGCCCCCGGTCTTCCGCCTGCGCCCTCGGCTGGTCATCTGCTCCCATCCGAATCGCTTGCGTACGCGCGCGGCTTCTCGTCTGCGTACGCGCACGGCTTCTCACCTGCGTACGCGCAGAGTCCTCATCAGCCTGCGTACGCGCACGGCCTTTACTATCCCGGTTTTTCTCCTCCGTACGCGGAAGGTTCTCATCCTGTATACACACACCTGCTGCTCAGGTGTACGCAATACCTAATCATTATGAATATATTCCATCCCCTTACTTAGCTCCAACCCCTACGTGTATACCAGGCCCGTCATCTTCATCGGTTCAATCTGGCCCAATACACCCAGCTTTGAGTTTGGAAAATTTCTTTCTCTCGCCCGATCCCCTTACTAATATCTTCCTTGGTAACGTCGCGTCCATTCCATCTCACCTTTCCCTTCACGGTATTTCTGGGGTGGGTTTGTCTGACAGTGAATGCAGGAATGCTCTCGCTTTTCATCTGTTGACTGGGATGTGTGCTTCTGTTTTTCCAGACGGTACAGGTGCCTTGCCGCACACTGGGTGTCAACATGTCGGTTCAGGTTTCACCTCTGTTCACCACATGAGTTATACCGCATATAGTATCATTCTCTCTGCTTCCCCGCTTTCTGACCAGCTTGTCTCTTGTCTGACACAGGCCTTGGGAGTGCCTGCCTCTGAACTTATTTCCACACTTTCATTGAAGCGCGCCGATCTCCTAGACAGTCACTCAGTCTCCAACCCGCTGCACTCTGTTTTTGATAGTATAGATTTATTGACGAAGTCTTCTCTCATTGCGTTGGCCGCGTTGCACGGTCTTGACTTGCGAGCAAAAAAAGTACCTGAATGCAGAGATGTCCTCGCTGAGCATCTTGGTAATGGCCACTGCGGGCTCCATCGCTCCGGATACAGACACTTAGGGTGCGCTTCGCTTCTGGCGCTGTCCAACGCCTATAACATCAATCTTCATGTTCCGGCGATGGATATAGACTCTTCTGTGTCTTTGGACCTGGAGCTGGCGCAGATAAATGTCCTCGCCAGTGTACTCAAAACACTAAATAAACGTACTCTTCGCCGTGTTCTCCAAATGCATAAGGTCGAGTTCTCCCTTACGGATGGAAGGGCTGCGCTCCGTACTCATCTCAGGTTGTATTTGAAGCGGCTTCGTCGTGGTAAGAAGTTGGATTCCCGTAATTATAGCACAAAAATACAACGTGAACGGCTCAAATCTCAGAGAGAAAATGAATTGGCCTCATTGAGATCTGACTGGCCTTCCTTGGTCTCTACTTCGAGAAAGCGAGCTTTGGTGGAGGCCTTTAACCAGGCCATCTCGGGTGACGCTCTTGCTACTTTTGTGTGCGGAAGTTGCTCGGGGAAATATCCGGTCAAAGAGCAGTCGCGGCTGCGCCTCAAAGATGTTGACCTTAAATTGTTGCGGCATCCAGATTTTGAATTGGGTGACGACTCTGATGATGACTCAGATAGTTCCGAAACATTTGAGGTCGATAGTACGAACACGGAGATGGATATACCTGAAGCATCGGCGGAGATGGATCCTGTCTCAGAACGCATGCATGTGGATAGCGAGGAGGATATGCGGTTCGAAGCTCGCAGTAAAAGCCCCGAAGAAGAAGATCCACGCGAACCTTTTGTTCCTTGGTTGGACCCGGATTGTGTGCATCCGCCTCTGCCTTGTGATGAACCGAGGAATTTCGACTGTGATGGAGATCTCGATGGTGTTCTCTTTGATCCCGATGGAATTGGTTCAGACGACGATGGGGATACAGTACTTCTGACCTGCAAGACTTGTTCGTCGTCGTTGAAACGAGGGAAGATTCCTCGTCTTGCTTTGGCAAACTATAACTTTTTAGGTCCGGTACCAGCCGAGCTCCAAGATCTCACCATTGTAGAAGAGGCTATGATAGCTAGATGTCGAGCTAAATGCTGGATAATCCAACTAAAGGAGGAGGATGATTATTCGACTCCAATAACTCAGCGTGGAGTTCGGGGCCACATTATAATTTATCCACAAAAACCTTCGGCCATTGCTACTGTTCTTCCGCCCTCTATTGCGGACGTCATTACGCCCATTTGTGTCATTTTCGTTGGTTCTAACGCACCGACTACTGAGTGGCTGCAAAAGAAGGCGAAGCCGCTGACTGTTCGTAAGGAGAAGGTCTTGAATGCCTTGGGTTGGCTCAAGACACACAATTCCCTGTATAAAGACGTCAAAATCAACGCCGCCGTATTTGACGGGCAGCCGGATGAGGCAATCCTGCCTTTTCATATTCAACATGTCATTCCATCCGGGGGAATAGCTGCTTCGACGTCCTCGTATGTTCCACAGCACGCCCCGGCCAACCCTCTTCCGAACTTATCCGACATCCTGAACCCGCCTGCAGGATTGCCAATTCCGTTCGATTCCGTGGTCATTACAGATGTAGAAGGTCACGCAACTTCGAATGAGTTGCGTAAGGCTGCTGTAGAACATATGAAAATTCCAGGAAATAACTACGTTGGCATACCGCATGACAAGGACCCAGTAAATGAGTTCAAAAATCCATCACTGTTTCCAATGATCTACCCAACACTCTATCCATACGGGATAGGGGGATGCGAAGACAAACGTCGTAAAACCCCGTTGTCGATGCGTTCACACATTAAACATCTTTTCAATATCTCCGATAGGAGATTCCAGACTCATTACTCTTTCCTTTTTACCGCATTTAATATCCTTCAGAGGAGGCAGGTCCTTTTGCGCACGAGCATGAAGGTCAAGCGGTCCAATTTTGACCACGTTGCCGCTCAATTTGCCACAGTATCCCCCGAGGCCGTCCACATTGTCTCGGAACGGATATCGAATGGAGACAGTCAGACTGCGAACACGATGGAGGAGCGTCGGGTATTGAGACTGATGAAGGAAGTCAACATAATAAATGCGCACGTATCTGGATCATCTCAGTCTAAACTAGTCATGAGGAACCAGATTCGTGGACTGATGATCGACAAGGGTCTACCTAGTTTTTACATCACGATAAACCCAGCAGACGTTTACAATCCCCTGGTGAAATTTTTGGCCGGCGATGAAATCAACCTGGACAGCATGACAAGGGAAACCGTTCCCAACTACTTTGATCAGGCTTGCCTTGTAGCCAAGAACCCAGCAGTTGCGGCCAGGTTTTTCAATGTATACATGAAAGCTTTCATTTCCACAATTCTTGGCTACGATCCCAAAGGAGATGACATGGAAGGCGGGATTTTGGGTGTAGTCAAAGCTTACTATGGCTGCGTTGAGGCTCAAGGACGAGGTACTCTCCACTGCCACATGCTTATATGGTTGGAAGGCGGTTTGAATCCGAACCAAATCAAAGAGAAGGCGCTCAAAGACGGCGGGGATGTGGAGTTTCAGAAAAGGCTTATCGACTTCCTAGACGATACAATCTCCAATTCTGTGCCCTCCGATCCTGATCCGTCTTTTCAGACCGAATTAGGTGACTTGGATTCATGTGCGACACGGGGGCCTACGCCAAAAGACAAATCCAAGGACCCGGACTTGTGTCGTTCAAAAGATTTGCACAAGCTTGTTAAGCGATGTCAGTCCCATACCCATCATCCAACTTGCTTCAAGTATTGGCGTGGACCACCTGAGCCCAAGGAATGCCGCTTTGATCTAGACGAAGCCAATTTTGAACCAGTCAGTATGATAGATCCCGAAACAGGGGAGATAACACTGCGTTGCCTCGACGGTTTAGTGAATAACTTCAACGAAACCATGATTGAGGCCATTCGATGTAATATGGATATTAAATTCATAGGCTCTGGTCCCGCTGCCAAAGCCGTTCTGTATTATATCACCGACTATATCACAAAGACACAACTCCAAGCTCATGTCGCGTATGCGGCCTTGGAACTTGCCGTAGATAAACTGGGTGAATATGATCCAAAAACCGATGATCAAACAGGAATTATCTGCGCAACAAGTTGTGTCTTATTTGATGGATTTTGAAGACCATTTTACCAGTCACAAGTTTAACAATTTGTACTGGACGTCATTTGAAAGGTTCATTAATGAAGAGGACCCAAGCCCGGAATGTTATCGGGAAAGAGATGTCGTGCCCGAGGACATATCCGATGAGGTCGATGGCGTCGATGGCGAGCATATGGATACGGACCCGCCTCTGGTGGATTACGGGCACGAAACCGAGAATGAAACAGATGCAATTCCTGTTGATACGCAGGTCAACTCGACTAGCTCCAACGACGACGACATCACTCTAGTATTCGATTGTGCCGGTCAAATCAAGCCCACCGCCAACCAAGTTTCTGACTATCAAAACCGGGGTTCCCTTCTGGATGATGTTTCCGTATGGGAATTTGCAGCCCGCATCGAGAAGGTCAACAAGTTATCGGCCAAGCGAAAGCATAGATCAGCTGAAGAGGCCGAGGACGACGATAATGAAGATGAATCTAACCTTGAAACTGCCGTGCTGGATACAATTATGGGCTCGGAATCGGCAGCGGAGGTGGAGGAGGGACATGGTACCAATCAGGACGTTGACGTTGACATGGAGGTTGAAGACGAAGCCCAACCGGTAGATGCGCTCGATGATTATGACCCGTACGACGGCGACATCATGGGATATTTCGGCCATGTCCGGCCCAAGGTTGAGTTGCGGACACCACATATTGAAGCCTCGACACATTTTCTGCGTGTGTGCGCCCTGAATTCCCGAAAGGTGCCTGTTCCGATCGGTCCTGCTATGCCGCGCCGGGACGACGACGAGCTCAAACAGAAGCATGCACGCTTGATGTTGATATTGTTCAAGCCGTGGCGACATGCAACCGATTTACGCACGGAGGAAGAGACTTGGGAGGACGCGTTTCTGAGATTTCAGTCTGCTTGCACGTCTTCCGTACTAGCTGCTATAGACAATATTCAGATTCTGCATGAATGCAAGTCAAGCAGAGATGCTCACTTTTCAAACCGTCAAAATCGCAAAAGAGCTGGACTTAATCGTGATATGCTTAGTAGAGCCGCATCGTCTGAGGACGCCATGTATGCAGAGGAGGACCAAGGGTTGATTCTTGACCATCTCGAGCGTATTTACCAAGGCCGTTCTAACTATCTAGCAACCTCTGCTGCCCACGTTGCGGACAGTATAAACGCCGCTGATATAAGCGGAATGTTTGGGACACATCAGGAGTCTGGACATGCGGAAGAGCCGTCGATGAGCTGCGGAACGCACACATTAGTACAAGAGTCGCATCCCGTCCAAGAACATACCTGGAATAAACGATATCAAACTCGTAAAGATCAATGGAAAAAAACAGCTTCAGCTGCACCTACAACACATCCCGATCCTCTTGTGCACGCTACAAGTCAAGAAGAATCAGCGACTGTGGCCGACGGGTCAGCATTTCGTCTCCCCAGCAATAGCAACACGTTCCGAGAGGTATTAGGTGTACATAGCGGAGACGCAGCCACTGAGAACAGAAGTGGGTCCCCTCCGCCGGCGTCTGTCAACGAGATGGTGGCAGAATATACTTTGAATAAGGAGCAAGAGCGGGCATTTCGGCTTATCGCGGAGCACAGCCTGGATAAACAGAACCCGCCCCTAAGAATGTTTCTGGGTGGCCCGGGCGGGACTGGCAAGTCTAGAGTTATTCACAGTTTAACTGACTTTTTCACGAGGAGAGGACAAAGCAGGCGTTTTCGACTTGCTTCCTATACAGGTGTAGCGGCCCGAAATATTGCTGGCATGACGTTACATGCCGCCCTGAATATAGGAAAAATCAACAGGTCGGGAGTGAACAGTAAAGCACGGCGGGATCTGATGTCAATGTGGGAGGGAGTCGATTACCTGTTTATCGATGAAGTGTCTATGATCGGTTGCGGGTTGCTGAGCGATATCAGTGAGGCGTTGAGTATTGCCAAAGGAAACACCGACGCCTTTGGGGGGATCAATATCATTTTTGCCGGGGATTTTTCTCAGCTTCCGCCTGTGCAACAAACTCGTCTGTACTCAAATTTGATGAAACCAGGTATGACCGCCAGCACTAGACCTGATCAAAAAAAAGTGTTCGGAAAATTACTGTGGCTGACCGTGAACACCGTGGTACTTTTATCGGAGATTAAACGGCAGAGCGGCCCTGAAAACGAAGTCTTCTTGGCACTGTTAGGACGGCTTCGTGAAGGGCGATGCAACGAGGCCGACTACCAACTCTTGAATGGTAGAGTTCTATCCAATATTTCAGTGGACTGGACGTCAGACGAATGGAACAAAGCTCCTGTGATTGTTTCTGACAATGCAACCAAGGACGCCTTCAATATCAAGGCTGCCCGTGCGTTTGCAGAACGCACGGGAAGGGCGCTTCATTGGTATCATGCCTCTGATACATTGGGACGTAACAAACCTGTAACAAATCCAGATCTAGTTCGGCATCTGATGGATATGGATTCAGGCGCAACGAACTCTAGGCTTGGGCAGATACCTTTGGTCATAGGAATGCCGGTAATGATCTCACAAAACTTTGATTTACCAGGCGGAGTTGTCAATGGCTGTTCTGGATTCTTGAGGAGTGTTAGATATCGTCTGGATGAACAAGGTAACAGGCATGCTCTTTCCTGCGTTGTCGAAGCCCCCGATACGTCTCCCGGAATTATTGACGGGTTGCCGGACCACCATGTTGTCGCATTGGAAGACACTGTGAGCATTAGCTTCAAGAATCGCTATACGAAAGAGTCGGTTAGCGTCAAGAGAACACAACTCCCTTTACTCCCTGCATTCGCCATGACCGCCCACAAGTCCCAGGGGAAGACTCTCACACACACTGTAATCAACTTGCAAGACTGTTCCGGCACCGAGTCGCCTTACGTTATGATTTCTAGAGTCACTTCGTTAGACGGCTTGCTGATATTGAAACCGTTCTCCAGATCCAAGATACAGTGCCGCCAGTCAGAAGAGTGCCGGAATGAAGCACGGCGGCATCAGTATCTGGCTTTGCAAACAATTGTCCGTACGGGGTCTGTTGCAGATGCGGACGAAGCCAAATCAGCTCTGAAGCGGCTGTTCAGTCCGGATAGGGTGTCAGCGCAAGGCAGTCAAGAGGAGGACGAGAATCACATCAAGGAAGATCCGTACGTAAGGCTTGGACGAAAAGAGAAAGCCAATGCTTCCTTGGCACGTAATGCACCCGCTCCGGTGCAAGCTGAGCCGAGGAATCCTCCTCAGCCGGTCAAGAGGGCCCCGCGCAAGAGCACCGCACCTGTCGGTGAGTTTGACTGCGCCTTCTGCCTTCCGACTTGTTCCAGCTGACAGTCTCCAAGCTCGCTCGGGCCAACCTGTCTCATCATTGGGATCCGGCGAGCTTCTAGCGGCTCCAGTTCTCGGGACTCCTCCTTGTCGCCCATCGGTCAAGCGGGTGGCGCGTAAAGACACAGGCAAGTCCTTCCGGGTCTGTGAATCCATCCTTTTCTTGTGGCTGACCGAATCCCTAAGGACCCGAATCATCGGCCACGTCGTCGTCGTCGGCCCGTCTCGACATGCAACCCGCTTTGGAGCTTACCTTCGCTCCAACCACTCCCGCGACAAAAAAGAGAAAGGCCGCCCCTGCAGATCCTCCGGACGGTCCTGTGAAACCAAAAACAAAACGCCACCGCTCCGAGTAAGGCAAGTTCTGTTGTCTTTGATACCTCAATCGTGCTTCTAATCTGGCCCATTCCAGTCTCGTTGCCGTCAACCCTGTAACCTAGTATACCTGGCAACTCTCGACTTCGGACACTCCAAATAGCGCCTGCAAACCTTTCTTCCCCTCCCATATTCACCCTTCGACCTCAGATGATCTCCCAGTGGGCATTTGAGGTAGTCCTCACCCGTCTTAAATCAGCTGGTCTGGTCCTGATGTCCGACTCAACCCACGACGCCGATCGGTTCGAGGCTTCGGAGTACTGGGAGGATTCCTTTGTCTACGTCCTTCCCAATTCCGGTGCGCGTTTTCGGCCAGTTATCATGGGCGAGGTCAGGGAGATTGTTTCGACGAGCGTATGTGTGTTTTTGTCTGCTTTCCCTCGTCCTGAATCCCGCAAATATGCAGAGATATCACCTACCCGGCTCCTCTACGCTCGGCATCGGTCCTCCTCGTTGGCCATCACAGTTCCTTGACACGACTTTCTGGAATCAGGTGCATGAGCTAGATTACCAAGTGCGCAGGGAGTCGGCCGACAATGACAGCCTGTTGCATATGCTACCGGACATGCTACCATATGACTGCGACTATATCGTGAGTTGGGCATTGTTCTGTATTGTCCCTGAATAATCCTTTCATTGCCAGCCTATTCGTCGACTGATCCCTTGGGCGGTTCCCTCCTTCTCGGGAGACAATAATAACCGTGTCTATATTCAGATGTCTCCGACCTGTCGAGTGAGTTATAGGAGGAGTAACACTGTGTCTTTGCTCATTGTTTTGGTTCAGGTCGTTCGTTGCCTGCCGTCTCAAGTCTGGTTTCCCTCTGGGATATCCTCGACGACCTTTTTAGCTGCCAATACTGCTCGGAACAATATTGACGCCATATCTAGTTGCATTGGCGCTCCCGTTGTCCCTCCCCAGCAATCTCCCGATTCTGACGCCCACCGTTCTGACATGTATGGTTCTACGACGATTTTGAATGACGGCAATCACATCGATCTCCCTTGTTCCGAGGACAATTTGTCGTCGACCAGCAGCTATAGCCATTCTCTTGCGTCGAGCAGCAGCAGCAATCCCCATTCTCCGCGAGTCTTGTGCTTTGCGAGCTATCACGGGTCGACTATCCTTCCAGTTGCTATATGGCGAGTCCGGATGAGCGTGTCCGCGTCCGTGCTTGTTTTTTTACTTGTCCAATGAATTACTGAACAGTTTTTCTCAGGTGTACGCTATAGAAGCTCTCGCCTTGAATGTAGTTGTGTAGTGTATGATTTGAGAGTTTATCTATCTGTACCTTGGTGGAAATCGGCCTTAGTTGGAAAGCACTCGGTTATCCGGGTATCCGGGTGTTCGGGTGTTCGGACATGTCGGAGCTTGTGAGCGGGAGATGAATTTCGCACTTGGTGGAAGAAAAATGGGGGGTGTAATCCATCTGCAATTGAACCGCACCATTGACTAGGTACATCGAAATCAAAGTCTCTTTGATAAAAATTTCGACCTCTCTGTGCTGTGGCCTGCATATACAATTTTTTTTGTCGCCTTCGGGGTTTAAAATCCCTTGATCCGTTGATCCGCTCCTTGTGATTAGCATCAACAGGTGCTTCTTTGACACGCCCTTACTCGGAGCGGTTCCTCCTTGCCGTTCAAGCCTCTCGCTTTCTCCACATCTGGAGTGCTCCGTTGTCCTATCCGGATTCTGTCTCATGTCCTGTCCTTCACGTTCTGGTCCACCACTGCATTCACGGCACAAAGACGACTTCTGCGCATGTGAAATCGATGATGTGGAATGCGGCAAATGCGACTCCTCCTGAGAGAGCATCCGAAAACTGGGATGAATTAATCTGCTTAGCTTCTTGTCTGGGCCCTGGCACTGGTCCCGACTCTCGCGTTGTCTCGTTCTCTCTCATTCACGCTCTTTCAGCTCTTTTGGTCTCCTTGCCGTGTTGCCTCTGATACAATATCCAGCTACACCATCTCCGTCCCTTGCTTCCTGTATTTATTGGATCAGAAACCCTGGAAACCCGGGATGTTCTACCTAGAAACCAAGAACAGCCCTTGAATGTTGAGCCATTATTCTGTTGCCGGTTAATATCTTACTTCGTCGCACAGCGTCTCAAGCGTCTCCATGGTCCCTGCTTCTATGTTACTCCAAATTGCGAGGAAAATAGCGCCACATTTCCCTCCGCTCACCAGTCGCAAAAATGGGCAATTCTGCCGCGTTGAAATGTCTAAATACAAAGTCCCGCCAGTTTTCCTCTCTCATCACCGTTTTTTTACCCCACATTATTTTCTGACGCTCTTCATACTTTCACCCTCCCCCCTACATTTGATATGTCTTCCCCATTCCCCTCCCCCTCCCTTGACCAGTGTTTCGTCGAACGGGCTGAAGAGGGTGGTCTCTACGAGTCTACTTTTGCACAGCTCCGCACGATGTCCAATGCATTGGCTAACATTGAATACATCGGCACCAAGAAGCGCACTCCCAACATCTTCAGAGGTCGCGACTGGTCCAGAAACATTGTCTTCAAAGATAAAGACGACAAAGACGGCAATCGTAAAGACGCGATGGAATTCAAGACTGCTCTCATCGGTGCCGTATTCGTCTATCCTCTTGCGAGCACCTGTTTACTAAATTATCTGCAGGCGAGATCTGCAGTCCCGACCATGGTACTATAGTCCGTGCGCAAGGCAATCACTACGATGGACGCGAGGGTGAACCGGTATGTTCTCCACCACTTGATTGAGCGCTTCATTGACTTATGATATCAGTTCAAGCCTGTGGACGACAAGTCCAAGGTCAAAGACATCCTCGTCCTTCAAGCTCCTACGCATTGCAGTCTTGAGCAGCTCAACGTCTTTCAAAACCAAACCGCCGCTTTGCAGGACCTGGAGAACACCGAGCATGCACTGGATGCCGCGGAGGGTGTAGTTCGTTGCCAATTTTTAAACGTTCAGCATATAACTCTAACACTCTGCTAGACTCCCAGTTTTCGGTCGTGCCTCAAGTCCAAACGCACCGACATGGACTCCAAAGACCTCATCACCATTACAACCCTCAGAAAATATGGTGTACGTTTCCTCCGCTTCTTTGTTCCCTGTCATTTATCCAATCGTCAAGATCCCTGCGGCTGCTGGCGGCCCAAAGCTGTCCGTTACACCTCAAAAGGTGAGGCGGACTAAGCGCAAGTATGCGCCGGAGGACGAGGAGGAGGATTCGGACATCGAGCCGGTTGTGAATGAGTCGCCCGCCAACACTCAGCCGGGCGAGGTCAGTTATCCGGCTGGTACGTTTACGGGGTCCTGCTTGTCATGATGTTGCACTTACTTGGCTTTCAGACGACGCCATAAAGCTGGGAGCGTTCTACGAGCCCAATGTCTTGGAGGATCATGGCGGACCTTACTTTCAGCAGGTCAACGCCAAATTGGTTCAACTCGACATCCGCGATGCCAACAACAGACTGATCCCACCGTGGAAACAGTACAGCGCTCTCAGGACTGGGTCGCTAGTGTTGGTGCTGGCTACTATTCACATGTTCACTTTCAAGGACCCAGGGCCAGATCGCAACCGCGATCGCAAGGTATGGATGGACTCAACACTGTCGATCCTACACTTCATTCTCACTTTCATCTGTAGGTATTCCAGCTTAATGCGCAGACCATCCGTGTCTTGGACGAGTCCGACTATCCTGTTCCGAAGCGCAGCCGTCCCATTCCGCGTACGATGCTGGACGACATGGAGAGGCCTTCTACTCCTGGCCCTTCTTCGTCCACAGCCTCTTCATCCAAACGTTCGTTCAATAGGTCTGCCTAGTTCATCTGCTTTTGTCACCGATGCTCATTATCATTTAGCTTTGTTGTGACTCCGCGTTCCTCTCCCTCCAAAAAGACACCTGAGGACGTCGAGATGGGAGGCGAAGACAAGGGCAGCGGTGAGAGTGAGGACAAGGATAAAGGCAAGGGCAAGAAGCGTAAGCAGAATGGCAAGTAGAACCAGAGTCTTGTCTCGTCTTCGTCTCTCTTTCCCCACATTCGTTGCGCCCTCTTACTACTGTCTTTACTGTGTCGTTGCGCCCTCTTACTACTGTCTTTACTGTGTCGTTGCGCCATCTTACTACTGGATTTACTGTGTCGTCTTTCATTGTTACTCCTGTCCTTGGCGCTGTCCTTACCGTATGTGCGTATTCAAAAAAAAAACCTGAATTGTTCCAATCAAGGACAACCGGAAAGCTCGGCGACCAAAAAAGCGCGCAAAGTAGTGATGCCAAATTCCAGGATTGTCAGATTTCGGCTTCACTTCGGCTGCATCGGAGTGTGTCGGAGTTTCGTGGTGGATTAAGTGAGTGAAAAGTGGGGGCTGTAATCTCGAGCTCTGCTCTTTGGAGGCTTTATTTCCCGGAAGTAAAATTTTATTTTGCCACACGTCTTTGGAGCTCTCAACTTGCTCGCAACACAGAATGTTTTTTGCCAAGTGCGTTCTTGCCTGATGGGACATTTGATCCGACATGCCGTATCAGGAGGCCCAATAGCTCGGACGACTGTAGGCCTGGTTTCAGGCCCTTCTTACGCTTCTTTCTATCTCCTCATGTCCAGGCCTCACAATTTCTGCAATGACAACGGTCGGGCACAACTCGGGCATGCAATTTTGAGGTAGTATATATCCTGAAGTACAACAACAGAAGCATGTTCAACCCGTTCATCAGTATCGATGGAAGCAGCATATTGTAAGAAGTCCGCATCCTGTGCAAGGAAAGATTCACCCCGAATTTGGTAACCATTTCGATATACCGACAGTCTCAACTGTACGAAGGCCTCGACGACTCGACGACCGAAAGAAATCCGTGTCCTCACTGTTTACCATTTCTCTCTTTGCCTTCATCTTGCCTTTCAATCACCGGTCTGCCTCTTCCCTGTCGCGTCTCGCTCGCGTTTCACAAGGATTTGTCCAGATGTCTGGTCCTCTTCCTGATCAAACACCTGAGAGCGAACGACAAGTCGGTGAAACTTGTTACCAGCTCAGGTCTAAGATTCCTGTGAGCCCCGCGTCGTGGCATCCTCCATGTTTAGCATTGACCAGGTGATCCTAGGCTTTTCCGGGGTTTAAATACGGACTTCTATATGCAACGCAGTGCGGGGAACGTCGTCTTGTCCCAGTGCCTGTGGACTATGGTTTTGAAAATCATATGCATCAGGTCACCCTCGACGACTTGCACACCGAATGCTGGGTTCCGTCGACTCTTCCACCCCATCTACGTAACACCAACATCGGAAGGCTCAGGGTCGACGTCTTTCCGCCCGGCTCATCGTTCAATCTCGAGTTTCCTTACACTATCTTCTACGTGCCCCAGGATTCACTCCCTCAACTCGCACATCTTAATACTTGCCCTCCCATCGTTCGTGCCGGAGTCCCCTGGTACGGGAATATTCTGGTTATTAGACACGGAAAGAGGGACCCTGTCATTGGTGTCGACCGGTTCGACTTAAACTTAGTAGATGTGATTGTTCAAAGGCATGTTCATTCTCTTTCCCCGACCGTCACTTTGGAACTCAGACGCAGACTTATAGCTTGATTTCCACCAGAACCATTACCTAGTATCGGGCTCTTAAGCTCGTTGTTCTAGTAGTAATCGTAATAGCTCATAGCTCTACCGATGAGCTCAAAAACCAGTCATTTAATATAAGCATTTCGGCGCTTTGAGACACTGACCCAGTGGAGGCGCTGTCCATGCAATTCTGTTTCCCATTGTCCACCTTGTTTTATGGATACAGGTGTATTCCCCGTATTCCGTCAACGCCAGGCTGACTCGGGTGAGGTCATGTAAATTTCGGACGGGTATAAAGTCACGGTTGTTGTGCCGTTGCATCGTTCTGTTGTGCTCATTGCATTGCCACTGTATCTAGATTCAAAGCCAGACCGGTCTCTCGAGTTGGTATGGACACACGATATAAACCGTCGTACCCCCTGTGTCCATACCGACTCAATATGAAATGTTTCCAACTTGATTAGACCTCATTGCAGCGGCGCAGGTGCGTTTAAGATGCATGTAGTTAAGGCTGAGCGACCAGTACCCTCTTCGCTCTCTCCTACCCCCTGCGACACCTCTGCGACACCTCCTCCTCCCCCTTTCCTGCTATCTCTCTGTAAATCACTTATTATGCAAGTTGTTGGGTGTACCACTGATACTTCCTCTCGAACAGATCAATGGCGAACGGCAAAGTCCACAAGAAATTGAAGACTCGCCGGAAAATCAAACAGAACCGGCTGGACCGGCAATATGAGTTGCGATCTGCAGCAAGGTGCGCCTCAGTTTTTTTTCGACGTTTCACAGTTCCTTCTACTCATTGGTTAAACAGTCATGTCCAAACCGCGGCTTTCCTTGCATGCCACGAGCTGGTTTTGTACCATATGCTTGAGGCCTGCACTCTGGCTTCGTTGATCACACTCAGCCACACTTCTTCGCTTTTTCGTACCCTCGTCAAAACCCTCTTTCGCATCCGTCTTTTTGCCGCTGTAGAGATTTTTGTCGGCCGCGATAATGTCGCTAACTTCTTTTGCGTGCTCGAGGAAACGGATTCTGCTATTGGTGGCTCCACTCTCCCTTTTGTGCTACTCCCGCACGCCGGCGACAGCGACGACGACGACGACGACGACGAAAAGTGGATGCCAAACAATCTCAACCTCTACTCGCCCCTCGGTACGTCCTACTATTTTCTTGTTTAATTCAGTACACCGATTATTATTGATTATTGCCAGGTCGCACAGGACCTTGGGATACCTTCTTCCATGACATCGGTTTACCATCTTGCGCCAAGCAGCCCGGTGTCTCCAGACAGCACATGTATCTTACCAATTCTCACATCGAATATGAGTCCAAAGTCCCCGTGAGTTGCGCACTTCCTCTACTTTGGGGCATCACATTAACCGTTGCCAGGGCCGCCCTATCAAGGTCTCGGAAAGCGTAGACCTCTGCGTCATTACGCCCGCGACGGCAGCATGCACCACCATGGGTACGTGCACATATAAACCTATTTGCTCCTTTAACTGATAAGATCACTAGGCATGTGCCTTGCGACGTGTTCTACGTTCATCGTACTCTACCCTCAGCTAGTGGTCAGAGGTCGCGCGTTGGAGAGTTGGAATACACCTACAATCGATATGAGTATTGACCTGTTGGACCGCGGTTTTCTTTGCACCGTCTCCAACATGGGTTGGAGCAAGACGTGCGGTTGGAACTGCCCCACTATATGGCGCCATATTCAAGGCCTCAGAGGCGTCGGAGTATTCTGCTGGGGCGGGAATCTGCAGAACATGGTGGACAACGGATCTGTTGGAGTACCGCTCACAGAGGTGTCGCCTATGATGTGGCGTCTCGGTGATACTTGTAAGAATGTGCATTGCCCGTGGTGGAAGGTGGCCCGCCATGTATCTTCCCGCTCATACTAGCTGTCGCCAACGTATCATATTATACAAGGAATACAACAGTGAAATGAAAGTGGTGAAATAAAAGTGGAACTAGTCAACGATCAGTCCAAATTCTGTAACTTGGAAAAGATCCTTCCATTTCCGCGCGAGTGAACTGATCTGGGATCGATTCTTCACCCTCGATTTCTCCCCCAAGGTCAGCGCTCTAATCTGTCTCTTGATCTCTGCTCGTTCTTCACGTCTGCGCTTCAAAATCTCTTTGGCAAAATATTCAGGTGACACCTGCGATCCGAGGTTTCCAAGTTGCTTCATGGTCGTTCGGTGTTTGCTTCGCCAAGACTTTTCTGCCTGTAATTCATGAATTGAAAGCTTACGCATACCGGCGACATAGCGGCTACGCGCGTCCCAAGCAGCCTTCATTATAAGCATTCGCTCCACAGTGAGATTCGGGTGCCAGAAGCAGAGTCCCGTGAATCTGCAAGGTCGTTCAATAATCACACGATGTTTACACGGCAGGCGCCTACGTCACTTTCGCTTTCTTGATTATTCTCCCGTGGCCGACAAAGTCCTTCGGACCCACCGTCCATCCTTTGGTTTTTTCCTTGATGTGTTGGATTGTATACTCGTCCCGAAGGGATTTGGCTTGGACCGAGTACAGCGGTAGATATAGTGTCTCTTCTTGCTTGTTTTTACGTCTATGGGTCAAGAGTCAGCTCACGGTTGCAAGCCGAATCGGATAACAATGTGAACTCACGCTCGGGTGGACAAGCTGATAAATGGAGGGTGAAGCGTACTCCACATAAATCCTGTTCGGTTCTCCATCTTGACAAGGTATGTCTTTCTCCAACGCGTTCGTTTCGATGTGAGGCTTAATCTGCTCTGATCTATTCGCCCTGCATAATTGTGTGTTGTAAATAAGTGAAGATGGTGTGGATGCTAGTCTCACCGAATCTAGCGGCCGTGTTACTGATTTTTGATTGGACTTCGAAATACGTGGCGATCGGATTTTGTGCCCATCCAAACGAACGGACCAGGCTATCCGATTCTCGGCGGCTGATAAGATGCTTGGGCTTCAGAAAAAGCAGCTGATTCTGGGTAAAATGTGTGGGCAGACTGCAATACTCGGCCTCCAACTTCCGCAGGGTCTCTTTATGTGCAATAAGTTCCCCTAACACAGAATCCCAGTACTGGCCAGCGATGAGAGAGCCCAAATGCCCGAATTTAGTTACGCTCGCCAGCACATTGGCAAAGTCGAATGGGAAAACAATCTTGGACATATCCGTTTTGCGAGACTTGGCAAAAACGTCTCTCGCGGTCTTGCTTTCGTCCCACGTTTTCAAACTGGCGCTCTGATGCAACAAAATCAACCCAGATATGCGTAATAAATGAATATACCTACATTGTAGGCATCAATGAGTTTCGCCTCTTCCGAGCTGACGTGAGTTCGAGCGCGCCCGTGCGTGCGGAGTGTGTTTATATACCTGTAAGCTGATAATCAGCAATGAAAGGAACAATGCAACATTCGATATCAAGTACTCGAGTTGCTTCTTCAGAGTTGTGCTGATAGCAAAATCAAGGTCCTCGCTGTCGCTGCTCGTAGGTAAATCGCAATATGTTCTGCGCTTTTATTAGTTCAATTGAGCGTAAAGGCAAAGGCCCCTCACCCAACACGAATCACGCGGTCGTAGACAAACTTGTAGAATGATTCGCACACGATTGAAAACAGAACAGGATCATCGATGACGATTGCCACCAGCACCCACCCGGGAATCCCTGTTCCGTTATTATTATTCGATCACACAAGATTGACTTTTGACTAACCGGCAATGGACAAAACTTCGTTCGCTCCATACCTGCCCAAGCCTCGAAACGGCTGACGTCCCGGGGCAGAAAGCACTTCCAATATTGTGAGGTTCTTGAGGCTTTTCCTGCGCATCTCCTTCAGCCAGCAAACGGTGTAGTTAGACCAAGCAGGGTAGTCAAATATAACGTCTGAGCGGATATGATATTAGTGGGCAAAATGAATCCATACGTGTTCGTGTTCTCACCAGGGACATGAGATGACCGATAATTTTTGATGTGCTCGTCCGGTGTTCTCCAATGAAGCTTTGGGCAGATGTCATCTGGACGACGAACTCGGTGCAACAAACCACGATGCTCACCCGAAAGTTATTGTCGAATGTGTTCCAACTCAGAACGTGGCTAGTAAATTCGAGTGCATAACCGATCTTGAATCCGCGGTGCTAATAATGCATTCCTTCAGTATTCTCCGTGGTTCACGCACACACGCACTGTTCTGGGAACCTGGACTATGCCGTTCCATTGCTTGTGGGTATAGATTTGAGGTGAGGTGTGCAGAAGCGGCTCGAACTACGGGGAATGAGTTCGATGTTATGTCAAAGCTAATTGCGCACTTCAACGATCACACTTCCCAGGTTCATTATGGTTTTGCGTGCATCGTAGACAAGGCTGGTAAGTGTCATGCCGGCTGTGGCCATGGCCTCGGTAGCAGTCAAGTAGGCACCAGATAGGACAGGGAGAGCATATCTTGGCCAGAAATAGCGTGACAGATCTGTACCGACTGCGTGGGACGGCGCAGCCGGCACCGGACTTGAGGGAAGCTCGCATTCCTCTGCCAAAGTTGTTTCGAGAATCAGTGTGGTGTCCATGTCTTCATCCTCCGAATCAGAAACATCGCCGTTTACCGGTGGCTCAGGCCTAGACGCTGCTTTTTTCCCCTTGCCTGGGTCAGGGTCTCGTCCTCGGAACAGCTCCGGCACTCGACGATTTAATTTCACGACGAGTCCACTGGTCGACGGCAGGCTACCGATGTTATATGGGATCCGAGGGTCTAGTTGGTGTCGATGCCATGGCAAAGGAACTCAAGAAAACATTAAGTATGTAGTATGATGCCAAAGATAAGTGGCTGCACTCACGTGCGATCGGTACAGTATCAGTTCTTGGGTCAAGAGACTTCAGAGCGCTACAAAAAGAGTCCCAGGAGGCGTGGTTCGGAGAGATCTGTCGGCGTATATTGAACGGAAGTCCCTGCCAAATCTGAGTCTGGTCATGACTCAGTTGCAAACACAAAAATCATGTTGCTTGCCGTGTGTATCATAAGCCCATGGGTGTCCGGAATGGCATCTGCGTAATCTTGAAGGTCGCTAGCCCAACGTCCTACATACCCCCGACCCAGGTCTTGTCTTTTCAAGGTGCGGGCATACGCCAAAAGAGCCGACTCGCGCTCAGCCGATGCCGTACACTCTGCTCCAGAAAGGTCACACCAGAGACCAATCACCACCAGAGCCTTGGCACCATAGATGGCGGTCACCATTGCAATGAAGAGGGATATGTAATAGGGGAAGAAATAACCTGCCTCGAATATCTCTGGCATGATAGGAGATGACGAGCGGAGGAAGCAAGGGCCTCTCCAATCTCCGCTCCGAAAGTATAATTAATCCTCGCATCGGATCAGCCCGCACGCAGCGGGATAAGGCGGATAAGACTGATCAGATGATCGAGACTGCCCGCAATCGGACCGCCGGCACGGACTCCGCTCGTTGCTGTGCATACCAATGCCATTTCATCTCGCCGTCTTCCTTCTTCTCATTTTCAAGCACACCAGCAAACGTCTTCGGATCGAATGGGCAAGAACCAAGGTACTCGCAAAGGTGCCCACAAGACGAAAAAGAACAAGCGATCGTCCCACCATCGGATGCCATGCATCGAGCCGCCAATCGGTTGGAGGTACGACCTTCGACTTGGTGCTGCGAGGGATCCCAACACTGGAGAACCCATACTCGCTCAGATCAATATGACGGGTCCCGGGCTCAAAGTTGACGACCCCTATGTTCTGTCGGATGACGAGGACAGTGGTGAGCCTCATCCAACCATTTACTCTGTCTTAACCGAGCTATTGTAAGGTGGTATTCCACCCACCTCCGCCAGTTCCACCCCACAAGCTGCTCGTTTACGCGCTCCAGCACCCCATTGGACGGCAGAGCCTACGTTGTTCACATCTGGAAGCCGGATGCCTCGATTACGGCCTTTGAGCGCAGTCGATCTCTTGGTCAACAGTGTCAGCGTATCCGGCGACAGGGTAACAAATGACGATGCATTCCGATGCTCCATATGCCTTAGTCTGAAATCTCACCCAGTGCTGTAAGTAACAACTTCCCACTTCGCCGTTCAAAGTTGACTGACTGGGCTCGTGCAACAGAACCACCTGCGGACATTCCTTCTGCTTTGTCTGCATTCGTATCAGCCTTGAGCATTCATTCAACTGTCCTTTCTGTCGCACGGTGATGACCGGGCAGCCCATCCAGTCTACCGACTTCAACAATCTTCTCAGCGCCGCTCATCCGGGGTATATCGATAATACGAGAGTGATTTGGGAAAAGGCATGGGAAGGGTTGACTTGGCCAGCTAAATTGATGTGATGTACTTCGTCTGTATGTATTGTTTGCTTCTACAATGCGTGAACGGGTTAGTGGGCTTTGCCGCGACAGCGCGCTACAATTGTTATCAAGGCTTGATCGCGGTCCTTACTCCTCCCACGCACCTGGCATAAAACTTCGTTTTCTTCGACCCAAGTCGGACCCATCCTTCTACGACATTTCTACGAGCTCGAGCATCTACTCTGGACGATGCGCCGTGGGCTTCCCACGGGATCTCCCGGGATACGAGACCCCGTTCGTCTTGCGTCCCCAGCGCCTCCCGGATTGCGTGCACGATCTTACTCTCTGTCATGGCTCTCCCCAAGTTCGAGTGTATATCTGGCGGCGCCCCACTCGTTGTCATCCAGGCCGATGAGAAGTTCGCCGATGGTAAAGTCTCCTCGCAGACGCCGCTCAAGACCCTCCGTCTCTTCGTGTACGGCTGCGATCTTGGCCACCCGCGACTCAGACATCGGGAGTGCAAGAAGCGTCGGAACCATTGGCTTCCCTTTGTAGGTGTGCGGCGCACAACGGGCTTCGGCAGGGGATGGTATGCGGTCTTCTGCCAGGGTGTGAGATGGCGGAGAGGGGTTCCTCACCCTAGATGTGCGTTACTTCTGTGTTTACTTTTCGTCGTTCTTACTCACCTTACCTTGTTTCTGTTTCCAGCTACTTACTGCAGAAGCATTGTCGTGATTACCCGCCGTTCACCCCGCGTATTGCTGCTAGCTATCTTGGATCTCCACGCGATCGAGCAGACTCGGTTCTGCCAAGACCCACGCGCAAAATCGGCGAGTCACGTCGTCGCGTGGAGAGAGCGGCGACACCGATCTATTCCCGCACGCTGAGCTCAACCCGCTGGCGCCGATGCCTGCGCCTCCGCACAAGCTGGCGCATTCCGACTTTCGCAGCCGAACCCCCACTGGTACATCGCGTTGCTGCTGGGGGAAGGAGCGGAATGGCAGCTTCTCGAGCCGCTGAAGTCGCTAGCTCGTCAGTGGACAGGGTCATCGATGATTCCACAGCGGTGGCGCTCCCGGCGCGTTTCCATTTGTCGTGTGGGAGAAATATTGAGGCAGGCCCGATTGCTCACCGAACGGCGGGAGGAAGTTCAGAAGGCAGTGAAACGAGGACAATGCAACGACAAGGAGAATGTCTCGTAAGGCAGCTTCTTTTCTCCGAGTACCTTCTGCGTTTGATCTCTCTGTGGGCAGACTCAAACTATTAAGAGACGACACGGCGGCTCTCTCTCCAGATATCGCTCAAGCCGCGGACACGCGAGGCTGATATCGCCACCCGCGCAGGACACGCACCCCACCCTCGATCTCATACCGCTCGACGCTGCGCGCCGCCAGGAGCTCAACGCAGGCACTACGCACCCGCGACCGCCGTGTATGGCGTTTGGAAGTATGGGTTCCAGCGGCGCAGGCGTACTGAGGGCGTTCGAGAATGCGAGGCAATTTCTGGAGGCTGTTGATTGCACCAGATGAGGCGGTTAAGCGCCGCCGGGGGTACAGACGGCCTCGGAGGCAGCTGAAGCATGAACGGCATCTGCAGCCTGGTCCTGTATCGTGGGTCGAGAGTAGTAAATGTACTGTCTCTGACTTTGAACAATGAAGGTCTTGGGCCACACTACTACTTGCCGGGAGCACCGTTTGATGCTCAAACTGGAACCCTCAAAGATCGTTCTTACGTGCGTGAGAACACTGATTCTCTTTCTGACGATGTCTGCTCCTGCTGCCAGTATTCTCTCTGAGGTGGCTCTCGCGGCCCTCAATCACGACACCGACAACCCGTGTCTTCTGCAGCTCAGGCAAAGCAGCGAGGACTCTTCGACCATGAAATACGATGTCTTCCGCGATATCGGGCACTCCATTTCCGCCGCGCACATACAAGCAGAGCTATTGAAGGTACTCCCGGTGGAGCTCGCTACGGTAAATGTGCTCAATGTCAGTCTCCAATTCCATCGAGGACTACATCTGAATGTCTTCTAGTCCCTAGCGGAGACAATAATCTCGGCGCTCCCGACAAATTTTTGCGCCTTTCTTGGCCAGATTGCCGAAGACATGAACCCCAAATCATCCAGCCAATGGCTCGCGAAATGTCTGGCACCTGTAATTTCAGCAATACAAGAGGGTGCCACCAAAGTTCCGTAAGTTGAGGGCCGTTGAAATCAGAAGCTCCCAACTGACCTTGACAATGTCAAGACTAGATGCCACTCCCCTTCATATCCCAACGCAAAAGGAGGACGAGCATCTGGCGCTGGTGCAGCGTCTGGGCGGATTATAGTACTGTGTTTTTGAATTGAGTTGCACCCTGCCGAAACCAAATAAATACCGTGACCTACACAAATATGTCTCTCTCTCTCTCTTTCCTCCACCGCGCGACCCTCCTTCACTTTTACTTTTGCTATTATGAATCCCTCAACGACCAGCGCTGCCGACCGTGCGGATCTCGATACCGCCATTATTCACTCTTTCTCCCTCACAAGATTCAATCTTTCAGACATTACAAAGCTATCAATTCCCGCCTCATTCTGGGCTCGCCCAGGCGCCACCTCCCCGAAGGCCCTCTCAGCATACGCGCTCTCTGGCAAAACGTTCTTCGCAATGCTGATCAAGCGATTCGTCGGAGCCCGCGCCGATATCGGTCCGGCCGATTACTGGGTGGGACTCATCCTTCTACGATACCACAGCCCTTTCTCATTGAGAGTTATTCGCTAGACCTTTGTTGACCGCCTCACCTCGGACGGCTTCACACAGCGTCTTGTCAAATCCACCGCCGTTCTGCTGGGGAGAGCACACCTCGACGTCGCTGAGGTCGCCGAGGCGTTTCACACTTATGTGGGCGCCTACCTCGCGTCGACGGTGCACGGCGAGCTGCGATTCCGAACCTGGTTGTTGCAGCCGCTCGAGTTCGTCGTCGCGTATGCTGTTAAAACACTGTACATCTTCCCTTTTTCAACAAACCCGCTGGGCCTGACCGAATCCAAGGGCTGCTCGACGTGTTTCTCGACAGCGAAAAGCGGCAAAAATGGCCGCGAAGCAGGAAGAGGTGAAGACCACTGGCGGCAAGCCCAAGAGTTCAAAGCGTGCAGCGGAGGTGGAGGCAGACGCAGAGGTGGAAATGGGGGGGAAGGCGAAGGCGGAGGCGGAGGCGCCGCGGACGGTGTGGTCGAAAAAACGGAGAAGTGAGTTCCGCTGTAATTGGTACTACCAATGCTGACGCTAAAGTTTGCAAACTTGATTTTAGTCCTCCCGGCGACCAAGGCGCCTCTTTCGGGTAAGCCTCTGATCAATGTTCTTGACCGCGAGCTGAAACGTGTTCTGCAGAGGCTACAAACTCCCCGAGCGTCACGTCTCAGGTTTTTCATATACCGCTTGCATAAAGTCAAGTAACTTACACGCCGTGTAGCAGCCCGCCGCCTCCCATCCCCAACCTGCAGACCCTGTCGCCGTGGTGCGTGCTTTCCGTACTCGTAAATTTCGAACTCAACTAACAATTGCCCTTTCATGGAAGGCACTTACCAAGGAGAACCGGCGAGTCTGCGCGGAGCGATCTGCCCGAGGGCGGCACGCGAGACGTCCTATCGGTATGCATATTCCCTCTTTATATCTCTTCCCAACAATAAGTTTGTTTTCTCCTAGCCCCTTCGACGGACGCCGAAGGCTCCGTCGCGTCCACTGAGTCGACTTTTAGCGTAACGACCACGAATTAACGTATAGGCAAGGACTTCAAAACCATGTATGTTCCACCTTCTAGCTGTTATTCTTGAACTAACTTTTGCTTCCAGAACCACATTCTTTAAATTTGATACCGCATACCACATCAGTGCGAATATGACCAAGAGATGGATGAATTAGTAGTTTACGATTGCGATGGGATTTAGTTTTGTTCAAAGTTGTTTTCACCTACGACCAATAACGACGATACGGGGTGCCTTGATATATTGCACATATGAACGTACAATACTTGCTTCAATGGCCGCAGCGATCTTCCATGTGAAGTGGTGGAAGGCTGGGCTGCGATGACTCGGAAAACACGGAAGCGCGACGATATCAAAATTGAGAACCTTGTTTCCAGAGTATTCTGTGAGCAGTCAAATGATGTCGCGAACACCACATGGTGGGTCCACACTGGGCGCAGTGTCGTCGAACTGGAGCGTCCAAATTTCAGAGCCCATGGCGGAGGGCCGCCCGTGTAAACCAGACTGGCGTAGGACGAAATCAGGATCGAATGAGTCGTGAGTATATTTATTGGGTACACACCTCCGCTAACAGCCATCATGGTCCCTCAACGGCGCGTTCACCGTAGCTCCCGATGCAGGAGTGGCGCGAAATACCAGAAAAACGGTGCTGATGGACCTGCCAGTGGCAGTAATAATTCAGTGATAGTCTTAAGTTGGCCGTGAGACTCTGGAGGGAGTTTGGCCATGAGAGAAGAAGAGAGGACGGCGGCCAGCAAAGAGTCTGACGGGACGAGGAAGGACGCTTTCGCCGGTTGCGGATCCAAAGTCGCGCGCGGTGGCGGGCGGAGTGCACCTGCTCAGCAACTCTCAGCAACGAAAAGGTTTTGAAAGTAGAGTCGTTGTTTTGGCGTCCTGACTCCTGATCCTGGATTCCCAACCCCCCAGCTCTGGTAGAATTGGAGCAAATCGAGTTACACTGCGACGATTCTCGACGAGTGTATGTATGTGGCAAGCATAGAGAAACGACCCCGTGGCCTGGATTCGCGATCAACGGCACGCGTTTTGCAGAAAGGGAGTGAGTAATAAGTACCTACCTTTGGACTGCGAGGAGACACTGTGAAGCTCCTGGAAGACACTGAGAGTGGAGAAAGACAGAGAAATATCATTTATGACTCGCAGAAAATACAAACAAGGCGCGCTTGGTTAGAAGCCCGAGCCCGGCGTCAACGGGGGCGCCCATCGCTCGGGAACTATCTACGAAATGAAAAAAAGGGTTCGTCGAAATGTATTTAAGTCAAGCGTGTATCTCATTCCCTATGAATAGGCACGTTAGAAACAGACATCCGAAGCTGAAAGAACGCAGTCGTACCCCAACATCACATTACAATTGGCAGTCAAGCGCGAGGTGGGGCGAGCGAGGATTGGTGGAGGAATCAGACCTGGAACGGGTCCCGCTGTACCACAGCCCACCAGCATTGTAGGATACCATCGTTCGCAGTCGGCGTCTTCGATCCGCGAAGATCTCAGCCTGGGAAGCTTTGAATCTGTGGTCGCGCGAAAGGTGGAACGCTCTTGGTCGGTTGCCTCCAAGCTTTCCCTTTGGATCACCTGGAGACCGCCCTGAGGCCGCCGATCGCCACCCACACTTCCTTGCCAGCGTACACTAGGCCAATTAGGTATGCGGAAATCGGATTCCAGCGGGTCGCCCAGTCGTCTCCTTGTCGGGGTTGGTTCGGCACGTCTGTGACACGGTTAGTGGGGTAAGTCATGCAGAGGTGTATGACGCACCATATCGCTATAGGACAAGAGAAAATTGTGAGCGAACGGTGTTACGGAGGGGGTGAGGCGACGCACTGCAAGTGGTGACGAGTCACGATCGCGACGGTTGGGCAGCGTACGACATGGAGAGCTTGTGGCAACTGCGGAGGCTGCACGTCAGTAAAGGCACCATGGAGCACAGAATGGACTCACGGGGGGACAGAAAGTGGGCGACATGGGAGTTGAGAGCAAGAGACGCCGGCATATTCCGCGTGGAGGCTGACCGATTGATGCGACAACATTTGTTCGCAGCAAACAAAGCCTTCAAGTTCTTGTGGAGTCCTCCGAAGGCGATGTCCTCCATCCTGGCTCCAGAGTTTTTGAAGAACCGATGCAAACTTGAACAACACAGAGTCTGCCGCGATATGCGTACGGGATTTGGCCACTCGTATACTACGACTTGAGGGATGCCGGACTTCATTTGTCCTCGAATCTTCGTTGTCGACACCGGAACCCAGAGGCAATTGTTCCCCTCAAGGGCATCTTGACCGTATCTACGCTGTTCATTGAGCGCCGCATCCGATGTCGCGTACAGCACCCGCCTCCGGCTGGTTTTCACCAACATGGTGGATTTGGTGCTATTCTGTCGATTCATGAATCATTGATGCACTTGCTCAAAGGTCTTTGTGCACATAAGCGCCGCGGGGAATACTTCAATCTTTCAACATGTTCATCCAAGATTCAACCGTGGTAATTATCTTACGTCTTATGCTAATTAGATCATGGTTCCAGCGCTTCAGGACGAGTCCATGGTCCTTGAGATGACCGAATGTCTGCATCTTTTATTATGCAACCTTTCCCCGATCCTATACCGGTATGCGAGGATGCAAGGGGCAACCTCCGCTCACCAACATATTTCTCTGATTTCAGCCTCCAAGCTCTTGTGCTCATTTTATTACGATATGGTAGGTTCAAGGCCTTCTTCCCCATTTTCGGGGACCCCGCGCGCTAGAACACGCCACAAAGTTCCGGACGCCTTATATATGTACTGGCCATATTGATTGTATGTTCAACTTCAAAGTTCAACATGCCAATCTATATTCAACCGTGGTAAATCTTTTACGTCTGTTCAACGTGCGGTATCCTTATTTGGATTCGGCCTTCTTTCGTGACACAACGACTCTCAAAACGGCCCGCCGTCATGGATGTCATCCCTGGTCCGAAATTCGCTCTTGCAGACTGGCCTCAGTGGACTTGCGATTTGAGGGAGTCAACACAAAGGGAAGTCATGAATTTACCAGCACCGTCTTTCATCACTGCGTCAAGATGGCGAGACTCCAGAGCTCTTCAACTTGCCTCGACTCTCAGTCAAAGCTCCTCCTGCATGCAGAAGCGTAGAAAAAAACAAGACGGATCTCAGTACCTGAGGAAGTGGGGAGACGAGAGGTGCGCGGAGTTGTTTGATACCTGATTTCGTTTCCGACGCAGTGGAAGGCAATTTGGAACTTGGAAGGCGGGGCGGAACCGCCGTGACGCCGTCCCGGCTCGAAGCGCCGCCGGCGGGTGCTCCGCTGATCGGATTGACGGTCGCAACCTCCGCGCATCGGAAACTGATGGTTGGGTGATGACGAGGCTCTATCTTGACTCTATCCCACTCGGCGCCAACAGCGAAAGAAACTAGTCCATGAGGCGAAGCCTACACGAATTCCAAGATGCGGACGAATATCACAACGGACTTACTAACCTCGGGCAGTGATGCTGCCACTGACGCAGAAAAGCAGAGGGAGTGAATCCTCTTGTCCCCGACATTTTTGATCTCCTATCTAGCAGCCGGATCCCTGGCAGTGGATGGGACGTCGACGATAGTCTCAGAAGTACGCCTGAAATCGTCCTCGCATTCACTTGACTGATATATGCACTCCAGAAAATTTCCGTGGTAATCCGTGCGGATATACACCTCAATGGTCGCACACGGCCTAAATCGAAACTCCTGCGGCCTAGCCTCCTTTTATCATCCGGATTGGAACTATACTTTCGTGTAGTCCAATCATCAATTCTCAATTATCGCCTCAAGCCCAAAACTGATATCGGCAAGACCTGGTGAATGCCGTTGGTGCTCTCGAACCCATAGAACGCAGACCTTCCTACAGTGCTCTGGAACGACCTTGCAATTTTTTGAAGGACCTCGAGGCCTCTAAGCTCTTCGCCCTCTCCGAAGTCTACCCATGCGGACAAGTTGGCTGAGGAGCATAGGATTTGAGTTCAAGCCCTCGTCGACGCCAAAACTCCAAGTTGACGCGCTAAGACGAGTGGAAGGCCGTCTTCGAGTCAGTGCAGGCAGTCCGTGTTGCGCAGACGAGGTCTGTGCTCCATCGTCCTTGAATTTAGGCTGATCGCATCTTGATCGTAGATACAGCCACCAGGACGGTGGCCTCCCGATCACTGCCATCCGAAAATCCGGGATTCAGTGGAGTACCTACAGTGCAAAACTTTATTTTAGGTGTACTTCGTGCCGTAACCTTGCCGCTGGCAACCTGTCCTATATTTTCCTTTCGGAAAACCGCGTTATGGCTGAGAAGGTGGCTTACTCGGTATTGGAAACGCACGCGAATCTCCCTGCTTTGTCTCTCTTCAAGCGACCGTCCTCGAGAACAAGGTGCGCCATCTAACGACGACGCTGTTTGATGTTGATACTCTACCACAAGTTTTTACCAAACTGTCCAGTTGAGCGTCTACTGTTGATAATCGATATCACAGACCCTGTAGAATGGCTTGCAGGGTCCAGAGCGTATGGAGGGCGGGTTTTTTTTGCGCCAGGAACGCCGATGAATGTCGCGAGAGGAATCCTAAGACAATCCCAATCTTCCTCTTGAAGCGGTACGCAATGTCAACCCTGGCAGTCCGGCACTGAATACTGATTATAGGGCAGTACTGACTCTACCCGTCGAGAGCGTCCCGTCCGGCTGTGCACCGAAACCATCAGCGCGCAAGTGGATGATCATCATCCGGTATGCTCGGGCAACATGCGAGGCCTGGGTATGAAAGACGATTTCAGGAGCCCTGAATAGATTCACTTCCCGTCCCCCGCTTCTCCCGCATGCACGCTTTTGAAGTCCTTGTTTTCCTCGGCGCGACAGTGCCCCAAGCGTCGGCGCTCGTTTTGCAACGCACCCGAGTTCCAGTTATTTCTCGGGCCCACAGTCGGGTATTACTTTGCAACCTGTCCTCGCGCCAGGGAGCATCCGCGCATTCGATATCCCGGTGTGTACAGGATATTCTATGCTGAACATTAACCCATACGCTGCTCTACCAGTACGCAGTCAATATAACTGTCGATGGGGAAAGTAAAGAGTCTCATCAACGATTGTCGAATACGCTCACCCGTCGCTTGCCACATAGTTTTAAGCGTTGCAATCGATACTGGGAGCTCTGATCTTTGGTGCGCAGCCGGTCATTTGTCGTTCACGGTGCCTTATTCCTGTCTAGGATTGTTCCCCAGCAAGATTTCGATTTTCAGAATACTGGAATTGCGATAGAAAACGACTATTTGGGCGGTGGAGTGTATAAATTTGCACAACAGGGTATGATCCTTCGCGAACTTTTGTGCGCGATCCTGCGCAGCGGGCCCGGAAAAGAGATGCAACGGGTCGGTGACGGGACAATGGCGGGAAGGACCAGAGACGGGCGGTGACCGTTCTACGAGTATCACCGGGTCCGTCGACGGGCGTGCGTACGCGGTGAGTCTTGATAAAGACGCTACCGCGGCGAAGATTGTTGTTCTCCTCCGTTAGTCGTTCTGCATGGAGAAATATAAATATCAACCAAAATCCACGAGTAATCAAGCGCAGTCGCACCTCTTGTAGGAGGAGCCAGCGAACAGAAGTTGTTTGAGAACGTTGCGTCGTTGAGGAGTGGTCGAGAGCATGGGGCATGTGAGATGCCTTTGAGTCGTGAGCGAATACTTCCGTGCGAGCTCTGTTCTTCTGCGACCGTGCAAAACGCGTGTCGGCTTCAGCCTGGAAGAATCCACAGCCGCTCTTCGTTTCGAGTTCGTACAATGACCGCCGGCGGTGCGAAAAGGCGGACCACTTCGCCCTCTTGAGTGTTCGTGCGGACGACGCGCCTTGAACAAGAACACCATGAACACCCTCAGCGCGTCAGCGGCCGCTCAGATTCTCGAGGCTGAACAGTCCCAGCGCGTCTGCATCCTGGCAGAGATGGTGGTTTCTCATACACCGGCTTGAGATGGTAGTCATGGTCAATCGCAGGACAAAAATCGTGGCGGAGGCATACACACAGTCAAAGTGCCGCTGCGACTGAAGAGCAGTCCTGACTTTTGGTACCCCTTCCTTTCGCCAATCTGTGCCCTGGTATTGACCACGCTCGCTAGGGGATCTTTGGAGATACACAGGAAGTGCTACCTCGTCGCTTTTGGTCAAGCCTTGGATGCACTCCGCTCTGGTCATCGGAGGCGGATACTGGGAGACGACGTCCAAGGTCCAAGGCGAAGAGTCTGCTTCACATTCTGGTCCTCTAGAGCATTGACTACGAGAGCGCCGACTACATGAGCGTCGGGGCAAACCGGAGGACGTGGTGACGCGCGGCAATGATCGCTTGCGGACCGTTGGCCGACGGGGACGTTGCTCGCACGGCTTTTCTTGGCGTCGTCGACGACGACGCTCTTCGGAGTCTGGTCCCTCTGGGAGTCCTTGAACCCACGGCGCGCTCTTCACCCCTCCTCATGGACTAGTCGCGACCGCCAGCATGCAAGACCCGACTAAAACTCTTGAAGATACTTCTGGCTACCCGAACTTGAAGTCGACGTTTCTGAGTCGTTCGTCTGAGTCTGAGTACTCCCAGGTCCGTCCTCATAACATAGCTTCCAATTATACATCCCTGACACTCTTCGTCCATTGCAGGTGGGCCCGTGTCTTGTCATGGCCCCGATTTAGCAAGCGAGAGTGGAGTTGCACACCAGGTCCACATGGTACCTCCGCAGCGAGAAAGGCGCGCCAGCCACGGACACACAACTCTCCTCGTGAACAGCAAAACCAGTCGGTTTTGCTCTCTCCCCGGGCCCGTATCTTCACACTGGTCTATCGCTGCGCCGTCAAAAAGTTGACGCACCTCACTTCGTTGCAGCACTCGTCGTACCGCTCCATCACCCGGATCCTCCTCATCTTCTCGCCCGTGCCTTTTTCGATTCGCCGCGACCGCGAGCACATTCACCGAGCTATTTGTGCCGGTTTCGCTACAGCACAAATATCTGGAGCCACAGTCATCGAAATGCTAAAGGATCGGAGGAAGGCTACTCTCCTCCATCAAATCCTCGCCGCCGCCGACTCCCCCCCCCCGCTGCATTCCTCGTTTCTTGGCATAAAAAAAAACAGCACCCGTTTCGCGGTCCCCGGAAGTCGCCTCGAGATTGCGCTGTCCCCGCTCACGCATTCCGAGGCACCCACTGGGACTCGGTCCGCCTTTATGCCTTAATTCTCCGAGGGTCCCCGTATCACTAGCACATCGAAATAAGAACCTATTGCACTTCGTTTACGGCGCCCGCTCCCCCGCCCACTTCGACCCGATTCAGCGCTATCTGGCTCTCCGGGGATCCGGCGCACGATGGACCTGTACCTTGTCCTCGCTACACAAACTCGTGTATTTGCGAGTGGACCGTGTCCCATGTCGCATCAATGCTGCTGAATCGTCCATCGCCTCCGAGTCCACCATCATTGCGGGCATTTATCAATATTTATTCCCTGGCCAGGCTCGCACATTCCCGTGTCATTGTACTTCAAGCTCTTGGCGCACCGCGGGCGGTAGTCCTATCGACTTCTGCAGTGACAGCGCCTGTTCCTGCATGGTGCGCTAGGTCGCGGTTTTTCGCGTTGTCTACCCCGAGCTTCGTTCCATGCTGGGCGTTCGAACTTCAGTATTCCTCCCCGTATTAGCCAAGTCGCCTGGCCGCCGCGCTTCAGTCCCGCAGCCGGAAGGCAGGCGCATCTTTCGTCTCGCCGGCTACGTGTTCCCTACGCGACAGCCCAGGACTCTGGTTTCCGAGAGGGTCTCATTTTCAGGTGGAAGCAAGTGGAGATGGCAGCACACGGCATATGTCTGTCGATAGAGTTGGTGAATGTCATCGGAATTGGGTGGATCTCGCGGATTTCACGTTTTGCCATAGTATTCTCCGAGCCATTTTGTCGATATTGTTTGTACTGCTTGGTCCGGAAGCTTTCAAATTCTTTCACCGTTCTGTGTTATACGAAGTAGAGAGATAATGATATATATATAAATTATTGCTCGCTGTCCTCGCGTTCCACGCCTAGTAGTTCTCCAGGAGCGTGAAATGGATGACTCCTCGTTCACAAACACCGCCGGGTTCAAGCGAGTTGATCCCCATTTCACTCGATCACATCTTCATTCTCGATCATGAGTTTGAAGTGGAGTGAAAAATGCAACTCCACTTTCCAGAAATTCTGCACTGCCCAAATTACTCGGGGAACATACCGAATTGGCTTTTCTCCATAAGAGGCGGGTAGGTGCTCCGTATTCTTTGTCCGCTCTCTCTTCTTTACCCCCACCGTCCTCCCAAAATCCATCTGCCGTTGTCGTCCCTCAAGTCCATCCTCATCTCCAGCTCACATGCGGTACGTGCCCGTGTCCCTTTGTTGGCTGACGTTCTCTATAGCGTCTGGTGAAGGCTGGGCACCTCATCCTGAATTTCCTCGGCGTCGGGCGAGCCAGCGGTATCAACACGGGAGGGCCTTCGGCGATTGTGGAGTCTCTGGCACTGGCCTCCCTGCCGAGCCTTTATGGCGACCTGGGGTTGACCGGGATCAAGGGCGCTGCTCTCGCGCGAAGTGCAGCTTCAAAAGCTCCCGAGGCCGAGCAAAGTTCGGGCTCCCCCGTTCCGCGCGAAGACGCCGACAGAACCCGCTTGGAAATCGCTTGGGGCTGGGCAAAGATGCTAGGGCTGGGTGTGTACCAGGCCGGATCCTTCGCCAATTCGTTCACGCTCGCAGGGTTGGAGCAGCGGCGTTGGGGAGTCGCTTGAAGGGCAGTGGGATCTTTTGTTGTTCAGATTTTTTGTGGTTGTAGAGGTACCCCCCGGTACATGCTTCCGTTGACGTCGGCGGGGGGCTTACGGGGAGCGTCTTGCGCGACGATCCAACTAAAAGCATGCTAGTAGTTTCCAAATAATATTGTATCTTCTGAATCTTCTGTTACGCGTGCATTTCACCTTTGTTTTTGGTTCAGATCCATCTTGAAGTTCCAACTGAGTCATGCATCGAAGGATAAATTGAGAGAGTCCAAGACGAAGGTCGGATAGGGCGACGTGCGCGTGGAAGGAAGTAAGAGTCGATTACCTTTCTGGGAACTCCAGTGCCTTTCCCACCCGCTGGCCGTCAACAAGCTCAACATAAGGGAAGGCTGCTCTGTGCGCCTCTGCTGTGGCTTTCCTCATCAGAAGGGTTTTCTCACCGGGGTCTAATAATATTGAACCAGCCGCAGACCATTGGAATGCGATAGCTTTCGATGTCTGATTACTTGCCGGTTCCACCGATACCGCACGTCTTTAAATTTCGCAACACGTTGAGAAGGCAGGGAGCCATGATATTCCCCACCAAGTATGTTTGATAATGCTTTCATCGCCAATGTCCTAACCTTGACCGTCTTCTCTGAATATTTACAGCACCCGCGTTATGCGGCATCCCGGAGATCCAATGAAAATTCAAGAAAGGTCAAATCTAAGACATTGGAACCTCAAAGTGCGGCGGTTTTATGGGTCGCCATTCGCCCGACAATTTGTTGCCTTCCCCTCGAAACGGTAGATATCGCAATAATGGGCTAAGACAAGAAGAAAACCAGCCAACGTATAGAGGTGAGATACAAATTGCACATCCATTTGGTTGGTGCAAGCACCGTAAGCCCCAAGACGTCGACAACGTAGGATGGCTTCCTTGGGGACCTCTCCGACCACAAATGAAGGAGACAACAAAAAGAGCCCGCAGCTTCTACCAAAAATCTCCCAGACGCCATCCTCTCCTCCCCGTCGAAAGTGCGCGACGTCGACTCGGGATTGGCGATGGATCAGAGCTGCGCGAGGGCTGTCGTATGGTGGGAGTTGAGAGCAAGAGAGATACGCGAGGTGGCTGACGCTCTGAACGCATTTGAAGCACCTCTGCAAACAAATGGTGATTTCCGAGAATGCAGACCGGGACCGATCCAGAAATCGGGACAGATGACTCAGTAAGAAAACAATCTGTAGTCAAAATATCAGCGCCGGGGGACCCTCCCAGAGAAAAGACAACTTTGTGTGGAACTATGGTTGGATAATGGTTGAACTATGGTTGAATTTTGCGGGAGCGGCACGCAACTTTCCGTGATGGACTCATTATCGCACAAAGAGTTCATTTCCACGGATTGAAAAGCTAAGGCACTAGTGTCGCAATCGTGCAGAGCTCAATCAGCAAACGAAAAATGCTCCTCAACAACTTTTCATGATCGCATCACGGTAATTACCGCTGCTTCGATTTCGACCGTTAACCCTCATGGCACAAGAAATAACTGCCCGTCTCAGTGCTACCATTCTTGAGGGAATGCGGGATACCTTTCCATCGGCTCCTTTTCCACCAAAAGCGCGCGCAGCCGCTGCCAAAGCTCTTGCGGCCGATGGTGTCGAGGGTTCGCTGGTGAAGGAAGACGGCCGCCGGGCATTCCGACTCTTCCTTGCCCTGGAACTCAATGCTTTAATTCCTGGAAGCATCAAGACCGCCGGCCTGCTGAGGGTTAGACTCTGTGTTCCCATGATTTCTTTTTTAAAACCAACGCTGGGGACACCTAGAGTCTCGAGGACGCCACAATCGCAAATATCGAGCTCGGGAGGGGACCGGTGCATGCCAGCGGAAGAAAGACCGACTTTTTGTACACCATAGTGGGCATTCTACAGCAGAAGGCTGACGACGAATTTTGCCCGGCGTTCATCGAGGCCATTCTGGCGGGTGCAAAGAACTGGAGTGAGCTTCAGTTCTACTGCCACTGTCGCTGCTCACGAAACGGTTCCAGTACCGCCGAGCATGCTGCAGTTGAGACGGAGCAACAGCAACATATTTTCACACTGGGTGCTCATCTGCACACTGAGGTACGTCGCACAGTACAAGTTCTATCTCTCGAATGCACTGTGGGTCTTTCTCACTCATCCCACCATACGAATGAAACACTCAAGCGCAGTTTCCTAGCACCCCTCGCAGCGAGTCTAAGGGCCTGAAAACGCCGGAACGCACAAAAAGCTCCCGACGGCAAGCGGAGGAAGGGCATGTCTCCTGCTCTCCACGCTGTCCGCTCTCTAATCAATGCAGTAGTGAACGACCGCCGTGCTCTAGCAGGTGTGTTTATCCTCAAAACGCCACGCCTTGTCTGTCATCCAATTTTCTCCCCAGACGCTACCAACAGAAACAGTCGGCGACTACGTCCACCGCCATTCAGTTCACGGAGAGGGTGCGCGATTTTCGTATATTCACCAGTGCATTCAATATTTACATTGATTTTCAGATTGGTGCTTCTATCGCCCAGCCGAAGTCCACTGTCGATGGTATGTGCATCTTAGCTTGCAGCTCCAATCGTGTCTGAAGAGTCCGGTGTGCTTAGCCAATACCAACGCACGCGCTACCCCGGTGACCCCGAAAAAGTCGCCTACCCCCAGCGGAAACTCTGTACGCTCGCCCGTTGTCCTCACCCCTTGATACCACCACCACCACCACCACTACACCGTCCTTTCGCCCTTCTGGCCTTTGGTCGTTTCCTTTTTGTCTCTTCCCACCACACACACATTCACGAAGCCACCCACATAACATTATTGCCATTTCATATCGCGATCATGTACAGCGTCGAGAATATCTATAGCATCACTATCAGTACCATGGCACGTTGTATTCCTATCCATAGATTCCATACATGACATTTATCGATGCCGGAAAGCTGGTTGTGGTCCGGAGCAAGCAGCCATAACACGCACGCTGCGCAAATCTCTATTTCGATTCTATCATGCTTGCTTGTCGTTCTTTAACGTTAAAGAACGACATGGGGCGTCCGCTTGAAGCCTGCGGAATACCCGGCATACCACGACTATGTGCATTCATTGTCTCGAAACGCTTGGAACTGACCCGGCATCACAATATCGCTCGACTCGAGCGAGGGCCAAAATGCCACGAGATGATGGTCGGGTGCACAATTGACTGAAATGTGTCAGTGTCGATGCCTCAAGGAGAGAAAGACCGCGCCTACCGCCTTCTGCGACCGCAAATGCCCCTCTGTCCGCTTCGAGTCCGACGTGTCCTTTAGCATCATATGCTTCACCCAACTGCAGCGCCGTCCCCAAAAGCGATCGCGAAGATCTCGATATTACGACGCCGGCAAGAAGAGGAGAATGAGTTTGAAATCATTGTAAGAAGCAATAGCAGACGCGCACCTCCTTCTCCACCTTCTCAAGCGAACAAATCCCTCGAGTCGTAGATGCTGACGAGCGTGCTGAGTACGTCGCTCGACTTGTTTGTGCGGAGGTCTGCATGCACTGGATTGAAAATCGCAGACACAAATAGCGGCACGCACGGTTCCCCGCGCCTTTGGCATACATAGGCAGCATCCACGGCACAATCTGGATGGACATCCAGGCACGCAGCCCTCGAGGCACGGTTTATCACAGTCTCCCGTGCGCATCTCGATTTGCTCATACCCCGCGCTGGTGATAATCCCCTCGCAGCGGTCCGTCAGCCCCAGCAGCTCGGGCGCCTCCCACATCCGCGGCGTGTGCTGCGCAACGGGCACGAGTGTCGATGCGCAACACGAAGCCTGGCAGGAGGATTGGGAAGCGCTGCGTTTGGAACGTGAGCGTAGTGTTTGCGGATTATGGGCCCGAGCCTGCTCTTCAGTTGCCGTCAATCGGAATGAAAGTCGAAGAAGGTCAACTCGTCAATTGCGGACCACAAGCAGGACCATTCTACCATGCGGAACACAAGAGCAAGCATGACGCCTGCGTCCTGCGAAAGGTATGAATGTTGAAGAGTACACCTAAGGGGCGATGCTCACCTAATATTGTGCGAGATACAGGTGGATATGGATATCCCGAGTTGTCAAATGATACATACTGATCGGATATATTATGTAGACATCCTTGAACGTGAGCCACCAAAGAAACGCGTGCACGAACCCAGAAACATGCAGCCTCCTGCTCCGCTTTATCGTGTCAAACACGGCTTTGAAACTACCGCTATGTCTGCTTCGAATTCCTCAGCAGCTGTGGGGCTGCAGAAAAATTCCGCTTACACTGACTTTCGTAGCAAGCGGTCCAGCAGATGCAAAACGTGAATACCGCCCAGGAACGGGCGGCCGCCGGAAAGTCTGTAACACAGTTTGGATGAGCAAAAAAGAAACGCAAACGAGGGAAGATCTTACATCCAGGCAGCGTCTTCACGACATATTGCGGGATCATCTGTCATTTCGAGGCCACGAGCAGCCGGGGTATTGGACGACTTGAGCCCCCTAAATGAAGGCCACTCGGTCGAGCCTGAGCTGGCTGTCATCTTGTATGGGAGCAGCGGCGTGGTCGACTGCCAAGTTGACAATTTCTTGGGCCCGATAGCGGCCTGTATAGTTATCTCAGAAGATGCTGGTACGAATGGAAGTATGTAGCATACCTCGTACACGGGGCACACCCTCAAACTTTCTATTCCTCTTGCTGACATCTTCAACGAGCCATGATTGAGCAGGAGCCCGCTGGCCTGGAGGAGATCGTTCCCCAGAGCCCAGACACTCGTCCTATGCGTCGACCGCCTATCCGTCATGTACAGCAGCCCATTGCAGTCACCGGGCACCCTTTCCACCGCCGCCCAAATTCATCAGTACCACGCGATTCGCCTCACAGGCCCCGTATGGTACAGCGAGTCCTCAGACGCGCGCACCAGCCGCGGGCCCTTGATTGCACCGTGCAAACGACTCTGCCAAATCGACACGAAGACCGTCGACGTCGCAGCCCGCGGGCGACATCCTACGATGCTGTAGAAGTGCGGGAAGTCGGTGACGAGCTTGGTCTTCCCAAGCGCAGGAGAAGACACAAAAAGTGCCCGCCTCGACTTTCAGATCGAGCCTAATAAGATGGCGTCTAGTATCTGCCAGGGAGAACATGATATTGGCCCTCGGTGCAGAGAGCCAGGAGAAGATGTCCGTACCTCTGTACCTCCGTCTCTCCCTCGTCCTCGCGGTATCCTCTCCTAACTCCCGACCGAATCAAGGCCAAGCACAATTGCCCGCCTCCCGCGCGTGCAGGGTCCAAAAATCGCACTGGAGAAAGAAATCACAAGTTAGTGGGGGTCGTGCAATCCGATGCAAGACGAGTGACCTCTTGAATTTTCACGAGAAAACGACAGTTCGTGTAGCACAGAGCCAGTATGTCGGCGCTTGCGGTAATATTCATAACGCGAGGCTTGCCATTGCCACCGTCCCGCGTCGAGCCAGCATCGTTTCCAATGAGACCCGGATGCAGAGGGGTGCTCGGGAGGCGGACCAGGCCTTCGGCGATAGCGATCGTGGTCGCACCATACGAAGGGAGAGGTGGACAATGAAGAGGGGCGAATTGGGTGTGTCATCAGGCTTGCATCAGGCGACATCTCGTCATCTTGCTGTGATGATCCCAACTTTCACGAGCAGCGATTCCCCGCCTACCTGGATTCTTTTCCACAGGGTGCAACTTCGGCGCACAGAAAGGGACATGCAAACGAGGCAAAGGAGCTCGGCCGCGGCGCGGCTTTCTTGGACAGAGGAAACCTTCGCCCCTATGCACCTTCCAGGCTCCGATTATCTGGCATGCTCAGTCAGCCCCCCCCACATCACCGTCTCCCGAATGACTCTGAAGGTAAAGCTACCTCAGGGCGGTAATCACGGGATCTGCAATAAAAAAAGTGACTCGTTCAAACTTCACAGCACACCTACTGGAAGTTAGAACGCGTCAGGTTAAACGGGATGCGATAAACTGACGACCACAGCAGGAACCTGTACACGGTGCTAATTCCGCGATTTCTCGCCTGCCGTTGCCGATGAATCAATGAACAAGGTGCGTTGCCATTTGGAGACTGATTAGCTTGCGCCCTGGGGTCTTCTCGGACTCAGGTGCGTCCTCGTTTGCTTGTCTCTTTTTTCTCCCTTCTCTTTCGTCGACGATCCGGGGACGGGGGTACTGATTTATGGATCGCCGGCCTCCGTCCTGGGCATTGAGCCGCTATCGCGAATGAGTCTTGCAAGAAAGGAGTGGCGTGAAATACCTGGAGACCGTCATCCATGGATTGCAGCACTCATTTGACGACAGTTTCCAGCAGCATGATGCTGCGTACAGGAGACTGTGTGGAACAACATGTCAGCGCAAGGTCAATGCCTCTGTCAGGAGCCCCCACCTTTCAAGAAGCGAGGCAAGATTCCGGCAGAGGTTAAACAAAACTGCATCGCTAGATAGCGACGAGTGTCAGAGAAACCAGTCCATACGTACTGAGAAAACCAAGAGAAAACGCTCACAGACTTGACTATCGACTTGAAGATATACAAGCCGTCGTTGATGAGTCTCAAGTTAGCTTGAGCGCGAGCTGCAATTGAGAGACCGAGAACCGAGCCTCTGCAAGTTATAGAGCACCTCGCATTTCCACGGGTAGAGCCCGTGCTCCTCGTCGATGCCGCAAGTTCCGGCGGGCAGAGTTTTAGGCCGGCGTCGGATTAAAAGATGGGCGCTCCAAGGCGCTGTCCTCTTAGGCCGGCAATTAATGCCGGGGGGACGAGAAGGGGCGCCCACTGCGTCATGGAGAGGTAAGTACGTTCATGCGCACTTGCGTTAAGGTCGATTCCGCAAAAGCGCGTGCTAGGGACTTTCGCGGTTGTCGGATTTCGCTGCCGCCATTCACCGAAAGTAGCCATATCAGGTCCGCAGGAGTCGGGCAGCACCAATCACAGCGCGTCAACTTGGGCGGCCGGGGGCGTCGTTGGGTGTACGAAAAGGAGGTTGAGGGAGAGGAGACGGCGGTCGGGCCGCGGACGGTGACGTTCCGTTCGTATCCAGAGGCCGAATTGACTCGGCTTTGACGGACTGGACGAGCGTCCAGGAAAAGAGCAGTGCTCCTTCGGCGTCGAGGACGTGCTCTGGGGGTGTGGGAGAGGCTTGCCGCTTGGGAGGATCCACGTGGTCGCATCATTTCAAAGGCACCGCCAAGCCGGCGCTCCCCTTTCCTCCCGACGACCACCACCCTCCTTTCCCCCAAATTCTCCTTCCCCCACCGTCTCGGCCCGCGTCCCTCTGCTTCTGTATGTTCTTGTCGTCCGGGCGCATCCCAAAGCTCTGGTGGCTCGTATAAGGTAACTGGTGGCATGGATTAGAAGCAAGAAGGATGAGTCGAGAATGGTCCTCACACTCACACTGTACACAGGTCTTATCTTTCCGAACCAACTGCTCGCCGCCGCTGGATCTGTGCTGTTTCTGTGCAGCTTGGATCTGTCTCAGGAGAACACTCGTCTCTGGAAAGACATCAGCACACCGCGCAGGCTCTCGCAGTGAAGGTAACGCCTACTGGTAACTGTCCAGACACGAGGCACATCGTATCCGCTTTCCACGCACAGCACAGCAGTGCCTATGGAAATACTGGAAAGCGCCCCCGAAGCTCGGCTAAGCAATCGATTCCAAACAGAGGCTGGCGGGTCGAAATATTGAGCGCGCAAGTCGCAGAAATAGGGATCCGCTGTGGGATTCGTCGCTACAGGCACTCATGGTGGCGTCGTCCCTCCTTCGCGGGTGATCCGGGCAGCTTCATCTGGCGCAACGCATAGGTCTGGAACAGGCATGTGAGACATTTGGCTCAGTGCGCTGAAGGTAAAGCTTACTGACCGTCAACAATTGTGCAATCAAGGCTCATGCGCGGTATGTGCTTTCTGCGAACAGTGCAGTGTCGTGGCTCTCGCGAGACCTTTGCATGGAACGATTGCGTTTTTGCATTGGGAAACTCATTCTTTTCTTTGGGTGCAGACATTCGTGCTATCGTTTTGCCTTCCTCTGGGGCAATTCGGGCTGCACAGGTGTTTTGAGTTTTGTCTGTTTGAAATCTGTCGAGTTTAAACCGTTCTGGGGACGCAGCACAGACGCAGCACATACTACTGCGAGCACATGTGAGTTGAGATTCTGCGAAGCGGCCGTGACTTCAGTCTGCGTGCCCAGTCTCAGTGCAAATGGCAAAACTAGAGATGAAGACACTCACGAAAGCTGTGCATTAAAATGCGTCACTCGAACAATGCGCTGCCGGCCGATGGTCAACTGAAGGTCCAAGTAGCGGTCAGTGAATGCATCCCTCAAATAGTTTGCAAAAATTCCGGGACACACCTCGGACACTGCTTCAAACGGACGGTCAAAACGGGATCTGTCAGTGGTGCAACTTGGAGCGCAGGACTGTGCCTAGGGATTTTCCCATTGAGCACGATGGAGGAGGCGATGATCAAAGAAAGCCGTCTACCCAATCAGACTGTTGTGTTCGCATCATGAGTTAGACCGACAACTCGGCGCCCTGTGCATCTTTCTTACCCTTCAGCCTTGCTTCAGCCTTCCAAAACGTAATGAACGGCGCGTAGGCGAATTAATTGCAGCAGGCTTCAACTGCGCCTGTGTTCGTCTGTCTAAAATAGCACTATGCGCCGTCAGTGACGGCGCGTAGTTGAATGGACAGACTCCAGCTATCCAAACAGGTCTTTCGTTTCAGAGGCTGAGATTCAAGCGTGTTTGGTGAGCCGCCGCTTCTCCATCTCGAGTTTGGTCTAATTTCACCACATAGCGAACCTGTAAAGCCCTTCCCAAATCGTACGTCTCAGTCGACCTTTTGTTCCTGACATGTCGCATACAAAGGGATCATTCCTTCTATTATCACATTTTTTCCCGGGGCGAGTGTTTGTTGTTCGAATTCGACCTCCACGATACCGATCAGGGAGAAAATCCACAGGCGCCGAGCGCGGTCAATGTCGCGCGAACCCATTCTGTCGCAGCGTCGCACAGCTGGAGCAGGTACATGTTATTCTCCTCGAGATCTTTTTCGGTCACCCAAGCTGACCTCTGCTTCAGAAGAATTCAAAGCGCGTTGTCCCCGAAACCTGAATACAGATCAGCAGGTACAGTATCTATCGAGAACGGAAATTCCAGCCCCGACAGCAGCCCAGATATTCGCGGTCTTGCCCAGAAACTTCACCCTCAATCTCGTACGGTGAGGTTGACCATCCATACTTTGCTAGGTAGCTTACGAGCACCATTTCAGGCTGAATCACATTCGGATGACCTTCGTCGCGGGGCTGAAGCCCATGCTCGACGGCCCTGTATCACCGGAAGGAATAAGCGGCTGAAAACACGACCCACGAAGGTCCTCCCTTGATCGTTTTGAAGGGCATGGCGGACCATGTTGTGGACAAGTAGGAGCCTTCTCCGTGCTTTACCCTCCTTCCTGACGGACCGACTCCATTTTTTCAGACACAAGGACGAGAACCTTGACGATTGCCTCTGTCCACATCAGACTTTTGACAGATTGATTGTGGTATTGTACAACACCAAACAACACCAAAAAACGCGTGAAAACGCCAAAAAACACCACAATGCACAATGCCGACAATTTTTGCCTAAATTTTGACAACACCGAACAATGATCTGCGGTTTCAATCAAAGGGGAAGAAAATTCCCGCGGCTTTGGACTTCCACAGGAACATCCATGACCACCCCGAACCCTGCGCTCGATGTAAGCCACATCCGGTCTGTTTGTCGCCGCTGGGAGCACGAGAAATTTGGGTGAACAACGCCGAAACACCAAAAAAACACGTGCAATACCACAATCAAAATGTCAATTTGCTGATGCATTGTCAATGTCCAATCCGCAAAACGAAACGCTTGTTTAACAGGCGTGGCTCCACTCTATCCAAGTAAGGATTCCATTGCGATCCCAGGCTGATTGCACATTTTTTAACAGACGATTCATTCTAGCACGCCGTTGGCGCAACGAAAGCTTTTTCGGCCAACGAATGTTGCCTCCATAATCTAGTTCTACAGCAAAATACATTGGTCGTATGGTACGGCTATTGCGTTTGGAGGCGGTACGTAGGATGTCGGAAATAAATATACATGTAGTTGTGAATAGTCTGCATAATTTCGTGAAATAGGGCTACATAGGTTGTCGTTGCCTTTATGGCTGAACAGAGATCTTGTCGAGGCCATCTAGCGAGTATTCAGGGCCTTTGATAGCTGCTGTAGGTGTGGTTGGTAGAGCTATCAGAGGCAAAGTCAGGATTCAGAAACGGCGGCCGGCTTAGAAGGAGGCGTACTGGACTTGTTGTGCTTACACCGCGCGGACTGTAGAGCGGTTCAGTGGTTAGCTCTGGTACGATGGATACCGATATCGTTACCTTCGTGTCCTTGGGTTTCTTCGGCTGTTTGGGTTGCCCCGCCGTGGCCTGGTCGATTTGCGCTCCGGTATTCGTGACATCTGCACAACGGGATAAGGCAGGAGGATATAATGAGAGTAAGACGCACCAGCCAATGCGACTGACGAAACCGAACCGACTGATACAGCGAGCAGAAATTAGAAAGTGCCATGCGAGGGAAGAAAGCAATGAGCCCAGAATGAGCGTGCGACGAACCTCGAGACTTTTTACCCTTGTTGGATTTGGCGGTTCCGGGGGCCGTCTCTGCCTTCCGTTTTCGGGGGACAACGTGTCCGCGAGGATTCCTAAAGTCTGGCATCATATCTCTGCTGAAATCATCGACAGGTAACGAACGCACAACGCTCTCATAGCCGCCTCAACGAGGTGGCGTAAGATAAATTCCCACCACGGACGAATACCGCGAACGCCGTGCGCGGCGTGGGTAACGAAGGCTCCGACCCAAATCTTGAGGAAATCGCCCGGGCTGGTATCAAGTTGAGCGGCGGTGCGAGAGGCGGGAGGAGTCGCTGCGTAGAGTGCGTCCAGAACTTCAGGGCTAGATACGAGCTCCAATATGACCTTCGGACACGGGCTGGTGAGCTTCGCTCGGCGCTCGCCAGGGACGTAGGTTCAAATACCTGGTGATTCGACACGGAGTGGTACTCACTGCCCTCCATGGCTCGACTGATTGCTCTGGAGGCAAGGGCGTCTATACACCCGGCGCCGAATTTCTTGAACATATCACGAGCGGGGGCGCTACTCTCCAGTGTTCGCCAGACACTGGGTGTCATTTCCAGCTGGGGGAGGTGTACTAGGGTCGTCAACTTGCGGTCCAAGCGCGTCTTCAGCGCTGTCATAATCCGGTTACGCAGGGGATGGGCATCGCTGGTGCATGACATTTTGATTTGAAGGTCGAATAACTAATGAGGAAGTAGATCGTCGAGGGTGTATCGCAAATGCAAGAGAGATGTGTCACAACTCAGGTGTCACACAATATTATTGGAGGAATCAACGCGCCGTCGAGCATAGATGATGAAACGAGTACAGGGTCTCAAGCATGGTATTATCTTTGTTTCTAGTCCCCACAGACGGTTATTGCAACGTTACGCGATCGACCGCGGGACTGCCGCCTGTGAACTCTTTGTTTGGGGTCGGCTCCAGTGGACTTGAATTAGGCGTATGAGAAGTCAGAAGTGAGATAAACTCAGAAAGACTTACATCTTTTTACCAGCTTCCTCCACTGCAGCAAAAATATCTTCAAATACCGCTTGAAGGAATTGAGCCGTGTCCTTGTCGCCACCAGCGGCTTCTCCAAGAACTCCGACGACGGCATAGAGTTCGCCAGCCTTGCCGCCTTGCGACTCAAAACCAACGCCATCCTCGAGTGGCCCAGAAATCTCGCTAATAAGATCCTTGTGGATTGTGAGCCAGGGTTCGATGGATCGGAAAAATCAGAATCACCGTAACAAACCCCCAGAGATGTTTGGGTAGCCGTCTGGTCAGCAGGATCGACATTTCAACTTCAAACTCGAGTTTGCCAGTCTTCTTTAGCAGAACAAGGCTGACTGCGTTCCCGCTCTCCTCAGCATTTTGAGCAATTTGACGGACTTCGTCTAGAATCATCTGTGGGTACATGCGGTCGGTGTTCGATTCTAGGGCATTCGTCACGGCTGCGGCGAGAAGAGAGTACTCGACGCCGGGCATGCTGGAGGATGGGCGTTGACTGGCAAGAGGGGAGATAAAGCGCTTCGCGAGCGTAATAGTCACATATACGCAACGTCAGTCTTCGTCAGACGAGGGTGGATAAAAAATGTAGGCGAGCTGCAATCCCCAAGGCTTACAGAAGGTGTGACTGCCTATTGCATTCATTATTCCTATACATATCACTGAATGAGCCACAATGCGGACGGGAATGAGCCACTGCGGACGGGAGCCTGAGTACATAAATACACGAAGTTCAACCAGAATTACAAGCATACTGTGACCGACTACGCGCGCTGTTAGTTTGGATTCAGCCAAAGACCGTCACCGTAATCCCATCGACCGCGAAAAGGCCGCGCGCAACCGATGAGGTCTCTTCAACCACAAAAGATCAGAACCACAAGTTATTCCGCAGCCCACGATGTTCTCCCCAGCCCTCTAATCCTACCCGCTGAAAACGATTCGAGACGACGTCGAGCTGGCGGAGGATCCCATGGAGCGTCGCCCAGCGTAAAATCTGACCCAGTACCATATTGGCACCCACGCGGAAAATTCGGCGTCTCCGGTCCTGGGACCTCAGCCTGGGGTGCTTGTGAGACGCCAGCTGCGCGAGCGAAACTCGGACGGTGCCCAACCCCCCGTGCGCTGTAGGCCGCCATGATCTCCATGAGAAGACCAAGAAGGGAGAACGGGGGGGTCTTCGCTCGCCAGGGGCCCACCCTTTGTCGTAGCCGATGGCCTTAAGTATTGAGGGAATTCGGCGTGGGGACGTGCTGCCATGATCACCGTGCTCGGGAGGAATCGATTTGTATCTGAGAAAGAATCAGCAGAGTCAATGAGGAGAGAGTAGTCCACCTACCTTGCGCTGTAGGAGAAAAAGGCCAATCAATGAGTAACAACTCACATTGGAAGAGGGAACGGCTCACCGGATGAATCAAGCGCGAATGACCACGGATTTCTGGTCCATCGTAGACGGGCGAGTTGGCGGAAGATCACAGCCTGGCGAAATCGTGGCGCCTTGCCCAGTACCATTTGGGATACACACCGGTCCAGCAGCGTCTTTGGTCGGGTACAGGTACCGGATGACCTCAGCCCGGGGAGCATACCCATGCGCAGCTTGCCCGAGGTGAGGTAAGACGCACGATCACAGCTCCCTGACGCTCTAGATAGAACGCCCGAAGGTAAGCCGTACGCCCACACCTCGTCAGTGCTCTCCCCTGCAAGTAACCGATGGCGAATTAGGCCATGGGCGGCGCCGACGCTCAGGTGATCACCAGAGGATGCGAAGAGTCTGAACGACAGTCAGAAAATAATCAAGTGAGATGGTCCACGCACCTCAGGCGCTAGAATATTCGGAACTATAATCACACGATATCCCCCACCGACCGTCGACCGCACCTTGGGCGCTAGAGGATACAAAGGCGATAATCAACAACCGGGTGGATGATGATAAACTGCGACGCACTAGACGATTCCAACCAGAGAGCCGGGCGAAAACCGTCTACGGGATATCAGGTTAAAGCTGGCTACACCGTGACAGAACGGCACCTCGCAATATTCCCCGCCGAGCGTCGAGTTCATCGTGGGCGGGCGAGTTGGCGGAGGATCACAACCTGGCGGAGTCGCGGCGCCTTGCCCAGTACCATTTGGGATACAAGACCGCACTAGCGGCGTCTTCGGTCGGGTGACCTCAGCCCGAGGAGCATACCTATACGCAGCTTACCCGAGGTGAGGACGACGCATGATCACAGCTCCCTGACGCTCTAGGTAGAACGCCCGGAGGTAAGCCATACGGCCACACCTCGTCAGTGCTCTCCCACGCAAGTACACGGTGGCAAATTAGGCAATGGGCGGCGCCGACGCTCAGGCGATCACCAGAGGAATGCGAAGAGTCTGAACGACAGTCAGAAGATAAGCAAGTGAGATGGACCACGCACCTCAGGCGCTAGAATATTCGGAACTATAATCACGCGATATGCCCCACCGACGGCCGACTCCATCGTGTGCGTGCGAATTGGCGAAGGATCACAACCTGGCGGATAGTGGCGCCTTGCCCAGTACCGTTTTAGGACAACTCCGTACATGCAGCGTCTTTGGTCGAATGACCTCAGCCTAGGGAGCATGCATGGAGCACTTTACCCGAGGCGAGGTAAGACGCACAATCACAGCTTCCTGTCGCTCTAGATAGAGGGACCGGAGGTAAGCCGTACGCCCACGCCTCGGCAGTGCTCTCCCCTGCCAGTAAACGGGGCCAATTAGGCGATGTGCGGCGCCGACGCTCAGGTGATCACCACACAGGATCTGAACCACAGATGGTCCACGCACCTCAGGCGCTAGGGGATACAAGGCTATCATCAGTACTCGGGTGGATAATGATAAGATGCGACGCACCAGACGATTCCAACCAGAGGGCCGGGCGAAGACTGTGTCTACGAGATATCAGGTTGAAGCTCGCGACATGAACGGAAAAGGCGCACCTTGAAGGGACCGATGCTGGTGAAGGAGGGAGGGAGGGGAAGATGGGGGTCAAGAGCAAGCCGCAATCTCCAGACTTCCCAGGCGGCTGGCTCTTTTAAAGCACCTCAGTTTGTTCGCAGCAAACAAACGTTCTTTGATGCCGATCGCCGATGGCTCCCCGGGCACCGCGATCGAAAGGAGGCTTTCAGAGGGAATTGGCGGAAGCACGTTCCAAACCTGTGAATTAGTACTTATAGACCAAACTCATCGGGATTCGTGTCTGACACAATCTAATCACAGAAATCACGACGGCAATGCTGCATATCCGCGAGGAATGCGCAAGAATTGGAGGTATCCCGGCGGATCTGGTGAGCTGGAAACCTTACGAAGGCTGTCCGTGTCATGAATGTGTGCGCACGCGGGCTGTGGGAGACGTGGGGAAAGTTGGATGTTTGTCGCATCATCCGGGCCAACGAGCAGTTCTCACGGTTGAAATTGCTGACTAAGCACCAAATGTTGAACGTTACTATAATCCAAAGACAGGATCCAGATAAATAAATCAGTACTGGTAATGAGGCATCAGGCACGGTAGATAGAGATAAAGCTTGTCGCTCCGGTATCTGTCTCAATGATGAACTGGTGGAGTTGAATAAGAAATTTCGTGCTTACCAGCATTTCACTGCAAAGTGCGGTTAAATTTGATGCTGCAAGGTGTACGGGGCCGCGCCTGAGCACCAGCATGTTAAGCAGAGAAAATTAGCGCAGGCATCGATGGACTCACGGAGTGGATATCATTCCTGTCGATCTGCGGCACATCGGTGACCACCTTCCCCGTCGGGCTGACGATCTCGTAGTTGAACCCAAGCAAGAACAAGGCAAGCACCATCTTCATCTCAATTTTGGCAACCTTGACACCGGCACAGGCATGGCGGCCTGCAGAGATTCGCATCAGCACAAGTTATGGATAGACCAGGCACACGTACCAGCTCCCCAGCCCAAGAACGCAAACGGCGCTCGCGTGTCTTCTGCGCGCCCCACATCATACCGTTCGGGGTCGAACTTATACGGCTCAGGGTAGATGGCTGGGTCAAGGTGTACGTCGCCGAACCTGTACACAACGAAGTCACCCCGGGCAATCTTCTGCGTACCAATGGGGAGGTCGTGGATAATGTTGCGCCGAAGTGACACGCTGGTTATCGTCAGCCGAAGCGTCTCACGGATGACAGCCTCCAGGACAGGCATATCCTCCCAGGCGCTGACTGGGATCGTGGAGAGACGGATGTGCAGCAGGTCCGACGCGTTGCCGCTGCTGTGCTCGGCGATGAGCGTCTGAATCTCAGCGATGGCCTTCGCCTTCCAGACGGGGTCCATTCCCAAATAGACCAGACTCCAACACGCTGTGGATTGTTGAGAAGGAAGTGAGCATATGCGCAGTAAAAGTCCCACCGGTAAATCCACTGTTCAGTACGCCAGCAAAAATGCTCCCAAAGATAAACTGTAGAGTCACGGATTGAACATATCCAAGACGCGCAGCTGTAGAGACCGCACCTCGACTACGGACATGCTGTTATTTCCCTCCGCCAGGAGCACATCAATCGCATCGCTCGAAGGAACAGTGGCGTTCCGGCGGCCTTCAACATAGCCATAGAGCATGGTGAATAATTCAGTGGTCGCTGCTGCCCTTGATTTCCGGGCGGCGGAAGGGAACCAAGGCAGCAGAAGCGCAACGGGCGTTGAACTCTTCTCTAGCGAACTCTTCTCTAGCGTGTGGTATAAGTCTTGAATCCGCGAAACTGCCGCGGCGTCTTCGGCCAGCTCCCTACAGCTTGCCAAGCGCACAGTCACTTGAAAGACGAGCTGCAAATTGTGCAGTCAATTTCGACTGCTCAGATATCGTGGGTATGTTGGACGAACCTTTTGGATTTCCGTGAAGGGGTCCATGATTCCATTCGGGCCCCAGCCGTCCATGAGCTTGTTGACGTCGCTCAGAAGAGAAGGAAAGACTGCATGTACAGGTTAGAATATGTCTATCCAGTGAGCCGTGCTTACCGTCCTGCAAACGATCCTTTGTCATGACGGTGGAGAGCTGGCGTATAAAAACTCCTCGGTCCACCTCCGCGTCCAGTTTGATGTCATTCACGTCCGGGCCGCCACCCATGAGAATCTTGTAACCCTCCCCAAGGTTCAGACCCTTGTCACTGAAATACAGCGTGCGTTCGTTCGTTCCGGACACCGCGACAACATTGTACTGTTTTACGTTCGATCAGTGCTGCACAAAATTCATGGCAAAATCTGCACTGCTCACTTTGAGAATTCGGAAGCGAAAGATTTTCTCACCAGTTCGACGGAACCCATCACCAACGAAGTCGTAGCGTTTGGTAAAGAATGCCCAAGCATTGAAGAGCCAGAATCCACCGAGTTGGTGAATTTTAGATTGCCGTCGAGGCTTCAAGCATAAATAACCGAGGGTTAAAATGAGGCCCGTGCCCAGGGAGGAGTAGACGAGAGACATGGTGTCCGCAACGCGAAAAGAAAATGATGATAATAAGTATGTCGGTTTTATCTATCCACCTTTTAACGCAGCTGGAACCCTCTGCGGGCTGATAATTGCCGGGTTTACGGCTCGCGCCTCAAAGTAGAAGCCTATACCAATCTAGTCTCGTTTCCAGAGCATATGGTGCCCCACTCGCCTAGTGTCGGTTCCAGGAACTGTAGCCTGGGGGCATCCCGCATCGCTGCGCTCGCGAGAAAAAATCCACCTGGAGATGTTCAGATGTCGGCTTGACTGGTCCTGTTGTTACCGCGCGCGTCCGAAGGGCCCGGTCGGAAAATTGCTGCCAAGTGATTCATCAGCAGATCCCGATTTTTTCGCACTATGGCTGCTTATGGAGCTCTACAGAGCGTTACAGAGCTGCCCATAGAACAAACTCCAAGTGGGCCACTCAGAGTTGGAGTTTGAAATGTTCGGTCTCGGTTCAACACAGCATTCTGTTTTCAATTGGAGATGCTCCAGGTGTGTATGTAGCACTATAGCGGGTTATGTCGCGCAGACTGTTGTTGCGAGAAATGACTGGCCAAGAATTCTCTGACCCGAATTAGAGCCCGGCGACAACACACTTCATAAACAGCGCTGAACGAGATTTTCAGGTTGAAGCGTATTCAACTGATCCCGTACGTCTTCCCATCACTTGCTGTCATCTCAAGTTCTCAACACCCTCACAAGATCTCGGTTCATGGATGACGAGTGAGGTTCCGGAGCAGGCAGCACGAATACGCACGACCACCTTAGTGCCAGTAGGGCATGGGGCTGGGCGGCGCGAATCCGCGAGATGTCGACCAGCTGGTAGGGAGCACCCCGGGCCGACACGGACCCGGCGGTTCTCACTTGAGCTCCCAGGTATCCGTGGTAAACTTGAGTTCCCATGTATCCGTGGTGGGTCGCCCTAAGTTACTCACAGTTAACGTGGCTTATCGTTCTATAGCCGAGTTGACCAATTCTTACTGATGTATTGATTTGCGTCCGTTCAGAATCGGAGTCGGCAGGCTCGGTTCTTCAAGGAGAACCATGCCAAGATCAGGCCTTCAATCTAGTCTCTGAAACCATCGGCGTCTGGAGTAACTGCGACCCACTTGTATTGGCCGTTTGATATTTCTTGCACTGCTTCCAGGGTTGCATCCGGATAAGAGCGGTCAGATATCTCCTCCTTCCCGGACTCTCTGCTCTGTTTTGAACCTTCGCTATTTTCTACCATGGACCCCGACGCTCAAACTTTATTCATTGCTGTGGTTACTACAGTTCTTATTTTTAACCTCGCCCGCAGAGCCCTCAACACCGAGGTATGTCCCGTTGCAAATCGCCGCTTTCTTGTTTGTTGATACTCTTTCCACAGTCTCTCCTCGATGGGATTCCAAGCGTTGGAGTCTCCAGAGGTCCGTTGGGTTTCTATCGAGGAATCTTTCATTACGCGAAGCATGGCCGTGCCATAACGGACGCGGCGTTCCAACAGGTCCGTGCTCTTTGCTTTATCAATGCTATCTAAGTGACCTCCGCCTTCAGTATTCTGGAAAGGCGTTCAAAGTCCCTCTGGGCAACCGATGGCTGGTAATCATCAGCCGCAATAGAAGGTCCATCGAGGACTTCAAGAATGCTCCAGATGACTCCCTTTCTCTATTGGGCAGTTTTAACGAGGCAAGTATTCGCCGTAAATTTATCTGTTCGCCCGCTAATACCGCCACAGTTATTCCACATGGAACTCACCATGGGCTTTGAACAGATTCACGACCCATATCACGTCGGTGTGGTCCGCGGAACGTTAACTCGCAATATCGACGCCTGTTTCCCGATTATTCGTAATGAGGTTATAGAAGCGTTCAACGACCTTGTCCCCGCCAAAACGGACGGTGCGCCGCGAATATGATATGGAATTTCACTTTTTAACATTTCTGTCGTTAAGAATGGACAAGTCTGCCTGCCATGCAGGTACGTCGCACATTCCTGTTCATTTCGAAACCAGTTTCTAAACTGAACGCATCAGACCGTTCTACCAATCATCTCCAGGATCTCCAACCGGGTCTTTATTGGGCTGAAGTGTGCGTCTTCCAGAGCCGTTCTCATGCAGTGACTGACCTCTCGTCATGTACAGGCCGGGACCCCGAGTACATCAAGATTACCACCGAATTCAGCGTGAACGTCTCAAAGGAGGCGCTCTTCCTGCATACAATGCCTGCTTTTCTCCGTCCGTGAGTTGCATCCATATTCTTTCTCTACAACTTGTTCCCAAATAATAAAACGGTACAGTGCAGCTTCGCGAATGTTCGGCTATCTGGAGAGTACCACACGAGCTGGGTTGAAGCACTTGGGCCCCATGGTTCAACATCGTCTCGACATGGATGATCAATATGGACCCGACTGGCCCGATGGAGACCGGCCTGTATGTCCCATTTCGTTTCACCTATTCGCCTACCTGACCTATCTTCACCCAGAACGATTTAATTAGTTGGCTCTTGGATGTGGCGCGGGGCCATCCCAAGCGGCGGACAGTCCGCACCCTGGTGCAGACCATCTTGAACGTCAATTTTGGGGCAATTAACACGACAACGCAGGTGAGTCAACCTTCTTCCAATATCGATATGTGGAATACGATCTCACGCCTATATTTTGCAAGGCGTTCCTCCACGCGCTGTACAACCTCGCCGCCCATCCCGAGTGCGTTGAACCACTGCGCAAGGAGATCGAGGCAATTGTCAACTCCGAGGGTTGGAACCGAAAATCCCTGGCGGACATGATCAAGCTCGACTCGTTCATGAAAGAGAGCGCCCGGTTCGTCTTCGGCGGCATCGGTAAATTTAACGCATCTTGGTTTTTACATGACTTACCCCGGTTTCATCTCTGCAGTTGCGATGATGCGCCGCGCCGAAAAGGAATTCACCTTCTCCGACGGTACGACCGTTCCGAAGGGGACGCTCGTCGCAGTTCCAGTTTACTCGGAGGATGATGTGAGTCGTTTCAGTTGCGCACACCGGCCACTTAAAATTAAACCTCATCTCAGGCGGCGTTCGATCCGTTCCGTTTCGCACGGCGGAGAGAGGTAGACGGCGAGGAACTCAAACACCAGATGGTCATTCCCGACGTCGATTATCTTGCCTTCGGCCTCGGGCGCCATGCATGGTTTGTGGAATTGTGGTTGACTGTTGACTTGCAATCTCACCGAATTTATTCCCCCAGCCCTGGCCGATTTTTCGCGGCGAACGAGCAAAAGCTGATGATGGCCCACCTGTTGCTGACGTATGATGTCCAGCTGAAGAACGGGGTGCGGCCTGAGGACGAGTGGGTAGGTCTCCTAGGTAATGCGAACGCCACGGCCGAGGTGATGTTTAGAAAACGCACCGTTTAGATAAATAAACAACAAGATCGTCGTAGTTGTGGACACTTGGCGAGAGCACATTGCGACTCGACCTGGCTGTCTGGCTCAATATGCTTTCAATGAGCATCAGAACGTTCAACGTTGCAGTGGCGCAATCACTCGCTCAAAGGCTGGCATGGTCTTGCCGTTGGACTTATACCCACTGGGTCTGTTCTGAAGGTACGCGTGCGACGGTCGCGACCCAGGGATCAGAAGACAGATCGGCGACCAAGGCTACAGGAACGGAGAGGTCCGGGCGTTTAATAAGCCTCAGCTTGAGACGTTGAGCGTTTGCCAGCTCTGAAAGTAACGGCCGCGATCCCGGCATTCGAGCCTGACACGTCAAACAGCGTGCTTGTCGTTCTGCGCACGGTATGGAGCTCATAGCAGAATGTTTGAGAAACGCTGATTCGAAGTTGAATTAGATTCAGAGTTACAGATATTGAACTATTCTACGCGCGAAGTTGGTTAGTTCCCACTCGAAAGTAGTCACCGTAAGTCTCAGCACTGATATCGACAAGGTCTCGCGCATCGCTCAGGGTCCCTTCGGCGACAAAATAAACGACACAAAAAAATCCCTCGACACATCAGTCGCACGGCGCGCGTCGGCCATCAGTCATCAGCGGCAACCCCGTGTCTTTCATCCGCGGACCACGCGTGCCCGGCCCCGTCTGCACGCGTCCGCCCGGCGCCCGCCGTCAACTGCCCTCCAGGCTCCATCGTTCTCCTCGAGTGCGATTGCTCATTGCTAGTAAAGAAGTGACTCCACGTACTGATTCGACAAAACTCGGGTCATCTAAACCTTTGCCGTGTCCCAACACCTGACTGTCCTGGACTGAGCGCTCAGCGAAAATAGGACCGATACCTGCACGACCTAGAGTCTAGAATCTCCCTCCGGTCGTGCTGCGCGCTGGAGTCCAAACTTGTCTCTGAAAGAAATTATAATCTGTAAGGCTGAAATCATGATCAATCTCTGCCAGCTCAGCGGACCACGCGCGGACGCATTTTTGGGCTCGATGCAGGCTTGATATCGGCCCGTCCAGATGCGGGCGTCGTTCTAAAAGTTGATCCCGACTCCCGAGCTTGGTCCTTAATTTACTGTGCCGCCTCCGTGCACGGTACGCCAAAAACTTTCGGAAATACTTCGGAGGACGAAGTAGGGAATCAGGACAAACCAAGACTGCAAAGCAAAAACTGTACGGGCACACATCCGATATTATGCTTTCCAGAGCATGAATAGCGGACACACTTGAGCCAGCAGCGACCTGGCCTATCTCGAGGCCCATGATTCTCGAGTCTCAAGCGTCAAGATCTTGGATCCGGCCAAGATCCGACCAGCCGATTTGGGCTCATTCCAGCTCTCAAAGACTGGGACCTCGAGAGCTCCCCAGGGGTGTATACGACCAGATGGGCTGAGGCGAACAGAGGCCGTGGGCGAGGAGGGGCTTCGCTTCGGCAAGGCAGTGACGCGGGGGTCTGGGCCGCCATGGACCGGCGGTATGAAAAAGTTCCCTGAAGTTCCCGACGCGCGAGTTGGCCGACCTCACAGTGTTGTCCATAGCCCAGACCCCGCCCAAAGGTACGTCATTGTGGGTATAAAGACCACTGCTCTTCGCTATAATTATTATTCCTCAAGTTAACAATGTCCCCTCAGATCCCAAAGACCCAAACTGCAGCTGTCGTCCCCAGAAGCGGCGCTGACATAGAAATCCGGAAAGACCATCCTGTGACAAGCCAGAAGGACCTTGCTCCTGGCGAATGTCTGGTTAAATTGGCTTGCACTGGGGTGAGTGATTTTTCTTTCCGAGTTTGAAATAATCTCACAGTATTTCAGGTCTGCCATACCGATCTTCATGCTGCCCTTGGCGATTGGCCTCTCCCCGCGAAAACTCCTCTCGTTGGAGGTCACGAAGGTGTCGGTGAGATCGTGGCGATCGGCGATAACACCAGCCATTCGCCGGTCAAAATCGGTGATCGGGTGGGCATCAAGTGGCTCGCAGACTCGTAAGTAAATTGGGTTTCTTCTCAAATTTATTTGACACTGGAACAGATGTCTAAACTGCGAGCAATGCCGGAAAGGTCGCGAACAAAGTAGGCCGTCCTGCGTTGGAATCATTCCACTGCTAACGTATACCCAGACTGCCTTGAGGCCAAATTGAGCGGTTTCACGGTCGACGGAACTTTCCAGCAATATGTTGTACGTCCGATTCCTTCTTTTTGTCTTTTCAACCTACAATCGTTGCAGGTATCTTTCGTCAATCATGTCACCATCATTCCGGAAGGATTTGACAGCAACGCTGCTTGTTCAATTCTCTGCGCCGTACGAAAGTTTTCAACTCTTTTTCTGCCCGACTGATTATCGGAACAGGGCGTCACAGTATACCGTGCAATTAAGTACAGCCAGACGACTCCCGGAGATTGGATTGTCCTTCCTGGTGCCGGAGGAGGCCTCGGCCATCTCGGTAAGTTCTGCTCTCCACTGAGGCCAAGTATCCCTCCTAATTTTGAAATACAGCCATCCAATACGCCAAAGTTGCTGGTCTACAAGTCATCGCTGTTGGTAAGTGACTCAATATTCAAAACCGTTATGAGATTCGGGCAGTTGAAAAAATGTTCAGACACTGGGGCCGACAAAAAAAAGTTATGTCTCGAACTCGGAGCGGACAAGTGGATCGATTTCCAAGAATGCAAGGACATTGTCGCGGAGATCAAGGCGATGACTGGCGGCCTCGGTGCTCATTCCGCGGTCGTCACTACGGCGAGCGTGAGTGTTATCTCAATTTGAACATGATTTTATTTGCTTACTCACCACCAGAGCTCGGGCTACAAACAAGCTATCGAGTATCTCCGGGGAGGCGGAACCCTCATGGCTGTCGGCCTTCCCGGAAATGCCGCACTTGAGGCGTCCATATTTTTCACCGTCTTTAAGAGCATCAGCATCCTCGGCTCGTATGTCGGCAACCGGGAGGACGCCTACGAAGCTCTCTCGATCGCGGCCCGGGGACAGGTGAAGTGCATTTTCGCCCTGAGGCCGTTGGATTCCCTCGCCAAGTAAGTTTCCTTTCTTGTGTTCGCGGGTGTCTGGTTAATATCGTTGGCAGAGTATACGAGGGCATGACTCACGGGCAGGTCGCGGGGAGGATCGTGCTCGAGATGCCACAATAGATTTACACGGTATATGTCTGGAAGAGAAGATTGTAGAGAAATCTAGAGGTGTATTGTAGAAGTGTACTTATTGTCTCAAATCACAACCACAACTTGAACCAAACTTGAAGAGCCAACTTTCGAAGAGCAGGAACCTTAAAATATCAATGTCCAACGCAGAGAGAATCCATTTGATATGGTAGATGCCAGCAATGATTGCACACAGCCCTTCAGGTATGGAACCTCTTGCAACACCGCGGTAAATGCACCAAGAAGATTAAATTATGTGTAGTGAAGAGCTACGTTAAATACAGAGAAACTGTGCGGGCTACATATGTTGTGTTGTCACTATCCATTAGTCCGAATACCGCTTATCAGAATCATAGCTATCCAACGATCGAGCCTCCTCCGGCGCGATGCGCACCTGGGCGTACTTTCCGCTCCCTTTCCCAGAGCCAGCGCGGCCGCTCCGCCTGATGCACTGCGCAACCCCCACCGCGAGGAGCAGCAACGTAACAAGCAGATTACCGCCGAGCAGCCCAATGACAATTGGCCCGTACTTGCTCACATCCGCGTTGTCGGAGGCGGTTGACGACGAGCCGTTGGTGCTGTCGAGCGCGGCAGCAACTGGAGACGCTCCTGCGTTGGCCCCGTGGGCCGCCGATGCACCTGGAGCGGTTGCAGTAGAGCCTACGGAGGATAGGTTACTGAGCAGTGCTATGCGGACCTTGAGGACGTCTGCAGCGGCGGCGACGGGATCTGTCTGAGAGAGCAGTTGTATGGAGGAATTCGCTGTAGGCGAACGCGATATGGCGTTCCCGTAGTTGAGCCTGGGGTGAGAGGCAGTGTCACCGAGGTTATCACTGGAGTTCATCGACAAGCGGAACGCACTGAATATACGCGTTTCGCATAAACGAATCCCCCAGCAAGATATCGACGCCTCCGTCGGAACCCGATCCACCTTGCCACTGAGTGGCACAGACGACCTCGTCTGTCTCATTACCGCTGAAAACGTCGGACAAGTCGAGGGGGTGGATGGGGTATGACTCCCCACTTCAGACGATTGTCAAGCAGAGTTTTGTCGAGTACAATGGCAACTCTCACCCGATCTGAAACGAAACTATAGTTGTTGTGTTGCATGGGATGGTCCAGACTGGATCCGCAGCCAGGGCCTCCACCACTCTCAGTACTGAGCCGGGAATGCGTGAAAATATCCCATCGAGGAGGGTTTGAGGAAGCAAAATTGTTGGAGTGCCCGTGTCAGGCACGGTCACCAACTTTCCCGCAGGTGCACCGGGTATTGAAGAGGGTGGAAGTGCGATACTGGTGCCATCCACAGAAACGCCGTCCGATAAAAAGGCCCACCCGCCGTCGCTCCCTGGTCGAAAGAGGGACATCTTGGAGGAGTTTGCAACCGCCGCGTATGTCTCATCAATCTCGTTGATTGTGAATGATGCTTCGGCCGTGCCCTCGAGGTCACCCGTACGAGCTAGGGAAATGCCGATATAGTTGTCTTGGTTGGGAGTCTGGTTGAAGATGTTGTATAAAAAAGGCTCTCCAAGGCTCGGGTCCGAGCCGTTGGCCTTCAGTGCTTCCTGGATGTCCGATTCCAGGGTGCCATCGAAAGCCAGCCCTGGAACTCCTTATCAAAATTATATAGACAAATGTGAGCTTTAACTAACCGATGAGCCCGTCGAGACCAACTTCTAAGATCCCCAGGGGTGGGACCTGACGCAGGTCAGTGATTCATCATCGCAGAGAATTATGGTTCAATGAGATACCGATGTTGCATTATTGAACACTGGGTAAACCGCAGTGAGAAAAGAAGGCTCGTGCAGAAATGCTCGCGAAGGTACATACCCTGTTGTGCGAATTTATACCCTCCAAGTTCTACGGAAGCAAATCCGACAGTCCCCACAAGCGAACCGCCCAGATAGTCGTTTTCTATCGCAATTCCAGTATTCTGAAAATCGAAATCTTGCTGTGGAACAATCCTAGACCGGAATAAGGCACCGTGAACGACGATTGACCGGCTGCGCACCAAAGATCAGAGCTCCCAGTGTCGATTGCAACGCTGAAAACTATGTGGCAAGCGACGGCTGAGCGTAGTCGACAATCGTTGACGAGACTCCTTACTTTCCCCATTGACAGTTATATTAACTGCGTACTGGTAGGGCAGAGTATGAGTTAATGTTCAGCATAGAACATCCTGTACACACCCGGATATCGAACGCGCTGATGCTCCCTGGCGCGAGGACAGGTTGCAAAGTAATACCCGACTGTGGGGCCCGAGAAATAACGGGAACTCGGTTGCCTTGCAAAACGAGCGCCGACGCTTGGGGCACTGTCGCGCCGAGGAGAACAAGGACTTCACAAGCGTGCATGCGGGAGAAGCGGGGGACGGGAAGTGAATCTATTCAGGGCTCCTGAAATCGTTTTTTATACCCAGGCCTCGCACCCGAGCATACCGGATCGGATCACCCACTTGGGCGCTGATGGTTTCCGTGCAGCCGGACGGGACGGCCTCGAGCCGGGGAGTCAGTACTGCCCTATGATCAATATTCAGTGTCGGGATGCCAGGGTTGACATTGCGTACCGCTTCAAGAGGAAGATTGGGATTGTCTTACGTGTCCTCTCGCGACATTCATCGGCGTTCCTGGCGCAAAAAAAAACCGCCCTCCATACGCTCTGGACCCTGCAAGCCATTCTACAGGGTCTGTGATATCGATTATCAACAGTAGACGCTCAACTGGACAGTTTGGTAAAAACCTGTGGTAGAGTATCAACATCATACAGCGTCGTCGTTAGATGGCGCACCTATTCTCGAGGACGGTCGCTTGAAGAGAGACAAAGCAGGGAGATTCGCGTGCGTTTCCAATACCGAGTAAGCCACCTTCTCAGCCATAACGCGGTTTTCCGAAGAGAAAATATAGGACAGGTTGCCAGCGGCAAGGTTACAGTACACCCAAAATAAAGTTTTGCACTGTAGGTACTCCACTGAATCCCGGATTTTCGGATGGCAGTGATCGGGAGGCCACCGTCCTGGTGGCTGTATCTACGATCAAGATGCGATCAGCCTAAATTCAAGGACGATGGAGCACCGACCTCGTCTGCGCAACACGGACTGCCTGCACTGACTCGAAGACGGCCTTCCACTCGTCTTAGCGCGTCAACTTGGAGTTTTGGCGTCGACGAGGGGCTTGAACTCAGATCCTATGCTCCTCAGCCAACTTGTCCGCATGGGTAGACTTCGGAGAGGGCGAAGAGCTTAGAGGCCTCGAGGTCCTTCAAAAAATTGCAAGGTCGTTCCAAAGCACTGTAGGAAGGTCTGCGTTCTATGGGTTCGAGAGCACCAACGGCATTCACCAGGTCTTGCCGATATCAGTTTTGGGCTTGAGGCGATAATCGAGAATGGATGATTGGACTACACGAAAGTATAGTTCCAATCCGGATGATAAAAGGAGGCTAGGCCGCAGGAGTTTTGATTTAGGCCTGCGACCATTGAGGTGTATATCCGCACGGATTACCACGGAAATTTTCTGGAGTGCATATATCAGTCAAGTGAATGCGAGGACGATTTCAGGCGTACTTCTGAGACTATCGTCGACGTCCCATCCACTGCCAGGGATCCGGCTGCTAGATAGGAGATCAAAAATGGCAGGGACAAGAGGATTCACTCCCTCAGCTCCTGCTGCTTTTCTGCATCAGTGGCAGCATCACTGCCCGAGGTTAGTAAGTCCGTTGTGATATTCGTCCGCATCTTGGAATTCGTGTAGGCTTCGCCTCATGGACTAGTTTCTTTCGCTGTTGGCCGAGTGGGATAGAGTCAAGATAGAGCCTCGTCATCACCCAACCATCAGTTTCCGATGCGCGGAGGTTGCGACCGTCAATCCGATCAGCGGAGCACCCGCCGACGGCGCTTCGAGTCGGGACGGCGGTTCCGGCCCGCCTTCCAAGTTCCAAATTGCCTTCCACTGCGTCGGAAACGAAATCAGGTATCAAACAACTCCGCGCACCTCTCGTCTCCCCACTTCCTCAGGCACCAAGATCCGTCTTGTTTTTTTCTACGTTTCTGCATGCAGAAGGAGCTTTGACTGAGAGTCGAGGCAAGTTGAAGAGCTCTGGAGTCTCGCCGTCTTGACGCAGTGATGAAAGACGGTGCTGGTAAATTCATGGCTTCCCTTTGCGTTGACTCCCTCAAATCGCAAGTCCACTGAGGCCAGTCTGCAAGAGCGAATTTCGGACCAGGGATGACATCCATGACGGCGGGTCGTTTTGAGAGTCGTTGTGTCACGAAAGAAGGCCGAATCCAAATAAGGATACCGCACGTTGAACAGACGTAAAAGATTTACCACGGGTGAATACAGATTGGCATGTTGAACCTTGAAGTTGAACACACGATCAATATGGCCAGTACATATATAAGGCGTCCGGAACTTTGTGGCGTGTTTTAGCGCGCGGAGTCCCCGAAAATGGGGAAGCAGGCCTTGAACCTACCATATCGTAATAAAATGAGCACAAGAGCTTGGAGGCCGAAATCAGAGAAATATGTTGGTGAGCGGAGGTTGCCCCTTGCATACTCGCATACCGGTGTAGGATCGGGGACAGATTGCATAATAAAAGATGCAGACATTCGGTCATCTCAAGGACCATGGACTCGTCCTGAAGCGCTGGAACCATGATCTAATTAGCATAAGACGTAAGATAATTACCACGGTTGAATCTTGGACGAACATGTTGAAAGATTGAAGTGTTCCCCGCGGCGCTTATGTGCACAAAGACCTTTGAGCAAGTGCATCAATGATTCATGAATCGACAGAATAGCACCAAATCCACCATGTTGGTGAAAACCAGCCGGAGGCGGGTGCTGTACGCGACATCGGATGCGTCGCTCAATGAACAGCGTAGATACGGTCAAGATGCCCTTGAGGGGAACAATTGCCTCTGGGTTCCGGTGTCGACAACGAAGATTCGAGGACAAATAAAGTCCGGCATCCCTCAAGTCGTAGTATACGAGTGGCCAAATCCCGTACGCATATCGCGGCAGACTCTGTGTTGTTCAAGTTTGCATCGGTTCTTCAAAAACTCTGTAGCCGGGATGGAGGACTCCACAAAGAACTTGAAGGCTTTGTTTGCTGCGAACAAATGTTGTCGCATCAATCGGTCAGCCTCCACGCGGAGTATGCCGGCGTCTCTTGCTCTTAACTCCCATGTCGCCCACTTTGTGTCCCCGCCAGTGAGTCCATTGTGTTCTTCATGGTGCTTCTGCTGACGACTAGCCTCACCCTCCATGCTGTGGTGCCCGCCCCATCGTCACCACCTACAGGACGTTGCTTCACCTGTCTCCTTATACGCGATAAGGTGCGTGATCCACCTCTGCATGATTTCCCCCACCAAACGTGTGACAGACGCTCCGAACCAACCCCGACAAGGAGACGACTGGGCGACCCGCTGGAATCCGATTCCCACATACCTAATTGGCCTAGTGTACGCTGGCAGGGAAGTGTGGGTGGCGATCGGCGGCCTCAGGGCGGTCTCCCGGCGATCCAAAGGGAAAGCTGAGGAGGCAACCGATCCTGTGGTGTCCTCCCTTCGCGCGACCACAGATTCAAAGCTTCCTAGGCTGAGATCTTCGCGGATCGAAGACGCCGGTTCCGAACGATGGTATCCTACAATGCTGGTGGGCTGTGGTACAGCGGGACCCGTTCCAGGTCTGATTCCTCCACCAATCCTCGCTCGCCCCACCTCGCGCTTGACTGCCAATTGTAATGTGATGTTGGGGTACGACTGCGTTCTTTCTTGGTTCTTTCAGCTTCGGATGTTTGTTTCTAACGTGCCTCTCCCATGTCGCCCACTTTCTGTCCCCCCGTGAGTCCATTCTGTGCTCCATGGTGCCTTTACTGACGTGCAGCCTCCGCAGTTGCCACAAGCTCTCCATGTCGTACGCTGCCCAACCGTCGCGATCGTGACTCGTCACCACTTGCAGTGCGTCGCCTCACCCCCGTCCGTAACGCCGTTCGCTCACAATTTTCTCTTGTCCTATAGCGATATGGTGCGTCATACACCTCTGCATGACTTACCCCACTAACCGTGTCACAGACGTGCCGAACCAACCCCGACAAGGAGACGACTGGGCGACCCGCTGGAATCCGATTTCCGCATACCTAATTGGCCTAGTGTACGCTGGCAAGGAAGTGTGGGTGGCGATCGGCGGCCTCAGGGCGGTCTCCAGGTGATCCAAAGGGAAAGCTTGGAGGCAACCGACCAAGAGCGTTCCACCTTTCGCGCGACCACAGATTCAAAGCTTCCCAGGCTGAGATCTTCGCGGATCGAAGACGCCGACTGCGAACGATGGTATCCTACAATGCTGGTGGGCTGTGGTACAGCGGGACCCGTTCCAGGTCTGATTCCTCCACCAATCCTCGCTCGCCCCACCTCGCGCTTGACTGCCAATTGTAATGTGATGTTGGGGTACGACTGCGTTCTTTCAGCTTCGGATGTCTGTTTCTAACGTGCCTATTCATAGGGAATGAGATACACGCTTGACTTAAATACATTTCGACGAACCCTTTTTTTCATTTCGTAGATAGTTCCCGAGCAATGGGCGCCCCGTTGACGCCGGGCTCGGGCTTCTAACCAAGCGCGCCTTGTTTGTATTTTCTGCGAGTCATAAATGATGTTTCTCTGTCTTTCTCCACTCTCAGTGTCTTCCAGGAGCTTCACAGTGTCTCCTCGCAGTCCAAAAGTAGATACTTATTACTCACTCCCTTTTTGCAAAACGCGTGCCGTTGATCGCGAATCCAGGTCACGGGGTCGTTTCTCTATCCTTGCCACGTATACGGTACATACACTCGTCGAGACTCGTCGCAGTGTAACTCGATTTGCTCCAATTTTACCAGAGCTTGGGGGTCGGAAATCCAGGATCAGGACGCCACAACAACAACGACTCGGCTTTCAAAACCTTTTCGTTGCTGAGCAGTATCCACAGGTGCACTCCGCCCGCCAGCGCCCGCGCGACTTTGGATCCGGAATCGGCGAAAGCGTCCTCCCTCGTCCCGTCAGACTCTTCGCTCGCCGCCGTCCACTCTCAATCTTCTCTCATGGCAACATCTCGTCCGGACTCTCATGGCCAACTTGGGCACTACATAAACAATTATCACTGAATTATTACTGCCAGTGGGTCCATCAGCACTGTTTTTCTCGTATTTCGCGCCACTCCTGCATCGGGAGCTACGGCGAGCACGTCCTTGAGGGACTATGATGGCTGTTAGCGGAGGTGTGTATCCAATAAATATACTCACGACTCATTTGATCCTGATTTCATCGTATGCCAGTCTGGTTTACACGGGCGGCCCTCCGCCATGGGCTCTGAAGCTTGGATGGTCCAGCTCGAAGACACTGCGCCCAGTGTGGAATCCACCGCATGTTGCAGAAAGAAAACGAAAGCATGACGGGAACCGTCCCTTGTTTCAAGAGCTCCACTGCGACGTCGTCTTCATGTCCCATAACTTCGGGCTGGTTATCCTCTCCTTGCCTCCGCTACCGCCGCGAACGACTCACCGCCATTCTCATACTTTGCACGGCGCGCCAACCCTACTTGCCGCCGAGGCCGACGACAGACCGGCCCTCCACGTTGTGCCAGAAATCGGCCTTCCCCCGCTGTGCCCTCTGGGGTACCCCATTGTTTTCTCCTGTTCTGTACGATTTGCCAAGATTGTCGTTAGCATCGTCGTCACATATTCCTCTTGCACCGCGCTCCCGAGTATCACCCTCCACTGCCCGCCCCGCACCTCGCGTCTCAGTACTACCGCTCGCTAGACATGCATCCCTGTACTTAGCGATGGGCCCCCAGGCGCCCGTGCGCGCGCCCTGATTCAATTTTGATTGATTGCTCCCCATAATTTGCGTCCGTCCTCAGTCCATCTCAGGTGGAATTCAGCATAGAGAGGCTCAAGACAGTCGGTCGGGCGCGCGCAACCATTACTCGATAAATCCGATTTCACAGCGACCTCGCGCTTCATTGAATGGGAATAGTATGTAGTTGTATACACTTGGTCGCGGTCTAAATAGATAATCTCGGTAGTATGTAGTGTACACTTGGCCGCGATCTAAATAAATAATGTGTCTAATAATGACAATAATCTGGGGACGGAAAATAGAATAGAGATAATCATAGGATGCGGCGTTCTTGAGGTATGATCGTACGATGTAGTAATGGAGTGAGAGTCCTTATATGCGATGGGCGATGTACAGTGATCCGAAATTTGTGTCGGGGAATGAAAGGAAGGGGTCGCGCGATAGATGTGTGTATTTAAGACGCCTCGCGTGCCTGCGATCCGGACGAACTCTGGCTGGGTTGAACGCCTGCGGGAAGCGATCAGACGGTGAATTGTGATGCAGTGAGGTCAAATACCGTCTTCGCCTTCGACAATGGAGGAGCCCGCTACCGAACTCGACCCGCCTGAGAGAGAATCAGTGGCTGAATATCTTCTATAATCTTGATCATGAAGAAAGGCACCATTGATTGCAGCGCGGACGGAACCTTTTGAGCGTCCATCAGCCCACTCTATCAAGGAAAACGGTATTCGCACCTGGACCTGACTTGGCCCGATCGACAACCCGACGATGCTTGTCCTTCGCCTTGCTTACGGTCGACTGAGAAGGCTGATCAGATTTGCAAAACGTCGTCAAGGCACAGATAGACGAACAGGGCGAGAGTGGCACGGCGTCGCTGGCTTGTTAGTCAGGTCTAAAGAAGTTTAAGTTTACTGTGGTTGAACCATAAGCTACTAGCCACATACCCGCCAGCGCAGCCGCCTTTTCGTTCATTGTCATTACTGGGTACAAGGTCAGACCACGAATGCGGATAATACGGGCACATACTGCGCGGTTTCTTGGGAGCGCGCACGGGCCGCTCGGTCTGGACTTGGGCGCGCTTCGTCGGGTGGGCGGGTTTCGTTATCCTTGATTTGGAGTCCCTTGGATCATTGTCATATGTGAGAAAGTCTGCCGCAATCCGAAGGTTGTACTCACAGGGAATGAATTGCCGCCACCGCCAGAGGCGTGAGCACTGAAATGAGATATACCCGCATGTTCAAGGCTGCGTTTTTGGACGACGCCGTGTACGCCCCGATATAGATCCGCCAAGCCTCGCCCACCTCCAGCGGGTTTTCCATGCCGACAAACGGTGACGGTGGCTCGTCTTCGTAGTCCCCTGTCTGGAGTAGCAGGCGTGCAACGGTCGCTGGCGAGACAAGTGTCTCGCAGATCAAGGTGCGCTGGCATAGATTCAGTGTTTGCCACAGGTTTCGACACATCGTAAGGAACGTACGTCGGGGCTGGGGCCTAGTCTGTCTGATACAAGGTTATCCACGACCGTCTCCAACATCTTGTTACCGGCAAATCGGTACGCTGTGGATGCCGACGTCAGGTGTGTCGACTTCCAGATCTTGGGGTCGCGTAGGCGAGGCAGGGGATTTGGGAAAAAGCCAGATCTATCCATGGAAGACAGGATGGCGTTGTGGACGCGGCGAGAGAGAGGGACAGCAGGTTTCACGTTTTTAGGCATCGCAGGAGACGAGAGAGAGAGAGAGATGTTTGTTTGATAAACAAATGCAACATGATTGCCTTTCCGGCGCGGTCAACATTCGACTCGCACTCACTTTCCTCTCATTAAATCTATGTATCTGTTGAATGTATTGCGTTTCTACGAAAGTGGAAAGAAGGTTACTGTCGGCGAGCTGAGCTCCTCCGGAAGCGTTCAGACGGTTTCGAACTCAGAACGAAGGAAAATTAGGATTCGGGATCCCAGAAGACGGCCAGAGGTACATGATATTTAGTTCGGTAGCCCGGCGCTCATCTCTGTATTCGCTCAGTGGCAAAGACAAAAGGCATCATTCTTGACACTAACCTGTCGACGCTCCAAGTTTTTAAGAACACCATCCACGATCGGGTCCTCGGCAGCCTGAACACCAGAGACCGTGGAGAATAGCACTCTAGAAGACATTCAGTCCACCTTATACGGGTGGCGAACGAATGTTCCATACTTGTTTGATGCCGAGGCAGCAATTTTCTCGATTAGATCTTGGAACAAAAGTTCCAACCACCCCTCAAATAGAGTCTCGTCCAGGAGATAGTGCTGGCGGACGGCGGCGGCGATGGCAAGAAATCCGCCAGGGGGCGCAACGGTCACGATGTCGTTTGGATTTCCGACCTCTAAGTACGTGATAATGGTAATGGGCAGAAACTGGCATGGCAATCAGTATCATAAGGGGTGGTTCAGCTTGAAATGGACATACCCCTAGGACAACGGGTGTCGCCAGCTTGTGCGGGAGAAGCACTCGGAGCAGCTGTTGTACCATCCAATTTTCTACGTTTTTGCGTCCGGATCTTTGTATTTCGTCGAAATCAGGGTCCGTAGGTCTGGAGAGGGGCAGCGTCAAGAGATTGTGCTCAAAATGTTGATTGGGGTGAGCTGCGATCCAAGCCTGAGCGACGGTGGCGAGAACTTCAGCATCGGCGCGAGACATGGTCAAGAAGCAACTGTCTGGCACGAGGTCCACATCAAGGCACGACCTCAAGTTGCTTTCTTCCAAGCAATAATTGATGAGCCTTTTGTTACAGAGACGAGCGAGCGCACTACTGGTATTCGGCCGCAACATTGACCCTCATAACTTGGTGATTTCCATCCCAAAGCTCCTTCTGTCTTTGCGGGTGGTTTTAGGCAAGTTTTAGGTGTTTGGGCGCAACTCGACTTGGTGTACAACGGGGTCATGAGGAGCCGGATTTTGAACTGAGGGAGACTGCCTGCCGCAAACTCTTTCTTCTGGCTTCCTTGCACAGACATACGGACGGGTCGCTGATCAATAACCAATGACCATCACCGCGGCTCGGGGCGATGATTGCGGCGACGAGCTGCATATTCGTTAATATGTGAGACCGTGTAGCGGACGCTCACCCACAAAACAAAGTGAGCTGATCCTTCACTGAGCCACCCAAAAGTCAACGGCGACAGAAGAGGTAGTCCGCAAGTTTGGGGTACGAAACGGAACCATGCTGCATACGCAGAGCGGATGCGAGAACGAAACTTTACAGTGGCTGATCATCGCTCAACTTGAAAGCTGGCCCTGCATTGTTGTCGAGGTGCAATACAGACCAGCGGGATAGTCGACGTACTAGTATCCCGTCCAGGTCCTGGTAGTTTGAGGGGTAGATTTGTAGATTTCGCTACAGTCGCTGTCGGGGAGAACGCTATACATGAGCACCGGGAACCCAAGTAGTATGAGCGAAGTCCGAGTCTTGAGACTCAGAGAGTCGGAGATTGGCTGAGATTGGCAAGAGATTGGTCGGAGATGCTGATATACGCGGAAGCTGTACTTCCCCCAAGGAGAAACGGCCGCGGCCGCCGACCTCCCTGGGCCCTCCCTGTCAGATCGTGAGGTTGTCTGGCCGAACACTGCGCATATATCTTCAGCGTCGCAAATGACCTCGGAAACAGTTTAATTCAAGTAAGAGCACTTACAGATTGCTCGTGCCACTGCACTGGAGCCCTACCGGCGCGGCGAATGCGAAGGTGTGTCGATTCGTCTTGAAAAAACTGTCCCTCTACCCGCTGGGGCCTCTAACCACACAAAACCGATTTGAATATACATAGATTTTGGCAAGATTCGGGGGCAAGTCCAAGCTACATATGAATGTCATCAACTTGAAGCTGCGGCGGAAATGGTGAGTGGCATACATGTTCCTTGATATCCTTCGGCGCGTACACCGGCCTGGGGTAAGAATCTGACTTCGAGGCCGGGCAGTGAATCCAGATCACGGTCTGATGTACCCTTGCTTGCCATGTGTTCGGCTTCGTACTATCCGCGTATGTATCAGCAAGCATTCACTCTAGCGGGCTGACCAAGGCCGTCACCAAAAAGTAGGAGTCAGGATTGTTCACTCGGTCATTTTAGTCGCAGACTTTGGCCCTGGTAAAACCGGTTGATTAATATCCTGACGGTGGTGCATACCCATGAACATAGCTAGCCGTTAAACCAGATCATGACTGGTCAATTACAGATTCAGGTGCTATTGCCGGCTATCTCCTTCGTCCGGCTCGATTTATGCATGCCGAGTCACTGAGTTGTGGGAATAGAACTTCGAGCCCAACGGACTCTCCAAAGGTGCGCATGCACTGGTATTTAGAATCCTGGTGTGCGTAAGCTGCTCCCACAAATCAAAATGGGGAAGATAAAAGTACTTCGTCGCCAGCAGCTAAATTTCAGAACCCAGCGCGGGGGTGATTTGGTACGTGTTGCTGCTTTCGCCGCTTTCGTCAAAGTTTCTCTCCCCGTTCGGCTCATGCCGGTGCTGAATTGGCTTCTGCAGCTGCTGGAATATCTCCTGCACGCAGTGCAACGTACACCCAGCAACTTCATCATTAAAGTCTTCTCGGTAGGATGCTCCTTTGTCGCTGATAAAATGAGCTCGGAACCGCGAAGCGAAAGAAAAACAAGTCACCACAGGAGCAAAAGATTGACTTTCCCTCGGAGTCTGCTGAACGTTTGCGCTTGCTCAGAACTGCCAGTTTGTATTGCTTCACAGCGCTCACCGACGTCAGGTATTTTGCTGGTCAGTCCTTGACGCATCTCGACATGGCCCTAGGCTCAGTCTGTCGTTCTGCATTGGTATCTTACGCTAAATACAAACTCCAATTAGCTGGCACGGCATGCACGATTTTGTCCCGTGCCGACTCACGAATTCAGCCATAACAGACCTGAGAGAGGCAAATCCGAAACAGAGCGCTGACAGGACAACTGCGTAAGGAATGGACTGGAACCATGATCTAATCAGCGTAAGACGTAAGATAATTGCCACGGTTGAATCTTGGACGAACATGTTGAAAGATTGAAGCATTCCCCGCGGCGCTTATGTGCACAAAGACCTTTGAGCAAGCGCATCAATGATTCATGAATCGAGAGAATAGCACCAAATCCCACCATCTTGGTGAAATCATCTGAAGGCGGGTGCTGTACGCGACATCGGATGCGTCGCTCAATGAACAGCGTAGATATGGTCAAGATGCCCTCTGGGGTTCAGGTGTCGACAACAAAGATCAGGGGACAAATAAAGTCCGGCATCCCAATTCAAGTCGCAGTATACGAGTGGCCAAATCCCGTACGCATATCGCGGCAGAATCTGTGCTGTTCAAGTTTGCACTCGTAGTTCTGTCAGGTACTTGGACCACGCGAGTATAATATATCCCCTCCCCATCGGTTCTTCAAAAACTCTGTAGCCGGGATGGAGGACATCGCCTTCGGACTCGGAGGACTCCACAAAGAATTTGAAGGCTTTGTTTGCTGCGAACAAATGTTGTCGCATCAATCGCCGGTCAGCCTCTTGAACGCGGAGTATGCCGGCGTCTCTTGCTCTTAACTCCCATGTCGCCCACTTTGTGTCCCCGCCAGTGAGTCCATTGTGTCCTTCATGGGGCTTCTGCTGACGTCTAGCCTCAGCAATCCGCCCCACCGCTCTGTGTTGTACGCTGCGGCCGTCGTCACCACTTGCAGTGCGTCGCTTCACCCCTCACTGTAACGCTGTTTGCTCACATCTTTCTCTCAGCTTGTTTTACAGTCACATAGGTGCGTGCTCTAGCTCTGAACTATTTCACCCACTAATCGTGTCGCAGATGTTCCGGAATTCGAACCAACTCCGACAAGGAGACGACTGGGCGACCCGCTGGAATCCGATTCCCACACACCTAATTGGCCTGGTGTACGCCGGGAAGGAAGTGTGGGCGGCTATTGGCGGCCTAAGGGCGGTCTCCAGGCGATCCAAATGGAAAGCTGGGGAGGGAACCGATCCTGTGTGTCCACCTCTCGCGCGCCCACCGTTGGCAAACTTCCTAGGCTGAGATCTTCGCGGATCGAAGACGCCGACCGCGAACCACGGTATCCTAAATGCTGGTGGGCTGGTGCTACAGCGGGACCCGTTCCAGGTCTGATTCCTTCACCAATCCTCCCTCGCCCCACCTCGCGCTTGACTGCCGATTGTAATGTGATGTTGGGGTACGACTGCGTTCTTTCAGCTTCGGATGTCTGTTGCTAACGTGCCTATTCCATAGGGAATGGGATACACGCTTGACTTAATTACATTTCGACAAACTCTTTTTTTCATTTCGTAGATATTTCCCGAGCGATGGGCGCCCCGTTGACGCCGGGTTCGGGCTTTTAACCAAGCGCGCCTTGTTTGTATTGTCTTGCAAGAAATAGATGTTTTTCTGTCATGTACCATCTCCATGTGCAGTCATCCCCGTTCAAAGTGATGGCGTGAGCCGTCTGAGTTTGAGCCAGAAATATTCACTGGAGAATCCATTTCACGGGCGCAACCATAAGGACAGTTCTCAGTGTGTCTGTACCTCCAGCATATTTGATTCCCTGACACTTGATCATTCACCTTGCATTTCCTCCAGTTCTATAGGTAGATATCTCCAAGCATGGCAATGGTGAATTCGAGCACAAGGTCATCCCTGCTTCCCGCCGACAAATATAGTGTGGGAGCCATTTTTCTTTCGCAGTAGCTTTCCGTTCCGCTGTTTCAGCGCTTGAAATTCAGAAGCGCAGGAGGCGCGAGGGTCGGACAGAATGTGCCACAGTATACACAGCAGTCAGCCAAAAGATCGAGATCCAGCCGCACTCCTCCCAAGAGATTTCAATATCTGGACGTCCGGCTTATTTCCTGCGCGGGGAATAGTAAGCCATTTATCATAAACGTCGCAAATGCCTTACCATTGAACACGCAGCGGAGGGTATATATGCGGTACACAGGTCCTCACCGCCCGAACGAGGAGAAATCCAAAATCTTGGCGTCCCGAGGCCGAATTTCGCTTCTACGTACTCTTCAAACGGATCGTCGAAGGCGGTTCCGGTGTTCCGAGCCCAATGAAGCTTTCGCAGCCTGAGGTGCGGCAGTTGCTTCATAAAGTCAACAGAGGCAAAAAGTGGGTAGGGCTCCGGGCCACCCGCCCACTTACTACGCCGCATGGCCACGGTCTCGGCGGAAAATGAGAGTTGCCGCGGCAAGAGTGGCCAGTTACCAGTAGATGGTTGAGTCCAAGCGACATTCCCCTGGTGTCCTACAGATGCGGATAGCTAGGACGCGATGAAAGTCCCTTCTTTATCCCTGCACATAGGACACCATCGTTGAGTACATCGGACCGATTCAGTGACATTCCGTTACGCCGTACATTTTTGTTTACTTTCCCTTTCAATATGCTTTTTTCTCCGAGTCTTTTAGATCAGAACACGAATGTATTCTCCAGCGGGAAGTACTTAACAGGTTTATTTCTGATTCCTACTTGACTTCTCTAAGATATCTGCTAGATTCAGACGGGACGTCTCCGAGAGCTTTCGACGCTCGCCTGTCTCTACTCCTTGACACTTGTAGCACAGGGGCGTACGCGGCAGCGGCCTCCATTTCTACCCTTGCCGCCAGTCATGAATGCTGCGAGATTCGTGCTACGGCAGGCCAGTCAGTCTTGGGTCTCGTCGAGATAAGCTCACCTTCGCTGACAATTTCGCCGGGCCCCAGGTTTCATAAGTCGCGTCTATGCACACGAGATTTAACGCGATGGGAAGCTCCCTGGTCCGGTTGCGGTTTCCTCTACTCCTTGGGTCCGTCGATGTTCAAGTGTGGTGTACTATCTGCGATGCAGTCTCAGACGACGCGGTTTGTGTCGACTTTATATAACACTCGTAAGGCGCTGGGTCGGCAGTGCTGGAGTTCGGTGTCAGTACACAGTGAGGTTAGAGACAAAGACACAAGCTTACCGGGCGGCCATGAGCCATCGAGGTCTTGGAGCGTCAAGCTTTAGCTCGGCCTTGTGCAAACAACTGAAGAATAACACGAATATCACGATCTAAAAGATCGAAGGGAGAGAAGGTAGACCCACCAACGGCGCGAAGTGGGACTGTAAGACTTAATCTTCAATCGGTGTGCAGACGAGTCGAAAACATGAAGACAAACATGTTGGAGGATAGACGCCGACTCTCCACGCCGTCCCTTGAGCTCCCCTGAGCTGGACTCTTTGGCTGAGTAATGTGGATCGATCAGGAGAGCAGCGAAGATGAACCCAGACGTGAATTGCCTGATCTCAAAGCTGTTACACCGCGGACAATTTCCCGATACTCTGGTGCCTGAGGAGAACCCGATGCTTGTTTGTCTTCGATATGGGAGCGTTCACCGCGGCTCCCGAAACGCTCTCATATCTGAGGACGCCGCCATGCGCAGACAAGGATTATTGATGATGCCCTGTTGGTGTCTGTCAGTGCTGAAAGCCGGGGTGACAAGACTTGGTTGAAACGCACCCCGTTTCCGGACACCCAGCCGTATGCACAACGGATCGATACAAAGCTGGCCAGGACCTTGAATGCTTAAGTACCTGGGACGAGGAAGCCGGTCATAGAACTGACCCCGAGGAACCGAGTGTGCGTCGCCGGCATGCGTAACGCTTCATTCCCCGCGCGCTGTATGACCGCCGTGCCTCGGACGATGCTGGTTTTTGAGGGCTTTGTACCTGTAGTGTTCCATGGATGGGAAACCTGTAAAAAGGTGAGGCGGTGGTCAACCGGGAGGAAGACAATAGGCCCACCTGGAGCGTACGAATCCCTCTGGGTGACGGTCCAGATGCACCCATGCTGCGGGTTGGGGGGAAACGTATCTTGGGCGCCGTGAGATGGCGATAGCAAAGCAGCGGGACAGGTACCAGCCACGGCGACAGTCAGAAACACCTCGCGGTGCCTTTGGTCCGGAGGGCATGGGAGGGAGAGCGCTTGAGCAGACGTCGCCGGCGGCTGGCCATGTCATACAGAACCCAGAGCCATGGAAGCGCAGGGGACAGATGCGTTCGATTCCGCGGGGCAAAATGGTGCAGGTCCGTTCATGTGCAAGTCCGTGAGTCCGTCAAGTTCTGTGTATCGACGAGTGGCGGGCGTAGAGTCGCAGACTCGCAGACACGTATGCGCATTGCGGGAGTGGAAGTTTGAGGCAGATGAAAGGGCGTGGAGAAGGTACCTTGAGGTTGCGGGATGCTAGTGAGCCTCCTACGAGTCGATTCGGTCGTTCAGAGGGAAAAAAAGCTGAAAAAGCAATGAAAAAGCAAAGATAAGGATTTAGGCGCAGTCACACATGAGTCACACGCAAGCACGATCACGTGCAAACTTGAGTCTCGCGACTCGCGCGTTGTGCGTCGCGATCGAAACCTTCCCGAACTCTTCGGCGTCTCAACCTGACGGTCCAGTTACTTGATGAGATTATTTGCTTCGAGATTGAGATGTGTTTGAGGTCCGCCTTGATTTGATTCGGCCAATTGACCGTCAGACGGGACCCGCAAGAGCTCGAGTCTGTACGTTAGTAGATTTTCGACCGCCAGCATTCTTCCGAATCTTTGCTCCATTTTCCAGAAAGTTGCATTGCCCGTATGACTTTGATCTCCTTTCAAATTCTCTATCTTGATGGTCGGTTCGGTTCGTATAAAGTGGTCGGAGTTTGCAATTGCCACCGGCCTCTTTCCTTCACACTTCCACCATCCCCACAACGTCTTGCCCATTTCACTCCCCCCCTACACGCTTCAGCCTTTATCTTAGCCCAAGCTCCCTCGCCCATCTCGTCCACATTGCCGTTCCCCATCGCCATGGCGCATTGACATCGTGCGTGAGCACTACTTCTCCTCCGCTGACGACGTTTGTTCCAGAGGTGCAGGTGGGTCCCTCTCCCGAGCCCGTCATCGCCCTGCGAGCCAGGTGCCACACATGGAAGAGCCACCGGCGGGTGCAGCATCCACGGCGTTGGAGTCCTGGCAATCCTGTATGGAAACCTAGGTTGTCCGAGATCGTTGTCGCTTCACTTGTGTGCAGGCCTTGTCACGCTCCCAAGGCAGAGCGACGTTCGGTGGGCCGTCCGCCGTGCTGAGCCAAGACGCCGCGTGGAATACACCCTGGTAATTGCGCGGTTGTGGCCCAGGTTTTGGGAGGGGAACGATTCCAGGCTTGATCCTCTGGAGGCCGGTTTGGGTTAACGCTGTTGGGGAGTTGATATTTGGGGACGAGGATTCCTTTTGTTGATTGTGCGTTTGTGGTTGCAAAGGTCCCCCCGATTCATGCTTCCGTTGTCGTTCGGCGGGGGGCTTACGGCGAGCCTGCGCGAAGACCCAACTAATTAAAAGCATGCTGTATGTAGTTTGCAATGCCGAAATTGATATATTGCATTTGTTGAATCCTCTTATTCTGCTTGTATTTTGGCCATAAAATTCCTGGGAAAGTTCTAGAGACACAGCCAGATTTATTGAAGAACAAGACGCAGACGTGGACGTGGAAGGAAGCCAAGAAGACAATTCCCTTTTCGGGCTTTGTTGATCTCACACTCGTACTCACACGTTTTCTCTTACCCGCCGCCATGCCCACCTGCAGCGCTCTCGTTTCTCGACCGAACGATACAAAACATCTCCTCAACCCTTGATTTTTGTAGTGGTCCGACATCTCTCAGCATCCGTGACCCGGGCGGTCAACAAAGATAGTAAATCGAAAAATTCCAACGGACTTGTCCACTGCTTTGGCAGTGCTTTCAACAGTCTACGATTGCGAGCGGAGGCCGATCCATTGGGGGCCTCACATTGGTTGCTGGAACCCATACGCAGGTCGCTGGACAATTCGCCGCAATTTTAAAGCCATCAGTCCGCGACATTTTGAACGGACACCAGCGCAGTTAGTGTTGAAAAGGAAAGGAACACAATGGGCTGGTCATTGTCTGGACGTCCAAGGGAAGCTTGTGTGGATTATAACCTACGGTATGTGAAAAGATTCGTCAACAGAACTATAGGAAGGAATTGGCGGCACATTTTGGTGTTAGCAATTCGGATGGTTGCTGGACTCTCTCGAAGGCAATACGCCGCGTATATCAGCAGCGCAATCCAGGCAGCATCGGGTCATGACGGAGGATCGAGACTGCGTGCGTAGTTGAAATTTTCCAGGTGGCCGTGACCAGATCATGATGCTAATTGATCATGTCAGGCTGCGAAATGCTCGGGCGCTGGACGAGATTATCGAAGCTTTGCAAGAGCCATGGTGTGGTAGTTGTTATCCTCGGGTTCTCGACGCCGACTTACTGTCATTTTCCCAGTCCTTTTGTGCGAAGAATTGCAAACGAACGCTCTGCACGAAGAAGGCCGGGGCGCAGCGCGTGTATGGCACACCTGAGAAACCCGTCACCACTATAACGCTTCGAGAGGCCCCGAGGAAGGCGTCGCCATTATGCATGATGCATGACGGCCGTGACGGTCGAGCAAGTTTTATCGGGTATGCATTCCTTCCAGTGTCGGATGCGGCGGCGGCGCTGACCAGGTGGAGAGCAGATTGCTGTTTGCCCATTGGATCCGGGATAAAGACGAGGATCGAGTAGGCCACAAGGGATGGAGCATGAGCAGGACGCTGGCAGGACAAGGGCGACGGCGAGGACGAGCAAAGTTTCACAATGCAAGCTCGGCGTCGGAGCCGACCGTGGCAACCGCATCACCGCTCAAATGATCCCTTCCTCCACAAGCCACCGCCACGACCGACGTTTGGTATGGCTGGCGAGTGTATCCGGCGTGTCCTACAATCCATGCGCACTGCTATCCGGCCGACCGACTTGCCTCCAGCATCGCAGCGAAATAGCGCAAGACGCGATCTCCGTCTGCCGCAACAAGAAGCCCATCGACAGCAAGGGTGGCAAAACGAATAGAAAGGCTGATACCGTCGAGGACTCGAGGTCACAGCCGTTTTCCTCGAGGATCGAAAGTGTGGACGACGCCGGCGTCAGACGAGTGGTCGTGGGTCCCGGAGCGACAGCGACGCAGGTCCAAGTTTGCGCCCGCTGCGATTCCGGATCGGATCGCAAGCACCCGGGAATCGCAAGCACGATTGATTTAAGATACAGTTCGTCGTGCCTGGTTTTGGGCTGGCACAGAGCTCGCCTGAACAGAGTTCAAATCATGGTGCGTCCTGGTCTCCTGGATTGACTAATTCTTTTTTCAGCGCCGATGTACGATCACTGCAGGCAGTATCGACGCTGTTTAGACGCTGTTTAGTGGTACCGAAGCAGTCGACTCCGGCGTACAGACAAATACGGTACCGCCCTGCACAAAGCGGCACGTTACGGCCATGTGGACATCGTCCGCGTCCTCCTCGAGTGCGGCGCCGACGCGAACGCAGTGGGCGGGGAATACGGTAGCGCTCCGGAAGGCGCGGCATGGAACGGCTGCATGGACATTGTCCGCCTTCTGCTCGAGAAGGGTGCTGACGTGAACGCCGCGGGCGGAGAATATGGCAGCGCGCTGCAAGGTGCGACGCGTCGCGGCTATAGAGATATCGTCCGTGTTCTTCTTGACCACGGCGCCGACGTGAACGCAGCGGGCGGAAAATACGGTAGTGCGCTGCAAGCTGTGGCGCACTACGGCGACATGGATACTGTCCGTGTTCTTCTCGACCACGGCGGCGCTGACGTGAACGCGACGGGCGGAGATTACGGCAGCGTCTTGGCGGCGGCGTCCGCAGTAGGTTACTGGGGGATCGTCAAGCTCCTTCGCGAGCATGGAGCTCTTGAAGCTTGAAGCGGAATCGGGTGAGTACGATTCAGTGTATTTGTTGGTGCATTGATAAGAAGTCCTGCGCTCAGAGAATGGAAAGATTATTTCACAGAGTACTTAGCAATACTTGTGTATCCGGATGAGAAAGCTATATGCATATGTACGCGATAATGCAGTCCTTCTTCTCGTTCTTGGGACGCTCTTCGCGTCTAGCAGCACGATATCCTAAACATACCCAAGCATCCGGTCACGGCTGTTCTCCTCGGCTTGGAGCTGCTACACGAAGATGGCGGTTCGGAAAGCCCGGAGCGTTGGCTGGCACAGGTGTGATACCGACCTCGAAGACGGCGGGGATGCGCACATTGTGTGCGACGGGCTTTGGCTTCAGCGCGGCAGCGGAGGTACGGAGCGAGCCAGTGCAACGGTTGGTATATGTAGAAGCAGCACGACACGCTGAGCCAGGAGGTGCTGATCAGGCGTGACACCAACACCGAAGATGGGGGTGATACGCTTCGGTGCGGCAGCGGAGGTGCGCTCCATTTCAAGTCAAGCAGTCAGTGTGGACGAAAGCCCAGATGCAGCGAAAAGAGAGCAAGTACGCACTGTCCAAGTGCATTTCGCAGGGGATCTCAATGACCACGGATTTTCGCTTGTGTGGATAGCCTTCAGGGCAAATGGGAGCTTGGGCATCGAGAATGGGAAGTCCTCGGCGACGGTGTCGAGGGCGCGGCCCGTTGCAGCATCAAGGACTACGGGGAACCAGCGGGGCAGGCAGACGAGAAGAAAATCTAGACCGGGAGGAGCGCAAATCTGGAAGAACTGGGATCAGAAAAGGGCACGAAAAGGGGCGAAGAAAGAGAACGCACCAGTACCTGCGCGTGCGCCGTCGCCCGCGCCACAAGCACCGAGATGGCGCTCTCCACGGTCGTGGCAAGAAAGGCCGGCGTGAGCGAAACGAACGCCTCCTCTCTATCATCAGGATCCGTCAGCTCGCCCTCGTCCTCGTCGTCCTCTGCGACGCTGGCATTGGAGAACATGGTGCTGTTACCGCCGACAGATGAGCTCGAGCTGTTGAGCCGCCAAAGGGCACTCGAATCGGGATCCTCATTGCTTGACCCACACGGTCGGATGGGCCCTTCCCAAGAGATAACGTCGCCCTCCTTGACGAGCTGCTGAATGGCCCATGTAAAGAGTCGTTTCATGCGCGGGTGCAGCTTCTGCTGGTCTTTAATCATCGCCTGAGTGACGACCGCAGGTTTCTTTTGTTTGCTGGTCCCGCCCTCCTTGGCCTTCTTGTGGGCGTCGCGCGCGCGCCGCTTCGCTTCTGCCTTGACGACGCGCTTCGCCATGAGGGCGAGCTCGGGGACGCGCCGCAGATACGACAGCGTGAAGCCGCGCGTGGGGTCATCGGGCGTGTGCGGGCGCGTGAAGTCGAGTGGGGCGATTCGGCGCGGAGTGCGGTCGTGCGGGCGGGGTGTCTCGTCTCCGGGGGGCAGGGCGTTGCGCGACGACTTGGTGGGCGTCGTGGGCTCAGGCGCAGGCGGTGAGATGTCGTCGACGTTGTCCATGTAGTGCTTAAGGTAGATCCGAAAGGCGTTGGCGGTTAGGTCACCTGTGTGTAGTCTCGAAGGATGGCGGAGCTTATGAGGCGAGCTTGCGGAGGACGGTTTCGAAGGGCTGCTGGGGGCGCTGCTGGCTGAGGACGGGGTAGAAGGTGCAGACGCTGGAATTGACGGTGGAGGCATCTGAGAGGAAGGTGGTCGCAACGGAAGAATGAAAGGCTCTTGAATAAAGTAATGCGTCTTGTGGAGTTGGCCCACAGCTATCCAATGGTCAGGCTGATCGTTTGAAGAGCGACAGCGCACTGGGAAAGTTTTTAGTCAGGAATAATGGAGAGACATCGTAAGTCTGACCTATCGAATCCACCATAATTCTCCGAGTCTCGCGCCAGGGAGCGACTCGTCCGGTTACCGTAAGGTAGTAGCCTACGTAGGCTAGGGGTTTCAAGAGGGGCAGTGGGTCCACCGATTTCTCCTGCTTCGAGGTGTTGGCCGCTGGCGGTCGATGGTGGCACTCGATCACACCGGTGCCATCGTCCACTACAGATGAATGAGCATCCCAGCCGGATTGCAGACAGAAGAAAGTATTCACGGAAGTAGACAACGCGGTTCTCGAACGCCTGCACTCCTACCAGCAATCCAACAAGTTTGACGCTTCGGCAAGGAATGCGGCCAAGCCAGAAGAAGTCGGTGTCTGTGAGCCACGAATGAGCCCTAAGCTCGGGCAATCGATAATCCAGTACCTCGTGCACCAGGGTCCTTTGCGTTCTCCTCCATCTCAAAGACGTCGCGGGCGAAACAAGACGCGACCGCCTCTGGGGTCAAAGTCCACTGCCAGATCACATTTGGGGGTGCTTTTCGAGGAGGACTTGGAGAGTTTGGCGGCGTTTCCAGCTGCTGAGTGGACGCAAAGACCATCGTATTACTATAGACTCAGGTTACAGAGCGCAGGACAGGCGAAAACTCATGGATTGGCGTTGGCGTTGGCGAAAAGACTAGACCGGTCTCGTGACGCACAAGCAAGCCACAACAACACGTGTCGCGCCCCCTGGCCTTCTCCTCCTCTCCGATATCCCTGCTCTCCTCCGTTATGCGATAGACAGTGTAAATTGACCCAAATGAGTCTTTCAAGTCTGAACTTTCAAAATTGCACTCAGGCTCTGAGGCGATTCAGATATAATATTTCACTCTGTAATCTACAAGTACTGTACTGGGGTCGGCATCCGTGAGCCCGTCTTCACGAGAGCCTATGGAGATCCTGGAGATCCTGGAGGAAATCGCCGCACTGCCTTTGCAGCCGGCTATGTTTTCCAGACGAATTATGTCAGCCACTTGGAGAGTATAAATTCCATCATTGGGGCTTCGGCAATTCCCATCCTTTCTTCGTCTTGACTCTCATCATCTCCTTGAATCCGGGTCTTTCTCTCCTTTTCTCTGTTCCCCTTGCTCATTCTCTCACAGAAGCTCGCTCCCCAACTCCCTCGATCGACACTGGCTCATTCCCGCTCACACCCGGTGACAGCTGGACGGTCCTCCCATCCACCCAGCGCCAAACGTGCCGATAGTTTACCGAATGGAAGAGCCTCCGGCAGACAGAGCGCGCCAACGGCTTGGTATCCCCGTACTGCTTCCTAGCGGGCTGGGGACGCTGAGATCGTGGTCGTAGCCGTCCGCGCGCAGTGCATCAGCAAGTGCTTCCTAGATCGATGACAGGAGCGTCAGCACCCCTGGTTGGTGCTGCGCGACCAAGCTCTCGGCCGTCGGAACGTCCTGGGACTCGTAGTGGGCTGGGCGCGGTGTTCGGGAGGGAAACCGTACCAGGCTTGATCCTCCGCCAATTGGAGCTCCCTCCAAGGCTCGCACGCACGACGGAGATGGAATGGTCTGGGGATTTCGGTCGCGGCGAGGGTTCCGTTTGTTGTCCGTGCGTTGAAGAGAATTCAATGCTGTATTTCCGTGTGCAAAGAACCATCTGCTATTACTTGCTTCACACCGCTCTGGTTCGCGTCAGAGGGACCCGATTCCGAATTCCATTGGGTTTCTACAGCAATTGTACATTAAGCGTGGTGTCAAGTACTGAAAGGCTCAAGGGTACGCCAAGATACTCGCCTCCCACCTCCCTTGAGAAACCTGAGGACGGCAGGTGTACAGACGCTGCTATGAGCCCCCAACCACGCCGTAGATGTCCTCCCGTTTCTGAATCTCAAGCGGAATCTGCTCTCGAACGCTCCTGCTCCTCGGTTAGATCAACGACCTCTGCAGCGAGTAGATAACGCACCGGACCCTTGCGAGATCGACGTCCGCGAAGATGAGCTGCGGCGGCATCGGCTGCGTCGCGTTGTCCGCCTCGTCGATGGACGGGAGGCGCCCGAGCTCGACGCCCCACGGGTCAAAGACAAGCGCCTCGCCCCAGGAAGAGCGCTGTGACGAGTGCGCGCCCGCCTGCGCCGCCGCGATAACATACACCTGGTACGTGATGGCGACAGAGCGCACGAGCGTGTACCAGTGCGCTCGACCCGTCACGACGGTGAATGCGGAGGGGAGCGTAATGATGTCGCAGCCCTTGCGGCGTAGGATAATGTGCAGCTCGGGGAACCTGCGGAGAATGGATTAGCTGAGTCCAAGGACGATGGGGTGGGGCCGCACCGAATGTCATAGCAGATCTCGAGCCCGACGCGGCCGATGTCGCCGAGGTCGACGGGTTCAGGGATGGCGTTCCCTGGGACGATGCGCTGGTGCTCGCCGGTCCGCGGGAGCTTCTCTCCAGGAGCTGGGATCGTCTGGGTCCCGTCCTTGAGCTGCACGTCGAACAGATGAAGCTATTACTTTCGTTAGTGCTTGCGCAAGGCCAGCGATACAGCACACGCACCTTGCGATAAAATGCCTTGAGCGTACCATCTGGCCCAATAGCGACATGGGTGTTGAAGACGCGCTCGCTGCCTGGCTCCTCCGAGGCAGCCTCGTCGGGTCCGGGTCGCTCGTGAATCCCCGCGCTGATGAATATTCCGAGGTCTTTTGCTACTTTCTGCAGCCCAAGGGTGTACGTGTGCGATGCGAGCGGTTCAGCTAGAAGGTAGCCCTTGTGGGGATCGTTGGCGATATAGTCAGAGGCTTCTGGTAAAAAGAGAGCTTTGGCGCCGCCAGCAGCGGCGTCGCGCGCTAGCTGGACCGAGACAGCGAGGTTCTTTGAGACGTCGTCCGTAGAGCACATCTGTGCGCATGCGATGAGGACCATGGTGGGAGGAGAAGAGGAGAAGAGGCGTTGTAGGCCATCGCGAGATATCGGTCGTCGCTGTCGTCGCAAAAGGAAATTGCTTGACCTTAGCCACGACGATCCAAATCTGCAAGCCATGCATGAAATCCGTCAAGCCCTACGTTCTTCAAATCTCTTCAAGTCCTCTCGGGCTCATTCAACAATCCGCTGAAGCTGGCTGGGAAGAATACGGCCCGGACTCGGTCTTTTTCGTTATCTTGCGCAACTCTTATGTCAAAAGCCACCTCTGCCTACCGCACGACGGAGATCGAAGCTTGGGAGATTATTGAGCGGACAGAATGTGAACCGTTCTTGTGGTTCTCTCTCTCATAGCGTCCACCCGGAATTTCTAGACCAACCTCGGTTTTTGCGAAAATTTTGAGTCTGACCTTACAGCAGTTCAAGTCCATCTTTATCTGGGACTCTGATTCACCCTCAAGTTTCCACTGGAGGAGCGTGCTCTTATCCGGAAGCTTGGCCTTGGAATTCTGGTCGTGTCTTGCCTCGGTTTCTTCTTGAAGTAAGTACGTCGAGTATGAGGTTCAGCTTTTTGCGCGGCAGACTAAAAGGTCCTGTCAGTCAGAACAACCCTGCCAGTGCTCGGAAGTCAGCAATGATTGTCCACAAGGCCCGCCCCTCAGTGAGTTTCGTCACTAACGTAGTTTTACTCGGATTAACTGGGATTTCAGTACTATGTATCTCGGGTTTTGTAAAGTCGGGCGAGGTATCTGAATAATCGCCCAGGCGCGGGGCAAGAAATCGGCGAGTAGCATCCTATGGCTTGACACACTGCACAGCTGACGGCCTCCCTCGCATCAGCACCGACTGTATGTGTTTATATTCATGGTTGGAATGTTCAAATCGGTTTTCTTCCCGTGCGTCTTTCACTGGTAGCCCTTCACCGACTGAGGACTTGCATTGGTCGCGTATCATACTCTATCGGACGCTGGTGGACACACTGCACAGACGGACTTGGCACAGCTTGGCTTGCAATATCACACAGGGTTCAAGGTTTCAAAGACATGTTGGACTAAGCGAACATAAGTATTGTCTGGCACTCTATTTCGTGCTAAATGCGGCAGCGTTGGGACAACAGAGCCTATGCCAAAATTTGGCTCCAGTCCTTGGCTTGAACAAACTCAGCCCATGTACGCGTAGATCTCGCCAGGCCGTTATGAGGCGGCGCATCCTCACCCCCTGCAAATACAACAAGATCAGTGTCGACGCCACATTCAAGCAAGCCACATGGTACGTACATCCAAACTCCGCCCACGATTGGAAGGATTCTGTCATGTCCAGGACTATATGCGGAGGGAGTCCGATCGCTTGGACGCCCTTCGTGAACTGCTCGATGGGGATCTCGCGGTAGACGACTGTTTTCCCCGTCACTGTTACGCTGATCAGCACAGGTCAAAAAAGCGATAGGTTGCATACCTTTCCCGACCTGCTTGGCCAGATCCTGAAGTGTGAGCGTCTCGCTGTACGCCATGATTTCCGCGCCGTCGGGGAAGACGGGTCGCTCGAGCACCTCGCGGACAAACAGTCCATAGTCCTCCTCCGTATCGATGAACGGCGCGGTCGCTGTCGGCTTCATTGGCATGGGCATCGCGAACGACCCGTCATCTTGTTTCGCCAGGAAGACGGGGCTAGTCAGCAAGTTCGTGCCATAGAACCCCGCCTGAACGTCGACAAACGGAACACCGGACTTGCGCCCGTATTCGGTGACGTCCGCCTTGCTGTCCCAGTGGTAGACGTTGACGAATTTGCCGCCGGTGAGTTTGGTGATGGAAGGGAGGCCGGACCAGACGATGCGAGAGGCCCCGGCTGCCTTGGCGGCGTCGACGAGAAGCTTGCCTTCGGTGGTTTCCTGTTTTTGTTTGCTCAGAATGGTGAAAGCTCCAAACGCAAAGGCTTACGCGTTCTTTATCTAGGTGCTCCCAGAAGTTGGTCATGAGCTAGATTTGGAAGTTGTAAGTTGCGCAGTCTCCAAGAAACAAAAAAGGACCTCACGAAGGCAAAATCTGCTCCGACAAATGCTTTGTACACCTCTGCCTTGTTCTCCAGGACGAAAGACACAACAACAATTTCTACGCCGAGCTTGCTGAGGTTCTGGGCTGCAGGTTTCGCTCCGTCGCGCGTGAACCCGCGAACGCGGTATGGCTTGTCGGATTCCGCCAGCGCTTTGACAACGCTGCCGCCTTGGACACCAGTGGCGCCGACGACAGCTACGAGTGGTGCAGAGGGATCTTGAGTAATCGTCATGAGGTACTAAAATTGAGAGTTGTAAGATGGAGGGTTGGATGGATGTTGAAGATGGGAGTGTTTTATGGGCACAGTAAAGTGCGCAATTTAATTCAACTATCTCCCGATTCGTTGCATTCCGTTCAACCGTGAGCTTCATCCGGCCGCCCCTAGGTTGCAGCCGAGGATATTTCCCGCCAAATCGCGGCTTTTGCTTACCAAGCGCGATGATGTCGGGAAATAATCCGCAAGAATTGTTTTCGAACCACAGCAAGCTTGTACTTGAACCTCCTAGTGCGCAGCTCCATTTAGAAGGTGACCCGCATTTCCGTCGTTCCGAGCTGGGACTGTATCCCGATACGTCAGCCTAGTAGGGGTGGGCCACCTCTTGGTTGAACTTTTGGTTGGAAAGATGGATTTGCCAACAAGAATGTCGCCTTACAAACTCGACCAATTCTCCTGAGACTCACGGATGTACGGGATTCTCTCCAGCGTATAAAGTCTGAAAGGCTCGGTTCATTCAACCCATCCCACAGATACACACTCCTCCCAAAATGTCAGCAAACACCTCTCCCGTCTTCCTCATCACCGGTTGCTCCTCTGGATTTGGCCGGGACTTGGCAAAGGGTATGTTTGCAGTGTTTTGGTTTACATTTGTAAGGTCCTTACCCCTGTTCAGCGGCACTCAACAAAGGATTCCGTGTCATTGCGACGGCGCGCCGGGTCGAGACGCTCGCCGCCTTGGAGAGTTTGGGAGCAAAGATACTAGCCTTGGACGTTACATCCACGCCGGCCGCCCTCCAGGAGTTCGCAACGTCGGCAATCGCCATCTAGTAAGTGAACGTCAGTTCGACAAGGACCCCGAACTGAGATCCTCTTAGCGGGCAAATCGACTATCTCATCAACAACGCCGGTTATCTCCAGGGCGGTGCGATTGAGGAAGTTTCGCCAGCTCAGGCTGTCGCCCAGTTCAACACGAACGTTTTCGGCTTGGTAAACACCACCGACGCCTTCCTGCCGCACTTCCGCGCGCGGCGCGCTGGGACCCTCGTTAACATCAGCTCGATGGGTCCGTTGGTGGGGATGCCCGGCTCCGGGTGGTACGCCGCGTCCAAAGGCGCGTTGGACGCGCTGTCAGACACCTGGGCCAACGAGCTTGCTGAGTACGGGATCCGCTCCATTTCCGTGCAGGTTCGTTTTGCGACGTTTCGACTTGCGAGCCTTGAGCTAACGAATATCCGAATTTTGCAGCCTGGCGCGTTCCGCACGGACGTGTTCCAGTCGAACAATTTGCGGTTGCCGGAGACCACGATCGACGGATACCAGGCTGCGCACGGCGTCGCTGCGATGATTCCTGTTTTCCAGCAGCCCGGCGACCCGGTCAAGGGCGCGGACAACATCATCACCCTCGTCACGAAGCCCGGCTCGGATTTGCCGCTCAGATTTGTGATTGGGGACGAGGCGTTCCCGACCGCGGAGAAATTCTACAAGGCGCGATTGGCGGAGCTGGAATTGGTGCGCCCATTGGGTACAGGGACGAGCTTCCCCGCATAGAGCGCGCCTTGCATAAGAATTGAGGCCTAATATTCAGCGCGTACTTTTCGTGATCCATAGATTCAGAGAAAATCGAAAGCCCTGGCCAGTAGCCTGAGAGACAATTTTTGTGTCAGGAGCCTTGAGTTTCCAGCAGTTTCGAACTTGAAGGTGCTCGTCTCAAGTTTCAACCCCAGACCTGAGTTGCGCCACTGCCGGCAAGTACATACTTATTACTGGCAGCCTCAGAAAATTTCCGAGTCATTTGAATTCGTCCACCAGCTCAAAGAAATTGCAGAGCCGTCCATCTGGATAGGCGGCAGGACGGGCAAGATGGTCAAGATGGTCAAGACTCAGGAGGATGAATAAGGAAATTTCCAAGATGGTCCTGTATTTTCTCGTTTGTTTTGGACCAAACACAGGTACTTACACATTGCGTTAAGGACTTAGCAAGTCTCGGTAAATCTCGGTAAGTCGTATATCCTTCTCATTCCCTACCCTGACCATGTAGTTTACCTCCAAGCCTCCAGGAATAATGGCGGCGGCGGCAGGGAGCCAGTCCTTTTCAAGCATCGCAGGTGGTATCACAGACGTGTCGCCTGCATCGACACTGGCCAGCGCAGACCCGACACCTTCAAACCCCGCAGTCCCTGATGCTCAGCCTGTTCCGGCGCCAGTTCTTGGTGGAGAAGTCATGGCTCCGCCCGCAAAACGTCCTGTTGGACGACCGAAAGGGAGCAAAAACAAGACGACCCTTGCAAACCCCAACGCGAACGGGGAGAAACGGCCAGTAGGACGCCCACGAGGAAGCGGAAAGAAGAAAACGGAGTCCGATTCCCCGAAGCGCCCAGTAGGACGGCCTAGGAAAGATGGTCTTCCTCCAGGGGGGGCATCTGCGGGGCCATTTCAGCCGACGTATACCACCCTTGTACCCCCAGCACCGGTGAGGGTCACTAAAACTGGATCCATCTCATGTTACTGACCTCACTTATCAGGACTATAGCCGTATCGCACAGAGCGTCCCTCCAGTCCAACAATGGGTCCCATTTGCAGGGAGCATTTCCGCCCCGCCCCCTGCCCCAGTCGTGGATCCTGCTCTCGAACGTCTTGGACATAACGAATGGGCCGACCTTGCTCATTCAAACCCGTCGCACTTTCTCCACGTTCTGCTGGCGGCCCTCGACGTCCCGAATCCTTTGCCCCTGGCTGGCCCTTCGGTCGAAGAGGTTTTCAAGGCCCACCTAGGGTCGCTCGCGCCCCCACCCAGCTCGACCGCCCCGAAATCAGCCAACGGTGCACCTCCCCCCGCACCCCCTCAGCTCCCCGGCCTCTACTTTATCCTCAAAACCTTCTGGCTCCCGTCCTCTCCAGACTACTTTTCCCTGACCGGCTCTGCGACACGCGTGATATCCTCTGCCCGTTTTCTCTATTGGGACCCACAGCCTCTCGTCTTCGACGGTATCGGCTGCCCCACCTGCGCCGCGCCGCTCGCCAACCGCGGCCGCATCCGCTCGGGGCCGATCACCGTGCACGACCTCGCAGGCCCCTTCTTCGTCATTGGCTGCGCGTATGCCTGTGCTAATGGCCATGCCTACGCGAGTACAGACGACGCCGTGCGCCGCGCGCTGCCCGCCGCGCTCGAGCGAGAGTTCCCAGCACGGCTTATTGAGGGCGACACGGGAGTCGACGCCGACGTGTGGAACTGGCAGGTGCGCGGCGTCTCGCGCGCGTTGTGGAACCTCGTACTCGGCTCCCTCCGCGCCGGCATCCCACGGGAGGTCATCCTGCAGCTCGTGCGCGACGTCCAGCACGGGGTGCCCGAGGCGGCGGTGAAGGAGGAGCAGCTGGACCCTGCCGCGCCGATGGAGGAGGAGGAAACGGCGGAGGAGGCGGCGGAGGGGCGTGGGCAGGGTGATGTGGCGATGGGCGAAGGCGCAGAGTCGACCGTAACGTCTGCGACCCAGGCCTTCAACGACGCCTGGGCATCCAACTCCGTTATCACCAAGGCAGACCTGCGCAACAACCCATACGCAAGCCTCACGATGCCCGGGATGTTCGCACAGACCATGCCCGTCGCTGGTATGGCCCCGTATGACGCCGCGCAGCGCAAGCGTCCCTACCCGTTCGGCGAGCAGGACGGCGCGAGTGGGAGCGGCACAGGGTCCGAGGTGGCTGCGGATGGAGCTGACGGAGCGGCTGCGACGCCGACCAAAACGCGGAATCCGCGCCACTGCTGCAAGTGTGGATTGCAGACATGCAAGGGCAAGGGCGGGCGTACTTTCTGCCAGAACCCGTGCATGGACTGTGGCAAATTCGAGTGCCGCGGGCGGAACAGCCGCCGCCCGGAGAAGAAGTGCGATTCGGGGTGGCCACCGGAGGACCAGCCTCTGGCGCAGGACCCGCAGCAGCAGCCGGTTGTATGAGCCATTAACTTTAAGGATTCGTAGTACGAAGGTCTCAAGTATCGTTATTAAAAATCATTGCCACGACCAGACTTGAAGAAGCGGTGAGCACTTCATTTGTCGCCGGCGCCTGGACGAAAGCCCGAGCTACAATACCAAGGACTTTTTCGGATACGATACTTTCTGTCCACGGTCCGCTGTACGAATAAGTATCTTAACGTATATGCAAAGCTCAGTCGTCCTCCTCGTCCTCTGGGCAAAACCAGGTCGTATCCTGGGTAAACGATGAGTGTAGCCCAGAAAACGAGTCTTGAAACACTTGCATTGTATATTCCGATTGGCCCGATATTAGTATACGGTTCGAGCCCCAGGCACTCGGCGACGGTGACGAGCGAGTAGTTGGCGGCCTGGAGCGCATCGATTGCGTACGCAGTCAAGTTCATGCTGTAGACAAAAAATCAAATCCACGAGTTCATGGACGGAGGCGAGACCTACGCCGTGGTTTCTGAGACAAAATTATGAGTATTTTATCCTGCTCTGAAATTGGGACGAGAAGCGTACTTTCGGTTTCGTGATTCAGTGCTAAGATATTCGTCGGGTTATCCTGAATGGTTTTGTTGTATAATTTTTCGCTCTGATTGACCGATTTTCCGACAGAGTCCCCAGAGCTGGTCGTCGTCGAATTGAATGCGTGGAATTCTTGAAGTGACAACAACTTACTCGAAATCCCAGAGGATGAAGGTTTTGTTCGGCGCAAGTTCGCGGACCGTGGTGTTGTAATTGCCGTACGCTGAGAAAGGTCAAGAAAAGAACAAGAAAGTTTTGGTGACGTACGCGGTCGTAGAAAGGTCGTATTAATTCCTAAGACTGTGTATAGGGCATCTAGAGAAAAAGAGTATAAGGGCACGAGCCTCTTCGCGCACTCGTGACTACTTGCCGTCGATTTTTCTGAGCTCCTCGGTAACTGGGCCTCTGAATAAACGCCGGGACTTTCGGAATGGGAGAAAAACATACTTTCAAAGGCCGTCAGATTGGTGAGATCCGGGTGAGACCTACAACAACTCGGAGTTGGAAGAATTGCATCGCTTGAAAAGACTAGACAGACCAGGTGTGAGAGCAGATTTGGTGTCCAGCGTTGTATACGTATTGGAGGCGAGTGGCGACCTTGTTATCATAAATGCAGTCATCTGAAAGCGAAAAAAATCGATATGTTGAAGAGGCACGCGACAGAATGCTTTTACAATTGTATCCGTCTGAGAACATGTCAGAACGAAATCCAAGTCTAGTTGGAGGCAGAATATACGCACTGACGAAAAAAGTGCCCTTGGCGCTTTTGCTGGCGAGCAAGTCGCTGATCATCGGCCTACATAAACAGATGGTCAATATCTGGGTCCGGATGAGGGCGCAGCACCTGCCCGTATTTGTAGGGCCCATCATCCTAGCCTTGGTCAATACAAATAGTGGGCGACGAGAACTAGAGCGCACAAAGGTAAGCGCGACAGCGTTAGGAACCGTGCACCCCGAATAGACGACAGCCTTGGGGACAGGATCTTGCGCGAAGGACAAGATCGGACCCAAAAGAAAGACGAAAGGTGTGATCAACATGGTGAAAGGTGAAAGAGCTCGAAGTTGTGCTCCCGTGGAGGGCGCGAGGCATTTATGTGCTTGAACACGTTGATAATGACCGCTCGAGCCGCACAGAAGAGTGATATCGCCAGCACGAGGAGAGGATATTGAGTAACGGCGGGAATAGAGGGAGGGGATGTGCTCGAGGCTTTAAGACGAAAAACACACGTCTCCAAACCAAAAAGGAGAAGAAAACGCCTCGGTCTGCGCTCGGTCATCCTGCGGTGGACATCGAATATGGCTTGAATGATGCTTTGAAGGGCATTTTAATTTCTTGCGATTCTTCGAGTATATATCGTGGTGATTCCTGTTCAGGGAAAGCGCCGCTTACGATGAAGCAAGTCGGACGGTATCAGGCCCCGGTTCGGGCCTTTGGGCCTGCTTCTATCCGATGCGCTTACTCTTCATGGCGAGCGGCGCGCGGCGCACGCAGCGCGCTCGAACCTTCTTTCCTGCTTCTTTCCGTTAACCTCCAAAACAACTGAAGTCTGATAGCCAAGCCCATGCGGTACCTAGAAGTAGAGCCAACAGCGCCAAGGCAAGAATATCATTCTCCCCAGGTACGCATTCCCGCTGCCTCTGCGATTACCCTAGGATGGACGTCCCATCGAGAGCCTAGGGACACACAGAGGAGCCAAGAGCGCCCGGAGGTGTCCTGATCACATAGCCTTTTCCTTTTTTTACAAGCTATCGTCGTGGTGGTTCGGGAGCAAGACCCCACTGGGATTCGGAACGCAAAAGGCGGATCTGATGGTATCAATTGATCCATGGCCGTGTCGGCATGTTGATGGCAGTCCCACGGTTCATATTTGTGTTCAACTTGGGAAACGACCCTGAAATCTTCTGTAGAACTGTGTAGGTGTTGGTGAATACAATACGGGGACGTAACGGTTCAAGTCGTGATTTATGACAATAAGTACAGTTGTAATTGTAAATACACAGCGAGATTTTGGCAGATCCACTACTCCGGCATCTCCAGCACGATCCGTCCAGCGACCTTGCCGTTGGTCATGCCCTCGTAGACCCTATAGCCAGCATTTAGCACAAAAGGCGATGATCAAGAAGTGAAACGCACTGGGAGAGCGTATCCAAGGACTGCTTGGCAAAGAAACACTTGACCTGTCCCCGAGCAGCAATCGCGATGGCTTCCGTGGCGTCCTGGCGGTTACCGACGTACGAACCGAGGATGCTGATGCTCTGTAGTTAAAAATTAGAGGGGATGTCGAAAGCAAACACGAAATGCATGCCTTGAAGACGGTGAAGAAGATGGACGCCTCGAGCGTGGCGTTGCCAGGGAGGCCAACAGCCATGAGGGTTCCGCCGCCCCGGAGGTAATCAATGGCTTGTTTGTACCCCCCACTCTGCTCGACGCGTGAGTAAAATACTAATGTGGTAGAAACACACTCACGCTTGCGGCGGTTACGACCGCTGCATGAGCGCCGAGCCCGTCGGTAATGGATTTGATCTCCCCGACGATGTCCTTGCACTCTTGGAAATCGATCCACTTGTCCGCTCCGAGCTCGAGACACAGTTTCTTCTTATCAGCCCCGGTGTCTACAGCGATGACCTGGAGACCGCGGACTTTCGCGTATTGAACGGCTGGAAACAGGTCAGAAAAAGAAAGAGCTGGAATGAGGAGACATACCAAGATGGCCGAGGCCGCCACCAGCACCAGGAAGAACGATCCAGTCTCCGGGACTCGTCTGGCTGTACTTGATTGCGCGGTACACCGTGACACCCTAAAGTTCAAAGATAAGTTGACTGCAGATTCGGAACCAATATATACATACAGCGCAGAGGATGGAGCAGGCAGCGTTGCTGTCGAACCCTTCCGGAATGGGGGTGACGTGGTTGACGAAAGACACCTACAGGAGTGAAGTGTGAGCGACTTGAGAAGATACTTGGTTAGATTGTGCGTACAACATATTGTTGGAAAGTTCCGTCGACTGTGAATCCACTCAATTTGGCCTCAAGGCAATCTGTGGATGTGTTAGCGGTGGAGAATGAGACAGACAGGATTACGCACTTTGTTCACGGCCTTTACGGCATTGTTCACAGTTCAAGCAGCTGTTTTGTGGTCAATAAATTATAGTTCAAAAGAACAAGGAAACGCATACGAGTCTGCGAGCCATTTGATGCCCACACGATCTCCGATCTTGACTGGTGAATGGCTAGTGTTGTCGCCAATGGCCACGATTTCCCCAACACCTTCGTGACCTCCAACGAGGGGCGTCTTCGCGGGGAGCGGCCAATCGCCCAGGGCAGCATGGAGATCGGTATGGCAGACCTACGGCCATGGTTGAGTAAGATCGCAATAAGGCTGAAAATAATTATCGCGTACCCCAGTGCACGAAAGTTTAATCAGGCATTCGCCGGGAGCGAGATCTTTCTGGGCAGTGACCGGGTGGTCCTTGCGGATTTCGATCTCAGCGCCGCTCTTGGGGACGACAGCAGCGGTCTGGGTCTTGGGGATTTGGGGGGCCATTGTTAACTTGAAGAACTGTGGCGAGGGCAGGGATCTTTATACTCTCCGTGACGCGCTTGGTGGTCTGGGCCTTCGATTGAGATTCTTCCCAGGCCTGTCACAGAAGCGGGCCATATCGGGATCCGGAAGTCGGGCCGTAGCTCTAGGCAAGCCGAGAGTCCGCACAGAATTGCGGAGCCCCGCATTCTATTTAGCCAAAGACCAAAAGTAGCTGCCCCGCAGTGCCCCGCAATGTGTTACGAATCTGGGTGCAGTACCACGAGACCTGGGGAAAATGAGGAATTTAATTTGTTCCTAGCTCGCTCAGCCATCATATGCAATTCAGCTAGCCGACATCACGCTTGCATCCCCTTGGCTCTTCTTTTCATCTGTCACCGTCTCCGTTCGGGCGTCCTCTTGGTCCGAATGGGCGGCCGTGGCGCGTTCCCGACGCTCATCCCTCTCCGCAAATATCTTGATGATGGCTTTACAATGTCAGGGTTACGCTTAGGGGCGCCACGGCAGATAATTTAGACGAACCGATGACCACAAGGGCAGCGATAGCGAGCCCGAATGTTCCCGGGAAGCCTTTGCCTGTTGGAGATTGGACAGACCATCGTATTACCATCGATGTGGAGAAGATAGGGGAGCGAGCGTACGAAAAGTCGGAGCCTCGACCCTGCGAACACAAAAATCAGATGTTGAACGCGGTTGAACGTAAGTTGATGATGTCCAGCACTTACTGAGGGAAGATAACGATCGGTAACCAGGCCGCGACGGCGTATTGCAAGCCGTTCTGTAGTAGGTTGAGCTTTATGGACTCGGATATACACTAGCCTCACCATGCTTGAGACGACCAAGGCTCGTTCTGTCAAGTTCAACATTGAAATTCATTTACTCAAAAGATCTCGAACCTTCATTGTCTACGAATCGGAAATGAGTGTGGAGTGAGAATTCTCTGGAGTAACTTGGAACATACCGCCTTTACAGACCTCATTGGCCCAGGTGTAGAATACAGCCGTCATGAGCTGCACCCCGCCCGTTAGGAAGGCGAATTCCTATGACAGAGTCAACACAATCTGATCTCGTTGAATGAATGGCCCACCTTCAGTTTAATCGACTGCGGCCAAACAGCCAGGATGCTGGATCCCCCGTTGAAGACACAGGCGGTGAACAAAAACAAAAGACCAACCCGTTCGGAATCAACCCATATGCCAATGGGACGAAGACCCATGTGAATCGGCTCCCAGTCAAATCGGAGAGGAATCCCCACTGAATTGTTGGTTGAAACAGGCCGCATGGAGCGTTTGAGCGTTTGAAACATACCATGAAGATGGAGACCATGCTGATAAGAGCGCCGCAACTGGGGATCACATTTCTGGCCGACACACTGAAATTCTCGGACTCTGGAGAAACATATGTAATCGTGTTGAATCTTGAGCGAGCCAATGACCTACTCAGCCAGATACCGAAGTAGCTCGTTGCCGCACAGGATTCGCCATAGAGGATGTATCCCAGCACGAACCAGTACCATCCTGTGGCTACATCAGCGTAGTTGGAGGGTTTGCAGTTGAATCCATACGCACGCCATCTGGAGAAGGTGCGCTTCAGAAGCGCCATATCGATCTTGCCTGTTGGCTGGGCCTTCCCGTTCCGGATCGCACGAGCGAGAGCGAATGCCTTCTCCTCGTCGGACAGGTACCATACCTTGCAGTTCGACGGTAGATCGGGCAGGGCGAAAAAAAGGAGGAGACCGCAAGGGATGGTCATGCATCCACAAATGATATACAACCACCTGTCGGCGTAAGTAAGCGGTGTGCAAGAGAGAATGGGGCGGACCTCCAGCCAGCAAGACCTGCGTGGCCGTTCAAGTTGTTGTAGATCGCGGCTTGGAGGTATCCAGACATGGCGGTTCCGACGGAGCCAGTGAGATGGAATATCGCCAGCTGGGATTAGGTTAAATTGGCTTGCGGGACAAATTGTTCCTCTGCGTACCCGCTTTGCCAGCTCTGTCTTTGTGTACCAGCTTCCCATGAGATATAACAGGCAACTGAAGGATTCTGAGTAGGTCGAAGGATTATCAGTGGAAGACGCACGGGAAGAAGGCCGATTCGAACATTCCAACCATGAACCTAAAAACATACATCTGTTGCTAAGTCGAGGGATCAGCTGCGTGTTAATTCAACGATAGGTTTGTACTCACCGAGTTCTTGGCACCCGCCTGAGCAAATGTCCAGATACCCCATCCGACTTCACAAAACGCCAGATAGTACTGAAACTGGGGTCGCTCCAAATATCAGTACATTCCGGAATCAACTCACCGAGGGGCGTATCTTCTGGATGATCATTGTTGACGGAACTTGCATGAGGGCATACTGGGGATGGGTTAAACGAAGTAATGCACTATGCACGAGACGCACGGCAATGGTATAGCATGTTCCCATGCTGAATGAGCGGGATCAGCATCGACAAAAGATTCTGCACGAGAACGCACTAAGTATACTCGTTCCCGTTGATGTTCAGATCCTCTTTCATTCCAGAGATATCTGTAGAGTTCGCCGTGGAAATGGCGGGCGAAGATGAAGTAGGACCCACAAGCATTGGCAAGGTTGTTCTGACTGACAACCCGTTCAGTCTGCTGTACACGAAAAACCGAACGCCGTACTCGAGGTACTTCAGGAAGAAACCGAGGCAAGAAACGACCAGGATTCCAAAATCAAGCTTCCGGATAAGAGCGCGCTCCTCTGGAGACTTCAGGTGGGAATCGGAGTCCCAGATGAAGGACTTAAACTGCTGCAAGGTCAGAAAATCGCTCCAGGAATTCCGCAGACATTGACCTTGGTCCAGAAATTCTGGGTGGACGCCATGAGTAAGAGAGGACCAGTAGAAACTTTCACATCCTGTCTGTTAAAGGGCTTCGGATTGTGTCGTGTGATAGACCGATATCGCAGAAGAGTCGCGCAAGATAACGAAAAGACCGAGTCCGGGCCGTTGTTGGCGTTAATCTTCCCAGCCACTGAGCAAGCTTCACTGGCAGCCGCTTGCGAATGAGCCCGAGAGGGATTGAAGAAGGTGGGGCTTGACGGATTTCGGGACTTGCAGATTTGAATCGTCGGGGACGTCAACTTGAAGCCGTTCCCTCACGGTAAGCCCCGGACCGGGTTTTTTTGGTCGAGACCTGAACTGGGCACTCAGCACTGCTTACCTTTGGTCGGAAATGGGTTACACTGTCTAATCCGTGTACCGTTTTCACCGAAGTGAATGCTGTATACAGGCGGGTTACAGGATCAAAATTCGATAATACGCTCGACGAGGCTTGGTTGAGGGGTTGATTTCTCTACGAATCACAAAATTACGTCCTAAATTCTTATGCCAACGGCGCTCTATGCCGGGAAACTCGTTCCCGTACCCAACGGGCGGACTACTTCCAGTTCCGCCAAACGCGCCTTGTAGAATTTTTCTGCCCCCGGGAACGCATCGTCCCCAATCACAAATCTGAGCGGTAAATCCGAGCCCGGTTTCATGACGAGGGTAATGATATTTTGCGCGCCCTTGGCAGGGTCGCCGGGCTGTTGCCAAACTGGAATCATTGCAGCGATGCCGTGCGCAGCCTGGTATCCATCGATCGTGGTCTCCGGCAACCGCAAATTGTTTGACTGGAAGACGTCCGTGCGGAACGGGCCAGGCTGAAGAGAAACGCGTATTCGTTAGCTCGATGATCTAAAGCCGAAACGACACGAAACGAACCTGCACAGAAATGGAGCGGATACCGTATTCAGCAAGCTCATTCGCCCAAGTATCCGACAGCGCGTCCAACGCGCCTTTGGACGCGGCGTACCACCCGGAGCCGGGCATGCCCAGCAGTGGACTCATCGAGCTGATGTTAACGAGGGTCCCAGCGCGCCGCGCGCGGAAGTGCGGCAGGAAGGCGTTGGTGGTGTTTACCAAGTCAAAAACGTTCGTGTTGAACTGCGCGATAGCCTGAGCTGGCGAAACTTCCTCAATCGCACCACCCTGGAGATAACCGGCGTTGTTGATGAGGTAGTCGACTTGCCCGCTAAGAGGATATCAGTTCGGGGTCCATGTTGAACTGACGTTCACCTACTAGATGGCGATTGCCGACGTTGCGAACTCCTGGAGGGCGGCCGGCGTGGATGTAACGTCCAAGGCTAGTATCTTTGCTCCCAAACTCTCCAAGGCGGCGAGCGTCTCGACCCGGCGCGCCGTCGCAATGACACGGAATCCTTTGTTGAGTGCCGCTGAACAGGGGTAAGGACCTTACAAATGTAAACCAAGACACTGCAAACATACCCTTTGCCAAGTCCCGGCCAAATCCAGAGGAGCAACCGGTGATGAGGAAGACGGGAGAGGTGTTTGCTGACATTTTGGGAGGAGTGTGTATCTGTGGGATGGGTTGAATGAACCGAGCCTTTCAGACTTTATACGCTGGAGAGAATCCCATACATCCGTGAGTCTCAGGAGAATTGGTCGAGTTTGTAAGGCGACATTCTTGTTGGCAAATCCATCTTTCCAACCAAAAGTTCAACCAAGAGGTGGCCCACCCCTACTAGGCTGACGTATCGGGATACAGTCCCAGCTCGGAACGACGGAAATGCGGGTCACCTTCTAAATGGAGCTGCGCACTAGGAGGTTCAAGTACAAGCTTGCTGTGGTTCGAAAACAATTCTTGCGGATTATTTCCCGACATCATCGCGCTTGGTAAGCAAAAGCCGCGATTTGGCGGGAAATATCCTCGGCTGCAACCTAGGGGCGGCCGGATGAAGCTCACGGTTGAACGGAATGCAACGAATCGGGAGATAGTTGAATTAAATTGCGCACTTTACTGTGCCCATAAAACACTCCCATCTTCAACATCCATCCAACCCTCCATCTTACAACTCTCAATTTTAGTACCTCATGACGATTACTCAAGATCCCTCTGCACCACTCGTAGCTGTCGTCGGCGCCACTGGTGTCCAAGGCGGCAGCGTTGTCAAAGCGCTGGCGGAATCCGACAAGCCATACCGCGTTCGCGGGTTCACGCGCGACGGAGCGAAACCTGCAGCCCAGAACCTCAGCAAGCTCGGCGTAGAAATTGTTGTTGTGTCTTTCGTCCTGGAGAACAAGGCAGAGGTGTACAAAGCATTTGTCGGAGCAGATTTTGCCTTCGTGAGGTCCTTTTTTGTTTCTTGGAGACTGCGCAACTTACAACTTCCAAATCTAGCTCATGACCAACTTCTGGGAGCACCTAGATAAAGAACGCGTAAGCCTTTGCGTTTGGAGCTTTCACCATTCTGAGCAAACAAAAACAGGAAACCACCGAAGGCAAGCTTCTCGTCGACGCCGCCAAGGCAGCCGGGGCCTCTCGCATCGTCTGGTCCGGCCTCCCTTCCATCACCAAACTCACCGGCGGCAAATTCGTCAACGTCTACCACTGGGACAGCAAGGCGGACGTCACCGAATACGGGCGCAAGTCCGGTGTTCCGTTTGTCGACGTTCAGGCGGGGTTCTATGGCACGAACTTGCTGACTAGCCCCGTCTTCCTGGCGAAACAAGATGACGGGTCGTTCGCGATGCCCATGCCAATGAAGCCGACAGCGACCGCGCCGTTCATCGATACGGAGGAGGACTATGGACTGTTTGTCCGCGAGGTGCTCGAGCGACCCGTCTTCCCCGACGGCGCGGAAATCATGGCGTACAGCGAGACGCTCACACTTCAGGATCTGGCCAAGCAGGTCGGGAAAGGTATGCAACCTATCGCTTTTTTGACCTGTGCTGATCAGCGTAACAGTGACGGGGAAAACAGTCGTCTACCGCGAGATCCCCATCGAGCAGTTCACGAAGGGCGTCCAAGCGATCGGACTCCCTCCGCATATAGTCCTGGACATGACAGAATCCTTCCAATCGTGGGCGGAGTTTGGATGTACGTACCATGTGGCTTGCTTGAATGTGGCGTCGACACTGATCTTGTTGTATTTGCAGGGGGTGAGGATGCGCCGCCTCATAACGGCCTGGCGAGATCTACGCGTACATGGGCTGAGTTTGTTCAAGCCAAGGACTGGAGCCAAATTTTGGCATAGGCTCTGTTGTCCCAACGCTGCCGCATTTAGCACGAAATAGAGTGCCAGACAATACTTATGTTCGCTTAGTCCAACATGTCTTTGAAACCTTGAACCCTGTGTGATATTGCAAGCCAAGCTGTGCCAAGTCCGTCTGTGCAGTGTGTCCACCAGCGTCCGATAGAGTATGATACGCGACCAATGCAAGTCCTCAGTCGGTGAAGGGCTACCAGTGAAAGACGCACGGGAAGAAAACCGATTTGAACATTCCAACCATGAATATAAACACATACAGTCGGTGCTGATGCGAGGGAGGCCGTCAGCTGTGCAGTGTGTCAAGCCATAGGATGCTACTCGCCGATTTCTTGCCCCGCGCCTGGGCGATTATTCAGATACCTCGCCCGACTTTACAAAACCCGAGATACATAGTACTGAAATCCCAGTTAATCCGAGTAAAACTACGTTAGTGACGAAACTCACTGAGGGGCGGGCCTTGTGGACAATCATTGCTGACTTCCGAGCACTGGCAGGGTTGTTCTGACTGACAGGACCTTTTAGTCTGCCGCGCAAAAAGCTGAACCTCATACTCGACGTACTTACTTCAAGAAGAAACCGAGGCAAGACACGACCAGAATTCCAAGGCCAAGCTTCCGGATAAGAGCACGCTCCTCCAGTGGAAACTTGAGGGTGAATCAGAGTCCCAGATAAAGATGGACTTGAACTGCTGTAAGGTCAGACTCAAAATTTTCGCAAAAACCGAGGTTGGTCTAGAAATTCCGGGTGGACGCTATGAGAGAGAGAACCACAAGAACGGTTCACATTCTGTCCGCTCAATAATCTCCCAAGCTTCGATCTCCGTCGTGCGGTAGGCAGAGGTGGCTTTTGACATAAGAGTTGCGCAAGATAACGAAAAAGACCGAGTCCGGGCCGTATTCTTCCCAGCCAGCTTCAGCGGATTGTTGAATGAGCCCGAGAGGACTTGAAGAGATTTGAAGAACGTAGGGCTTGACGGATTTCATGCATGGCTTGCAGATTTGGATCGTCGTGGCTAAGGTCAAGCAATTTCCTTTTGCGACGACAGCGACGACCGATATCTCGCGATGGCCTACAACGCCTCTTCTCCTCTTCTCCTCCCACCATGGTCCTCATCGCATGCGCACAGATGTGCTCTACGGACGACGTCTCAAAGAACCTCGCTGTCTCGGTCCAGCTAGCGCGCGACGCCGCTGCTGGCGGCGCCAAAGCTCTCTTTTTACCAGAAGCCTCTGACTATATCGCCAACGATCCCCACAAGGGCTACCTTCTAGCTGAACCGCTCGCATCGCACACGTACACCCTTGGGCTGCAGAAAGTAGCAAAAGACCTCGGAATAGGAGGATCTTCTTTCACTCCGACCACGTGGCACCCCTACTAGGACCCCGGAATCGGCAGTGGCACCACGGAATCGACGCGTCGCCCGACGCGTAGAACTACACGGATATTCTTGTAACTTCGAGGTTTAATACTACTAGCTAAGGTCTACAAAACAGTGAAAGAAAGATGTCAGTTCTATCCAGGGGATCACCCCCAAAACCGACAGCACTGGATTCCGTGACGACGAAAGCTATTCAGTCCAAGATTTCGCCGTATGTAACGAGGCCGCAGCTCATTGACGCGACGAAGGACAAGAACAACAACATCGTAGATGCGCCCACCGCCAGGGAGTACTTGGAGAACAGCCAGTGGCTCGCAAAGGGTACCCCCTTCACCCGCGCCGAGCTGTTCTCCATGCTCGTGAAGCTGTCCATGCTGCCGCAGGCGCTGTTGAAGTCGACAGCTCACACTTTACGTGCGATGGCGTTCCTGGGCGAGGAGATCGATAGGGAACTAGCGGAGGATGTAGCCGCGTCATGCGGGCCAGCAGTAGGGGAGGCGGTGGGCCCGATCATCGAGGGCGTTATCAAGGGGCAGAATGAATTGCACGATGTAGTGCAAGAACTCAAAGGTGAGTCAATTCTGGCTACGAAAGCGATGGGGGAAGCACGCGAAGGAATGCGCGCGTTGGAGGCGAAGGTCGTGGAGCTGCGACAGACAGTGGAGGCAGCCACGGCCGCAGCGAAGGAGGCGGCCGAGAGCGCAGAGAAGGGGGCAGAGGCGCGAGCGCAGGCGGCGCCGCTGCCTACGGGCCCGCGATCGTATGCAGCGGCAGCGAGAGCCACGGCACCGATGACAGCCGAGCAAGCGCAGATACTTGCGACGGGTGTCCGTATGCGACGGCAGATACTGCTCGACAAGGCGGGTGATGCGACGGTTAACAGCCTGAGCGCGCTCAGTGAGCGGGAGCTGAAGGAGAAGGCCAATTTGGCACTCACCATCATGACGGAGAAGATGGAAGGAGCTTCTTTTGCGGGGGCACGAAAGCTCACGAATGGGGGAGTAGTCTTCGACTGCAGAGACGACACGACATCAAACTGGATCCAGAAGAAGGATATAATGGAACAGTTTCTAGCGGCGCTTGGAGGCACATGCGTGCACAAGCCCCGCCGCGTCGAACTCATTGCAGAGATGGTGCCGATCGAGTTGCGCATCGAGGACGCGGGAACATGGAGGGTGATAGAGAAAGACGGGGGATTTATTGAAGGGGGGATCGCGGGGGCGCGCTGGGTGAAGGCGCCTCACCGCCGAGCACCTGGCCAACAGGTCGCGCACTTGAAAATCGAGTTTGCAGAGGCGGAGTCCGCTAACCACGCCATCGACAACGGCTTCTATTACCAGGGACGACACTACGATGTCAGAAAAGACAAGCGCGAGCCAAGACGCTGCGCAAAATGCCAGAAGTACGATGGCCATCTCGCGCATGCCTGCAGGTCCGAAGTGGACGTCTGCGGACGCTGCGCAGAGAACCATCGCACGGCAGATTGTCCCGTCACGGACTCGGGCACTTTCTCGTGCTCGAACTGCAAGGTGAGTGGTCACGGCGCAGTGGATCGTGCGTGCCCGGTGTTTTGCAAGGAGCAGCAGAGGCTCAGAGAACGGGACCCGACAGCGGGCTACCGCTATATCCCAACGAATGACCCGCGTACGTGGGCAACCACAGCAACGGCGAACATTAGTGGGAGCGGAGACCGAGGAGGGACGGAGCGTTGGGGCATGGGGAGTGGCCGATTGGCAGGAGGATATGCCGGACAGGGGAGTGGGAGGCCGGCAGATGATGGCTGGGAGGGGAGGCGTGCACGGAAGGCCGCCAATGCGAACATCGATGCAAATGGGAACCCATGGTCGGCAGATGGGTTGTACCAGACACCGATCGGGGACGCATTCCAGCAGCAGCGAGCGTCGCAGGCGAGCAGAGGTCTCTTGAATCGTCCGGGGACGGGAACAAGCGGCGGGGCAGTAGCAGCTGCCACACAGGCCCCGAGTTCGAGTGCAGGCGGCGCGGGACCGGGCGATGCAGGGACTGGCAGGATAGACTGGGGAGATGAAATCGGGCAGAGGACGGAGGAGGAGATAGGACGGGACGTGGCGCGGGGGACAGCGAGCGTTCTCGAGCGAGTGCGGATGTCGACTGAGGTCCCGGCCGGAACCGTGGACGGCGTACAATGAGTACGGCCCATGGGGGAGATCCGCCGCCGCAGAAGCTGAAGCTGTGGCAGCAAAACCTGGATCGTGGCTTGGGCAATCAGCATGATTTATTGCACTCGATGGGGAGAGATTACCATTTTGCGGCTCTTCAGGAGCCGTACATTGGCAAGGACAATGTGACGCGAGCGAACCCGCATTGGCGGGTAGTGTACCCGACGGAGCACGGAGTAGAGGGGAAGCGGACAAGAGCGGTCACTCTGGTGAGCACCTCTCTGCCAACCGACTCGTGGTCGCAGATACATGTACCATCGGCGGACATGGTGGTGGTGGAGTTGCGGGGAGATTTTGGTACGCTGCGCATTGTGAACATATACAATGACGGCGATCACGATGAGACGTTGAAAGTCTTGAGAGACTTTATGATGCGGGCTCGAGGGCAGGCGCAGGCGCGGGGGCCGATGTATTACCTATGGATGGGTGATTTTAATCGCCATAGTCCTTTATGGGATGAAATACGGAACTCGCACCTGTTTACAGCGGCCGCAGAAGAGGCGGTGCATCTGCTTCTGCAATTGCTGGGGCAGTATCGCATGCAGATGGCGCTGCCACGGGACATTCCGACGCTGCGCGCGAAAGGAACAGGCAATCTGACGCGCCCGGACAATGTATTTTGCAGCACTAACTTCACAGATTTCATTGTGTCCTGCAATGCTTACCCCGTTCGAACGCCGGGCACGACAGACCACTTCCCGGTTATCACCGAAGTAGACTTGGTCCCGCCGACCAAGGTGAAGGAGGAGCGGTGGAATTGGAGGGGGGCGGATTGGATGGAATTGAGGAAGATGCTGGCGGGAGAGTTGGCGCGCATGGAGGAGGTGGATGGTTATGCGAGCGTGGAGGAGGTGGACGCGGCTATCGAGGCGCTGGATGCCGCTCTATGGCGCTGTGTCGAGAAGCACGTTCCACGCAGCAAGATTAGCCCGCATTCCAAGCGTTGGTGGACGCCCGAGCTGTCCGCATGCAAGAAGGCGACGGAAAAGCTCGCGCGGAAGTCATACCGCAAGCGCGACGTGGAGGACAGCCCCATCCACGAGGAATACCGGCAGGCGCGGAACGACTATTCGGCTCGTCTACGCAAGGCCCGCGAACAGAGCTGGATAGAGTGGCTGGAGCAAATTGACGAGAGCGATGTTTGGACGGCGGGGCAGATGGTGAAAGGGGCGTCGACGGACGGGGGGCGCACGAGGGTGCCAGACCTCAAGCGCAAGGGTGGTATCAGGGGGGAGGAGGTCGCGACAACGAACGGGCGGAAGAGTGAGTGGCTCATGGAGGAATTTTATCCCAAGCGCGGGGCAGGCGCGACAGACCCAGATCCCGACACCGTCTACCCGGAACCTCTATGGAAGTTTGTGTCGATCTCCGAGGCGCAGCTACACCAGGTCATCGCCAAAATGAAGCCGTGGAAGGCGACGCGGTCCGGGACGTTCCCGAACAGCGTGTACAAGAACTGCGCGGCGCTGCTGGTCCCAAGGCTCTGCAAGATATACCGCGCACTGGATGTCTACAAGCATGAGCCGGAGGATTGGAAACGCTCCGAGACCATAGTTGGGCGCAAGCCGGGCAAGCCTGACTACTCCGTCGTGGGTGCGCACCGGCCGCTAAGCCTATCGCACGGACACGCCCGAATGCGCAACGCTGGGAGGAACTTGCAGCTCGCGGGGAACACCGAGTACTACAACACGCTGCCGGAGAATCACTGGGGAGGGAGGCCAGGGAGGACCGGGGTCGATATGGTGCAGAATATCGTCAAGAAAATCAAGGATGCGTGGAGGGGGGGGAAGGTGGCGACGCTGTTGTTGCGAGACGTAAAGGGGGCCTTTCCCTGCACAATGTTGACCCGCGTCGTCCACAACATGCGAATGGCAGGAGTGCCGCGCGAGCACACCGAGTGGATGATGCGCTGCTTCACAGGTAGGACGACACAGCTCGTCTTCGACGACTATGTATCGGACCCCGCGCCCATCAACGACGGCTTGGACCAGGGCAACGCCCAGTCGGTCAATCTGTATCAGTACAACAATGCACCGCTCGCTCGCATCGACCCGGAATCGGGCATCTACATCGACGACTACCACATGCTGGCGATAGGCAATAGCGTGAGGGGAACCAATCGAGCCGTCAAGGAACTGGTCGAGAAGGAGGACGGAGTGGATGAGTGGGGGGTCACGCATAATAGCGTATTTGGCAAGGCGAAGGACCAGGTGTGCAATTTCTCGCAACGGAGGAGGTGGGTGGAGCGGCCTTTTCAGAAGGGACACTGGGTGCCGGAAGAAAGGCCGAACCTGGAGATTAACGGGGTGGTGATAAAGCCTAGCAAAGCGGTCAAATTGGTGGGGATATGGCTTGACGAGAATCTCACCTTCAAGGAACAAGGAGCGGCGGCGATCGCCAAAGGTCACGATTGGCTTGTCAAGTTTCGGCGGCTTGCGAAGGTCTCAGGAGGAGTGGGACCAACGTACGTACGCCGTCTCTTCCTCGCTATCTGCGTCCCGCGTATGCTCTATGGCGCGGAGATATGGCTTGCCCCCGTGCGCCAGCGTATCAAGGGCGCCAACCGACGTAATGACAAACGAGCAGTCGTGAAGAAGCTCGCCTCGATCCAGCGGCGGGCTGCAATGCTCATCGTGGGCGGAATGGTTTCCTCCCCCGGAGACCTACTGGACGCGCACGCAGATTTGCCCCCGATGAATATGACGATCGACCGACTGCTGCAGAAGGCCACGTCGCGCGATATGGACACGTCAAGAAGCACCCCTCGCCGCTGCATTTCCTGATGACGGCCTACCAAGACGTGAAGCAGGGGAAGGTGGAGGTTATCCCAGCGGTACGGAGACGGGCAGGGTGGAAGGCGCCGGTGGAGGTGCGCGTGGCTTCCTCTAAGGAGGAGGCCAAGGAGAAAGCGTTGGCGGAACTTTCGAGGGTGAAGCTGTTCTCGGACGGCTCGCTCATCGACGGCAAAGTCGGCGCGGCAGCTCTGCTGTACGTGGACGGGGTGGTGGTGCTGGAGAAGGGTGTGCGATTGGGGTCGGCGACGCGGTATGGGGTGTACGAGGCGGAGGGCGTGGGACAGGTGCTGGCGATGGAGTGTTTGCTACAGGCGACTGATGAACAGATTATTGGGAACGTACCTCTCGGATTGGACAACCAGGCGGCTATTCACGCGACAACGAGCGCAAAACCGGGAGTGGGCAGCTACATTTGGGACATATTTCATCGGCGTTTCCGACTGGCGCGCAAGGAGCACCCGCTTTTCCAGCTACGCATCGAATGGACTCCGGGCCATGTCGAAATTCCTGGCAACGAGGCGGCGGACGAAGCGGCCAAGCGTGCGGCAAGGGAGGGTAGTTTTGGAGGGACCCTCGCGGTTCTGAAGAGACTGCCCTTCTCTAAGTCGGCGTTGGCGCTGACGCACTCTCGGTTGTTGCAGAAGGCGACAGCAAAGCAGTTTACGCGATCACCGCGTTACGCCCGGATCAGGGACATCGCCATCAGCGAGTCCATGCCATCGACCAAATTCCGAAAGCTCACCAAATCTCTGCCACGGAAACACGCCTCCCTGCTTTTTCAGCTACGCTCGCGCCACGCGCCGTTGGCTAGACACCTCCATCGCCTCACGAAAGCCCCATCTCCCAATTGCCCGTGCTGTGGCTTGCACGACGAGACTGTCGACCACTTCCTGCATTTCTGTCCCGCGCACGCAGGTGCGCGCCGACGATTGCGCGCCACCACACCGCTAGCCCACTTCACCAAGCACCTGTTGTCCGATCCGAAGCTACTCCCTGATCTGTTCCAGTACGTCCAAAGCACGCGCCGATTCCACAGCGTCTACGGTGATTTCAAACCGTTAGAACGTCCCCCCGAGAAGTAGATTCCTTTTAGTTTTATTCTCAGTTTTTCTCTCTATCTATTCCACGACCATACTTACGCCCCATCATGACATATCTCTACTGGAGCCTAGCTCCCACCGCGGAATTTCCGCTTCGCGCCCGTCTCGTCACGGTGTCGCAAAGTTTCGAGCCTGTGAAGATCCCACTACTTATAAAATTGGACACAACGTACAGTACTACTAGACAGGTCGATATCTACCATATGCCTTAGGCACAAAGGATATAAACAAAGATTCAAAAAAAAAAAAAAAAAGACCTCGGAATATTCATCAGCGCGGGGATTCACGAGCGACCCGGACCCGACGAGGCTGCCTCGGAGGAGCCAGGCAGCGAGCGCGTCTTCAACACCCATGTCGCTATTGGGCCAGATGGTACGCTCAAGGCATTTTATCGCAAGGTGCGTGTGCTGTATCGCTGGCCTTGCGCAAGCACTAACGAAAGTAATAGCTTCATCTGTTCGACGTGCAGCTCAAGGACGGGACCCAGACGATCCCAGCTCCTGGAGAGAAGCTCCCGCGGACCGGCGAGCACCAGCGCATCGTCCCAGGGAACGCCATCCCTGAACCCGTCGACCTCGGCGACATCGGCCGCGTCGGGCTCGAGATCTGCTATGACATTCGGTGCGGCCCCACCCCATCGTCCTTGGACTCAGCTAATCCATTCTCCGCAGGTTCCCCGAGCTGCACATTATCCTACGCCGCAAGGGCTGCGACATCATTACGCTCCCCTCCGCATTCACCGTCGTGACGGGTCGAGCGCACTGGTACACGCTCGTGCGCTCTGTCGCCATCACGTACCAGGTGTATGTTATCGCGGCGGCGCAGGCGGGCGCGCACTCGTCACAGCGCTCTTCCTGGGGCGAGGCGCTTGTCTTTGACCCGTGGGGCGTCGAGCTCGGGCGCCTCCCGTCCATCGACGAGGCGGACAACGCGACGCAGCCGATGCCGCCGCAGCTCATCTTCGCGGACGTCGATCTCGCAAGGGTCCGGTGCGTTATCTACTCGCTGCAGAGGTCGTTGATCTAACCGAGGAGCAGGAGCGTTCGAGAGCAGATTCCGCTTGAGATTCAGAAACGGGAGGACATCTACGGCGTGGTTGGGGGCTCATAGCAGCGTCTGTACACCTGCCGTCCTCAGGTTTCTCAAGGGAGGTGGGAGGCGAGTATCTTGGCGTACCCTTGAGCCTTTCAGTACTTGACACCACGCTTAATGTACAATTGCTGTAGAAACCCAATGGAATTCGGAATCGGGTCCCTCTGACGCGAACCAGAGCGGTGTGAAGCAAGTAATAGCAGATGGTTCTTTGCACACGGAAATACAGCATTGAATTCTCTTCAACGCACGGACAACAAACGGAACCCTCGCCGCGACCGAAATCCCCAGACCATTCCATCTCCGTCGTGCGTGCGAGCCTTGGAGGGAGCTCCAATTGGCGGAGGATCAAGCCTGGTACGGTTTCCCTCCCGAACACCGCGCCCAGCCCACTACGAGTCCCAGGACGTTCCGACGGCCGAGAGCTTGGTCGCGCAGCACCAACCAGGGGTGCTGACGCTCCTGTCATCGATCTAGGAAGCACTTGCTGATGCACTGCGCGCGGACGGCTACGACCACGATCTCAGCGTCCCCAGCCCGCTAGGAAGCAGTACGGGGATACCAAGCCGTTGGCGCGCTCTGTCTGCCGGAGGCTCTTCCATTCGGTAAACTATCGGCACGTTTGGCGCTGGGTGGATGGGAGGACCGTCCAGCTGTCACCGGGTGTGAGCGGGAATGAGCCAGTGTCGATCGAGGGAGTTGGGGAGCGAGCTTCTGTGAGAGAATGAGCAAGGGGAACAGAGAAAAGGAGAGAAAGACCCGGATTCAAGGAGATGATGAGAGTCAAGACGAAGAAAGGATGGGAATTGCCGAAGCCCCAATGATGGAATTTATACTCTCCAAGTGGCTGACATAATTCGTCTGGAAAACATAGCCGGCTGCAAAGGCAGTGCGGCGATTTCCTCCAGGATCTCCAGGATCTCCATAGGCTCTCGTGAAGACGGGCTCACGGATGCCGACCCCAGTACAGTACTTGTAGATTACAGAGTGAAATATTATATCTGAATCGCCTCAGAGCCTGAGTGCAATTTTGAAAGTTCAGACTTGAAAGACTCATTTGGGTCAATTTACACTGTCTATCGCATAACGGAGGAGAGCAGGGATATCGGAGAGGAGGAGAAGGCCAGGGGGCGCGACACGTGTTGTTGTGGCTTGCTTGTGCGTCACGAGACCGGTCTAGTCTTTTCGCCAACGCCAACGCCAATCCATGAGTTTTCGCCTGTCCTGCGCTCTGTAACCTGAGTCTATAGTAATACGATGGTCTTTGCGTCCACTCAGCAGCTGGAAACGCCGCCAAACTCTCCAAGTCCTCCTCGAAAAGCACCCCCAAATGTGATCTGGCAGTGGACTTTGACCCCAGAGGCGGTCGCGTCTTGTTTCGCCCGCGACGTCTTTGAGATGGAGGAGAACGCAAAGGACCCTGGTGCACGAGGTACTGGATTATCGATTGCCCGAGCTTAGGGCTCATTCGTGGCTCACAGACACCGACTTCTTCTGGCTTGGCCGCATTCCTTGCCGAAGCGTCAAACTTGTTGGATTGCTGGTAGGAGTGCAGGCGTTCGAGAACCGCGTTGTCTACTTCCGTGAATACTTTCTTCTGTCTGCAATCCGGCTGGGATGCTCATTCATCTGTAGTGGACGATGGCACCGGTGTGATCGAGTGCCACCATCGACCGCCAGCGGCCAACACCTCGAAGCAGGAGAAATCGGTGGACCCACTGCCCCTCTTGAAACCCCTAGCCTACGTAGGCTACTACCTTACGGTAACCGGACGAGTCGCTCCCTGGCGCGAGACTCGGAGAATTATGGTGGATTCGATAGGTCAGACTTACGATGTCTCTCCATTATTCCTGACTAAAAACTTTCCCAGTGCGCTGTCGCTCTTCAAACGATCAGCCTGACCATTGGATAGCTGTGGGCCAACTCCACAAGACGCATTACTTTATTCAAGAGCCTTTCATTCTTCCGTTGCGACCACCTTCCTCTCAGATGCCTCCACCGTCAATTCCAGCGTCTGCACCTTCTACCCCGTCCTCAGCCAGCAGCGCCCCCAGCAGCCCTTCGAAACCGTCCTCCGCAAGCTCGCCTCATAAGCTCCGCCATCCTTCGAGACTACACACAGGTGACCTAACCGCCAACGCCTTTCGGATCTACCTTAAGCACTACATGGACAACGTCGACGACATCTCACCGCCTGCGCCTGAGCCCACGACGCCCACCAAGTCGTCGCGCAACGCCCTGCCCCCCGGAGACGAGACACCCCGCCCGCACGACCGCACTCCGCGCCGAATCGCCCCACTCGACTTCACGCGCCCGCACACGCCCGATGACCCCACGCGCGGCTTCACGCTGTCGTATCTGCGGCGCGTCCCCGAGCTCGCCCTCATGGCGAAGCGCGTCGTCAAGGCAGAAGCGAAGCGGCGCGCGCGCGACGCCCACAAGAAGGCCAAGGAGGGCGGGACCAGCAAACAAAAGAAACCTGCGGTCGTCACTCAGGCGATGATTAAAGACCAGCAGAAGCTGCACCCGCGCATGAAACGACTCTTTACATGGGCCATTCAGCAGCTCGTCAAGGAGGGCGACGTTATCTCTTGGGAAGGGCCCATCCGACCGTGTGGGTCAAGCAATGAGGATCCCGATTCGAGTGCCCTTTGGCGGCTCAACAGCTCGAGCTCATCTGTCGGCGGTAACAGCACCATGTTCTCCAATGCCAGCGTCGCAGAGGACGACGAGGACGAGGGCGAGCTGACGGATCCTGATGATAGAGAGGAGGCGTTCGTTTCGCTCACGCCGGCCTTTCTTGCCACGACCGTGGAGAGCGCCATCTCGGTACTGGTGGCGCGGGCTACGGCGCGCCCGCAGGCGAGCACGGATCCGAGTCGCCCGCGTGTGCGGGCGCCGGCGGCGGGCCCGACGGTGCAGCAGATTTTGTCGCACCTGAAATCCGATGATATGTGGAGGAATCTCTCGGAGTTCACGGTCAGCGAGGCGTTGGCGGTGCTTAAAGACGAAGGTCGCGCGTGGACGATGGGTGGCGGCCGTTGGGCGCTGAGCCTTTAGAACGCCGCTGGCTGGAACGAAGGACATGGAATGAAGGAAACTATCCCAGTGCTGTGTGCGGCGCACGCTGCCAGATCGTGGTCGATCCGTCGAGCAGACGGTTTTCCTGTGCGTCGGAAGAGGATCGCCGCGAGAAGTCTACCGGCGCTTCCACTGAGCCCTCTCCGACTTCAGTTCGCTGTGCCCCTGCGCCCTCACCGCTACCTCCGACCATCCTCCTCGCCGCTCTTCAGTGCCTCGCATACCCCACAGCCCCGCGCTATGCTCGTGCACTGGTGTCCACGTCTAAATATTACCGGCGGCGCAATTTATAGCATTCTACGACCATGGACGATGCCAGTGGGAGCTGAATCTCTAGAAAGCTCCGTCTATAAATCACAGGCCATCCTCTGGAAATGAGGCCCCTCTTCGGGCGATGCAAGAAGCGCGGGCCTTCCAAGCAGTCCGTCTATGCCGCCCTCGCCTCCATCTCTCGTTTTATAACCCACCTTCTGCCCGTCCAAGCACACGTCCAGCCCGATTCACTTCGTCCCGATGCAGGCTCCCGAACTCACACATCCCTGTCGTAGCGCAGAGATTGCCGTGTTCTCGCCCGTTGTAGCGCTACTGGAACAGGAAGGCGAGGACGACGAACATGGGCGGATACTCATGAATGTCCTCATCGTGGGCGTGCGCCGAGTTTTCAGTAGACTTGAGTCTGTTTTGAGTCTGAAAAAAGTCGGGATTTTGACCCCAGTTGGCTTGGCGACATTGGCCGAAGCGACAAAGGCCCAAGGTATTATTACAGATGGTTCTCCTGCTAATTACAAAGTTATTGGAGCTGGGATGCTTTCGTGACTTCGACGGTGGACGAGCAGTTCTCTATGTGGGAGGCACTTTCCCGGAGACAAGAATTGAGTAGGGAGACGTCGACGGCTTGTCCGGTTCGCACAAAACTATCCGAGTCAATCAGGGTGGCCTTTCCTTCCTGCTTTAATGCTGCTGCGATGGGATTTTTCGACTCGCCGTCGGGCCTTGGAAGCTTTAATCAAGTCTTCCACACGTTTCTTCTGAGTTTCCGAAGGTTCGTTTTTGACAGCAGAAGACGATGCATCTACCAGCACCGCATGAAGCTGGCGCATTTTGAGAAGAGATCAGGCAGAAGCGAAAAATCCACCTTTGATAGACATTCGTCGATATTATGTGACTGCGAACGATGCACCGTTGAAGTTATCTGGATCGACTGGGAGGACGAAATATAGTGCGGCTGAGCAAGTCAGACATGAGTGACATTCCATTGAGTATGGTACGCACAGATTGCTTCAACGCTGGCTTTGCCCACAAGGGTATCCAGTCTTCATCAATTGCGCACCGCAGTGTAGCTTTAGTATTGACTTTGTTGACATTCTACGGCGGAATTGTCACTGCTCGGAGGAGGCAGTAAATGGGTACGAGATACCTGCCCACCAGGACCTGAGCTCCGCGAGAAAGATAGATGAACCAGGCCTTTCGGGATATCCGTCGCACGGAATTGGGTTATCCATGCGCGCGCCAATGCAGTGTCTTGAGGCGATTCAAGAGTGGCAAGCCGGGGAGGAATGGGGATCGGTATATTGCTTCCACTGTGGGTGCTTCGTCTCAAGAGCGGTCCTGATGCATTGCGAAACTGGGCCGGGTGACTGAATACAACAGACCGGGAGTGGACGCGACAAAATAGTCGTACAGGTGAGAGTTGCATGAGATCAATGTCACGGCAATCAAACACTCTCTGTTCCGAACCACCACCATGTCCTCGTTTTGGAATCTCGTTGACTGGATTGCCGTACAAAAGCTGCTTCACAAAAAAAGCACTTATTTTGTCAACTTGCGCCAAAAATCCGGTTTCTGGCGGGTGGCATTTTTTTTTCGCGTGTCGGAGCTGCTTTTTGGAGCTTCCCGACAACCTTTCAACATCCCTGCGGTCATCAAACATACGGGAGAACGAGTTGGGTCGAAGCGAAATTGGGACCGCCCCCGAAAAGCCACCTTTTGAACAGGGGCCGCTGAATTTGGGGCGTCGAACCGGTTTTTGGACGAGAAATCGCAGAACACTGGTCCAAGAAAAAGCAATTTTCCAGTTCGGCCTTTATGTGAGCTTCCCGCGCCTTTTCCAGCTGCATTGAAAGCCACATGACGAGGATTTACTAGGAATCACAAAATATTTCTTCAAAAAAGCCACTTTTCCGGTTCAACCTTTGCATTAGCTTCCCGACCCTCGCCAGTTATCTTAGGTCTTCTACGGAACGGACTTCCGCTCCGCCGCGCCTCGGCACCACTTCATGTTCCCAGACGCCAGTTTGAGTGAGAACCTGCTATTTATGGGGCGTCACAGGGTCGGCGTTCTTTGGACGACTCCCTCCCTTCTCATACGCTACTCAGTCAGCATACATAAGACCCCGACTCAATACTTCTCTGCCACCGACAATGCACAGTATCGCACCGCACAACTATCTTCTCGCTGGGATGTTGTTCTCTGGATCCCACTTGTTTGCATCTGGACAGGGTACTCCCGCTTCACTGGGAGCCGCCGGTATTGACCTGCTGGATGCAAGCCGCAAGTATTCTCACTGTTGACTTGCGCAGAAAACTAACCATCCTTTAGACATCCTGCATTTCCTGGATGTTGTGGATGCCTTCGGCCATGTATCCCTTCGAAACCCAGAGAATTCCAGTCAATTCTTGATGTATGACGCTTTCTAGACTCCCTTCCCAGACTGACCACATCGACAGGACGTTTGCTATCGCGCCAGCCCAGGCAACTTCACAATCTATTGTGACGTGTGCCTGCCTCTCAAGTTCTGGGACTCGTGTGCTAAACCGCAGCGTTCAAGATATGAGATTGAAAATGCCACAACCATCAGCCTCACTTTCAATTCCTCAGTAGTCGGTTCAGCAGTGCCTACTGGATTTGCGGAGCGGTTCATCCACTCAGAGGTAAGGGTGTTGCATGGTCGGTATTTCCACGCAGTTGTTCATCTGCTTTCTAGATATACAAAAAATTCCCCGATGTTCTGGCGGTTCTCCATAGCCATACTCAGGGTGCGAAAATCGAGCGTGAAATTCCAGTTCACTCACATGTCGACAGAGATACTCCCATTCGCTAATGTCGCCACGGTCCCCCTGGTATCACAAATTCATACAGTTTGTGGTTCCTTTCTCGTTCGCGCCTTCAATTGATCTCTCTAGTCTCCCGCAATCGGTTCTGACGGAGCACCTATTTTCGATACACGAACTCTGCCCACGAGTGTACTTCCGGACGACCAACTCCACGATCTCCTCATTCGAAATGAGGCACTGGGTGATGCTCTGGCTCAGACGTTTTCGAACAGCAGTCAGGTATGCTCACGCATTCTCTTTACGGCTCTATGTTGATTGGGTTCCAAGATCGTTTTGATGAGGTATCTATGCCAGCTCGCTGCCTGAGCACCTGTTGAAGTTTCAGGGGCCATGGGATGGCCGTTCGGGCGGTTTCTATTCGTGAAGCTGTGTTCAACTCGTTCTATGTCAAACAGGATGCAACCGTCCAGCTTCAGGGCGTCCTCCTCGGGGGCGGAAAGGCGCCAACGGCTCTGAATCAACGCGAAGTAATGGATACTGGGACCACAGCGAAAACTTTGTGAGTGGTTCGTGGTCCATTCACCGTGCTCCGTGTTGATATCTTCCCAGAGTGGGGCGGGCGTGGTCTCTCTGGGTTGATCAAGTTGACCATGCGGGTCTCTATACGAATGACTTGAGGAACGGGGCTGCGCCGTCGCCCACCGGATTCTGATAGCAGCTGTGGCGCTCATAGCATGTATTAACCGATACAATACGTCTGAACATAGCGCAAACACTTGTCAACAAGCAAGTTCAAAAACATTTCATGTGAGTTTTAGGTAACAAAGAGTGGTTTAGAAGAAGAAAATCGGTCAGCAAAGTTGGGTGTAAGACTCTAACAACGCCAGTTGAACTAGAATAAATCGTTAACAGAAGCCGCGAAATAGACAAATGGACCGTACGTTCGGCTTGCCAGCAGCGGTGAGGTTGGAATAGGCTTGAATGCCCATGCATTCAGCAACCGTGACAAATTTATAACCAAGGCTTGAGTAGACGCTGATGGCATGAGGAATTACGTCGGAACTGTGTCTCTTTAGTGTGGATGAATCTGGAAGTAGTGAAAATCGTACACCGTCGTATCTGAGAAAATCTAGATCAGCGATCCCGCGAGCAGTGCTTCGGCGAAGAGAAACGCACTGCACGTCTCGTGGTTCAAAGGCAAGGTTGCCGAAAATTTGTTATCGTCATATGTCTTTTCGCTTTCAGCTGGAGACGCTCCCGTAGAATCTCCAGAACTGAGGATATCAGAGAAAGCGCCTCAAGAAATTAGAATGAACACACTCAAGGTCCCAGATTATCAAGCTTTTGTTGTGGTTGGCCGCCGCTGCTCGAACTGTGTCGTTGTAGCTTCCGTAAGCTACCCATGCGTTAAATAGGGGCCACCGAGTGTAATAAGTAAAATACAGACGAGGCCGGAGACATGCAGGCGTAACACCGAGTATATTTTGAAGCGCCACTTTTTTCTATCGGCTTTGGACATCGACCGAAATATGAGAGTGCGTACCGTCTACTTTCAATATTTCGGAGTCCGCTGCACACAGAGAGTTAGGGCTCTAATTTACCGAGTGGATGAATGAATGCCCACTCTGATTTTGGTTGAGCGTCTGAAGGTCCGCGTGCGACCAAGTGTGGGACGCAATTTGGTGACCTTTACCGTATACATACTTGAGGTTGTCCGCATAATCGTAAATGCAGGCCCCTGCAAATGTGGTAAGGAAGAGGAATTGGGTTACACGGTTGGTCTTACAATTGTTGCCGTCTGTGAATGGACATGGGATGAGATGACTGCCGTATATCTCCGGGAACACACCCACTGACGAAGAACGTGCAGTGTCCTCCAGCACTGGTGAACATGTCGCTTATGTTTTTCCTTTGGTTAGACTTCTGGGTCAACATCATCCACATCGACGGAAAGAGTTGAATGCACTGACTCCCACTTGTATGGCCCGTCATCCTGTCGGGAGAATATTAGAACAAGATCGACAGGTGTAACTTGAAGGTGAGAACGGACAAATGTGAAAGCGACAGTCCCAGGTACAGTACAGTTGGTGTAAACATTGGCGAGGGGGGTACCATCGCGGGCCGACAAAGTCAAGGCCGAGCCTAAACCAGTAAACGCAACAAGAAACAGGGCGGGGAGCATGGGTAGTGGAAGGCTGAGGGAGACGGTGCTGAAAAGCGAAGTAAGCCGCTCGTTTTAGTACTTGCAACAGGATTAAAGCAGCCCGTCGCCTAAGAACAAGGTGATTTTTCACTAACGTAAGTTATCTTCTGTGCTCGTAGATATGCCGCAAGAGCACAGCAAGCTAGAGTCAGCGAGTCATCGGTCGTTAGATTTAGTCGCATCTTCCGAATGGCACGGCGCAATTCCGCGCATCCTTCTTGCATAGAAATGAGAATGCAGTGCAAGAGCAGAGCGTATTATACAGCTGGCAAATGAGGCTTCGCGGTGATTCATTTGTGACGCAACGTCATGAAAGGCTGCGAGCGGCTACATTCAGATTGCCTTGATTTCGTAAGTAAAGGCCCAGACGAGAATGCACTATCAAGCTCAATGAAAGAACTGACGCGTTCAAGTATACATACCATTGAACCAGACCTTGGTCCTCAAATTCGAAATTCCTTGTTGATACTCGTGCTTCTCGGACTCGAGGACTCGAGAACAAGCCAGAGAATGATTTCGAGATTCAACTTCTCAGGTTTCAACACGGGTTCGACCTTTAATCTCGTTAATCGTAGGTCGCCATTCAAGTCGGACAGAGCCGTCGGGTCTGAGCGGGGGCCAGAAGTTGATCATTGGGTGGCCAGAGAAGAGGACGGAGCGCAGAAGAAGCCGAGTGTCAGCGACTAACGGTCGAAGTTGTTTCCGGCGAAAAGAAGATATCTGACTTGAACAAGTTGAACTTCGAGAAACAAGCGCGTTCCTGCCAAACAGCTACATAGAGTCCGGCACAGGTTGGAGTCACAATTCGTCCGTCCAACAAGCACCGACTTGAATGTACCTATTTTCCAACGGATGTTCAATGAGCATCGTTTTAAACTGCATCGCAGGATTGATATCCTCGTCCGATTCTTTTTCGACAGAAGTAGGAGGCTTCAAAGATTTAATCATCCGAATCATCCTCTGGGCAAAACCATGTGGCCTATCGGAAGAGTTTAAGGTTCAGAGAAATCAGCAGGTGGATGAAAACTTGCATCTCGTTGTCCAAGAGGTCCGACAAAGGAATACGGATCGAGTCCCAGACATTCTGCAACTGTGACCAGAGAATAATTGGCGGCTTGAAGCGCATCCACCGCGTAGCCTATAAGAACTTGGCTAAGAGGAAAAGTAAGTAGAAGATCTAGCGTCAAGCGAAACGTGTTTACGCCGTTGTTTCTGAAGAAAGGGCAGTGTCATTCATAGATTATTAAATCTCGAGAAGACACTTCTGGACCTACTTTCCGTCTCGTGGTTCAAAGCGATAAAACTTGAGGCATTAGACTGTATCATTTGCTCATAATAACCTTCGCTTTGCGCTACCGTTGCGTTGAGCGAGTCTTGGGAGCTAGAAACCATCAATGCAAGACTGCCATCTGTAGAGCAATGCAACGCACTCGAAATCCCAAAGAACCAGGATTTTATTTTGCTGAAATGCGACTTGACGGACGAGGTTATTGTAGCTACCATAGGCTAGATATAATTAGGATACGAAGGGCAAAGTTGCAAACAACGCACGAGGTCGAACGAAGGGAGTGGCGACTCCCAAGATTTTCATCAACGCATCTACGAAATCATAAATTGAGCACCTCCGTTGATGCCTACCATTACAGCTCACCGTCAATCTGGGAAAACTCGCCGGCGACTGGGAACAATGAGTATAGGGAACACTGTTGCGTCACAAAACACCTACTTTCACTCTCATCCAACGTGACGAGATCTGGGTGAGACCACGAATGGGAGCAAATCTGGTGTCCGGCGCTGTAGACGTATTGCAGGCGGGCGGCGACTTTGGGGTCGTAGATGCAGTCGTCTGGAAGTATGACAGAACGCGGGTTTGCAGCTGAAAGTCTCTTACAATTGTCGCCATCTACGCACGAGTATCAGCCGTCGCGTCAAAAAGTTAGAGACTCGTGCACGCACTGACGAAGAAGGTACCCTTAGCGCTCTTGTTCACAAGAATGTCGCTGATGTTAGTCCTAAACAGCCATTCAGCGATCGATTTGAGGATGGACATAAGCGCACATGTATTTATATGGTCCATCGTCCTGGGTTTCTTTACCGAGAGCGCAACCCATCGAAATCGAGGCAACGTACGAATGTGAGAGCAACTGTGTTTGGGACGGTGCATGTCGTGTGTATGGCGGCCCTCCGAGGGGAAACCGCTTGCACGGGAGGTCGCGCGAAGGACAAGATGAGAGCCAGAAGAAAACCAAAACGTTGGGCCAGCATAGTGAACAGAGGGGTTAACTCCAGAGTCTGCGCACTCATGGCGTTTTATGTGTTTTCAAGTTGATAATAATAACCGCTGATGCCGCACATCCCAGACACGAGAAGTCAGGGATGCAAACCGAAAAAGTGCTACGCCGCATGGTGCTGAGTCCTAGCTCACTGCTCCAACTTTGTGCTTTCCGAAAGGAAACCGTACGGAACTGCCGGTTTCATCTGGGTCTGCTTCCTCGATCACAGCACCAGCAGCAGTCCCAATTTCGGGCGTGAGTAACGAGCATAATGGCTCTGAAGATGGAGATGGGACGAAAGAAACATGAAAATCTGAATATCCCAATGAGGCAATTCAGGTAAAACCAGTCGTGTAAAATGCATTGTACACTCTGTAAGTCCTTTCCGGCTGGCCTCCGGACCCACCGGAAACAGTAACCGAGGATATTTGGCGTAGTCTTACGTTCGAGGATGGAAGGGATCTCACGGGAATTGGGTAATCTGGATTTGCCGAACGCGACAGTCAGGTTATTCGATATACTTTCAAAATCAATTTCAGGTTATGTACGCGCATAGCTAGCGAGAGCGATAGCGAGATTCTCGAATGTGCAACTACCAACGCCCCGACTCGGGGGCATCCCTATCCGACCACCGGTGTGCAGGAAAAGGCTGAGGGTAAGTTAGTTTGTGGTTTGCGATATCTATGTGCACGCCGATCGAGGCGGGGAGCCGCGCTGGGCGGCGGAGAAGACGATGATAGCAATGAGGACGAGATCGGACGATGGAGGGAGATCTAGAGGAGGCAAGACTAGTGCCGTGAAAAAAGAGAGAAGCTGCGTGAGGCGGGAGTGGACATCGCGATCGATGGTTGTTGGATGTGTGAGACGAGACGAGACGTGATGAGGAGGGAAATGAGAAGCGGCCAAGAATCGGGAAGGGCGCTTGACTTAGAGATCGTGCTCGACAAAGCGCTGCTCGGGGCTGGTAAATCGGCGACGGGACGATCCGTGGAAGGCGCGCGCGCGATGGGCGGTGCTGCGCTTCTTCTTGTGGCAGGTATGGTTGCCGCTGCCCGAAGCGGGCGAGGACCCCACGCCCGAGCCTGAGCCCTTGGAAGATGTGCTGGAGCTTGTGCCCGACGAGGCGTCACTCGCAGGCGTACTGGACCCCGAACTCGACGAGCCTTCGTTGGCCAGGGTCGAGCCTGAGCTCGAACCTGAACTGGCCGAGCTTGACCCTTTGCTAGGCGCGCTGGAGTCGGACCCTGACGATGCTGCCTTGGAGCCCGATGCAGAGCCAGTACCCGAACTTGGGGTAGACGCGGGCACAGACGTCGCACTGCCCTTCTTCGTGGACTTTGTGGACTTCGTGCTCGTCGCCTTTGCGGACGTCGTGGGGATGGTTGTCGTCGTCGCGCCCGCAGCCGTCGTGGTCGTGCCACCACCAGAAACAGTGACAGGTTCGCCGACAGGCGTGCCCGTCTGCGTGGGGCTGTCTCCAGTATATGCGTACACGGGCGAGATGAGCGCGGGCGTGACAGGGGCGGCCAGGTTCGCGGCCTGGCCGTTCAGCGGAACGACAGGGTTGTTGCCTGGGAGCGCGGGGAGCGTTCCGGTGGCTAAATAACGAAAAGAGTTCTGTCAGCGCTGCGGGAAGGGGCATGAAAGGATAAACGTACTAGTCTCGTCAACGCCCGTGGTGATGCGGCACGTTCCATCATGGTCGAGGGTGAAGTAGCCTGCGGTAGAGCAACAGCTGATGTCGACATCAGTTTTGCCGCTCGGGATAGAGGAGGGAAAGCAACGAACGTAGGGTCGCCGAAGGCAGCGCTGGTGCACTGACATTTGTCAACGACCTTGTCCAAAACACCCTAAAGGAGCCAAACGTTAGCTGCTAACGCATCTGTTTGTAAGAGTTCGTGCCTTGTCCCAGCCAAAGAGGAAATCTGATTGATGGATATTTATTTAGAGACCATCAGTGCGGAGTGAGGGCGGACGTACCAGCGTGATATCCGTAGCCGGTGGGGTCACCCATGGCATAGACGAATGGCTGGGAGGGGTTCATTGCCTGGCTTCGGTATTGTTCCAAGCTGCCGGTGTCGTGGTACATCTGCGCGGGTCGTTCATCACGTCAGGGACTAATCAGCCTGTCCTTATCTTGACGGTACGCACCTCCATGAAGATTCGGGGGAGAGTTTTGTCAAAGTTCTTGTCCGTGCATGACCCAGAGTCGGGGCCGCCAGAGGGAAAGGCGACGTGCGACTTGTGGTCCTCCGAGTCGCTGTTCACGCCGTCCCAGCATCTACGGAAGTAAAGATCAATCCCAGTGCCCGAGAGATGCGAATGCAGATGCGGAGCTTACGAGGGGAAGTTCTGGCGGCGGACATCAGAGTCAGAGCGTGCGTGGGTAGGGAGAGGGGACGTACGATCTGTGCGCGAACGCCGGAGGGACAGCTCGTAGTAGGGAGCTCGTTGTGCCTTGTGGACGTTCCGCTGAAGTCGAGGCAGAGGAAGGTGATCGCCTGCTGAGCATAACTGCTTGAGTCGTAGCTGCGCAAGGTCGGCGTTCCGCTGAATCTCCCTGTGAGCGGGAGCCGACGTAGACGGTGATAGCGCCTTTACCTCAGCATCCGGAACTAGCACAAGGTCGGTATGATTGTATACAGAGATGGGCGCGACTCACGTCATCGGGAAAGACCGTTGTTACTCCGGCGGTGTCTGAGAAGAGGTAGTCTGGGGCGCATGAGGCACTGTCGCGGGATGAAAAGTTAGAGACTGTTTTACTCACAGCTGGAAGGGAAGAAACATCAGCTATCGGCGGAAGAAATAGCATGAGAAAGCGACGTACATGACGGGGCTTCCGGTGACGCTGGTGAAGGATCCATTCTTCCACTGGAAGTACAAAGTCTGCAGCGATATGGTCAGAACGGCCTTAGCTTGTCCCCAATGCACACATACGGGGGCCCACTAGTCGAAAGGGTGAGTAAGGACATGGATAAGGGCCACGATAAGAACGCACATAGTTCGACTTGTCCTCCTTGATGGGCGAGGACGTGCACTGACTCTGCCGAAGATAGCTTGTGTTGGTGGTGGCACGGAAGTTGCTTCCACCGACGACTTGAGGAGCCATGTCAGTCAGCAACTTGAACGAAATGCACATGGAGCCGTCGTACTGGTGTGAACGTGGCCAGAGACCTTGCCTGGGTAAGACGACCATTTTCAATGAGTAAGGTCAAAGGTATATAAAAAATAAGACACCGACCTGGACTGACAATGGGGTCAAGCCGCTCGGTGGTGATAACGTTTTCTGGGAGACGCGTTCAAAGGTAATCGGGAACGAGCATGGCGACCACAGACTCATGCCGAACAAGAAATAAGCATTTGCAGACGAGAGGATGGCAGCGGCGAGCAGAAACTTGCTCAGGATGTTGCGGGCCATCGTAGAGAGCGTGAAGAGCGAGCGACAAGCCTCGGACGGGGGGGAAGATAAGGGAAACGAACGAGAAGGAGGAGGGAGAAAGGAAGATGGATGAACCAATTCCGGGTCACGTCTTTATTTGGCGCTTGGCCCGTTTTCGGCAGTTTTCCAACGTTTGTTTCTGTTCCTGTTCTAGTGCCAGCATTCTGTCACCGTTGTAGAGGCAACATGCACGTAAACGCACCTAACGCCTCGCTTTTCACGTTCTTTCTTTGGCCCTGACCAGACCCATGCGGATTCAATTACACCGACGCCTTTTCTCGGGAGAACACCACTGGCACAGAACGCCCATCGCTCGAGGATCAGAACCTGCCGCTGCTTTGGGGGCAAACGGGTTCCTTAAACTGCCTGTCAGTGCAGCGCCCACAGCTCGAGAGAAACGGAGGCTTTTTACCTGGCGATCTGCTCGCAATTTCGATTCCCCGCGCGTGGAAAACAGGTGGCCCAAAGTGAAACTGAAGTACAGGAGATATGCCTCGGACGCGGCATGCACGGACACTGAACCAGCGAACGGTCTCTCGAGAAGAATGTGGTGCATGCGGACTGCGCTTGGGCGACGCGGATACACGATCATCTGATCCTGATGCGATGTTGTTGAACCACTTTTCACAGTTGAACTTTTGACAATCTCTTGTTCAAATCTCCTGGCCCCGAGAGGGATAATTGTATCTGACCAAAAGCACGGGCCCTGATTCCCACCGTTTGCCAGTGTGGCGGCTGATGGCGGGAATACGACGGGAGCGCAAAGATATGTCGGCATTTTAAATTGCAGTTGTGAACCCAACCTAAAAATCAAATAGCGTGCCAAAAAGCCCAAATCGACGTCAGAGAGGCTTCCGGAGGCCATGTTTTCTTTTCTAACCTTGAAATAGCTCATCACACAGTTCGCCTGCGTCCATCAAATGGTTCAAAAACCTCGGATATAGGCAGGAGTGAGAGGAGAAATGAAGAGGATGATCACACCTCCAATCCCTCCACCTTCAGGTGCTTTTCTTTGGAAGGCGGCAGAAGACTGCACGAAGCCTTGGGTGATCTTACCTTATCTCCAACTTATCTCTGTGTATTGCCAAACCGCAACTTATTTTTCAACTCTGTACGACTAGGTGTCACAGATTTCTATCGCCCCGACCGAGCGCTTCTCTCTCAGGGATTAAATACATAAACCTTCACGTTGCCTCCACCCGCCCTTGTTTTTTTCTTTTACGCAGGAGAGCATATCATCCAAAAAAGTTGAACTGTTCCCCGATGTAATCCCACAGCAAAATATCTCCTTGGGATAGCAATAGGTACCATCGCTGCCGTGAAGAGAGTCAAACATGCTGCATGTCTGCCCTGAAATTTTCCCCGCAAAAACAGCCGAAAGCTCATCCAACCTTGAAGCGCGTTGCATACAACGGAGATGAGTATTTCGAGGACATTGAGGCGTGAAAGCAACACACCACGCCTCAAGCGCGCTCAGAATCTGTGCAATGCCCGTCTAAATCTCGGAGACAATAAGTACTGCATCCGCCATGTCCGCGCACAATCCACGCGTCCGAAACACTTGTTGGCACGACAACACAGAATGTGGCCTGGACAAAAACGATGGGACCTTTCTGAGATTCCGGTTCCTGACCACCATGTCGAAAAAAGTCGAATGGTTGCTACAACGCCATGCGCGCCCTGAGACACCCTGCAGCAGCTCCAGCATATTCCATCCACGCGGAGTGCCCATGGTCCTAAAACTTGGACATGGAGCCCGCGGTCGCTGTCGAGCCTCGCCTCTTTTCGTCCACCGTTGTCTTGCTATCTTGCCTCAAAGCTGCCCTCCTTGTTCAATGGGTTTGGCTTTGTCGGAAAAATCAAATTTGTATGACCAGAGGTGATCTGGTCATATCAGGTTGGATCAGGTCGTCAGGTTTTCGACCGGCTGATAATGGTTGAACCAGGCATTATAATGTTTGCCTAACCTGATCAGACTAGGCAATGAAAGGCTTCAAAAATGGTACTCCTTGCCCAGTCTCCTACCTTTCACGCAACACACGTTATGTTCTGAAGCGTTGAATTCACTAGGAGTGTTGTTAGAGACAAGGTAGTGAAACGACACAATTATGTAATGAATAAGTGTAAGTAATAAGCAATATAAGGACTAGTAATGTTATGTGTGACAACTGTTAATACCGGGATCACACTTGCGCATGCATACAGGTGTAGGGAAATTTCGGAAGGTCATCATCTGAGTTATGTACCTTGCTCGGGCCACCGGTTGACGCTTCACACGGGCTCCACAGCTCGCTAAATCTCCCAATAAATCCGATTTCAGCCGAGTAAATGAATCCAATGGGTCAGGAAAATTCAGCAACCTCTTGCACTTTGCTAAGAAATCACTTCCCAACTGTGTAGTAGGAGAAAAAAAAATTGGGACCCTGATATTACCTGGCAGTGTCTGATAACAATTGTCGGGAGATCTGATCAGGACCTGATACGACCTGATCAGAGCGTCAGGCATCGTCAGGGCCTGATCAGGTAAATTGGGTTTTTCCGACATTATATGCGGCTTTCAGCCCCTTTCATATGCTGTACTGTTCGACGGGTCGAGACTCGAATACAATCGTTTGCAGAATGCAAGATTTGTCGTCATCTGGATCTCTAGTGGCGCATCCAGCTCAATTCTGGATGGTTTCGGTTGGTTTCACCTCCCAGTGAAATGCAAGAGACCCAAGCTTGGTCTGCAAATACGGAAGGTTCTCCCTGCCCGCCCCTTCGACGACGAATCCCGGCACTGTCTGCCGCCCTTGCCCTTCTCGTCCACTCGCTGAGTCAGCATTCGCACTGCCACCCGCTCAAGTTCGTCTAAGACTCTCAGTCCAACGTCCTCCTTAGAGCTATCGAACTTACATTCTATGAGCTTCACATGTGGCCTCCACCTGTTTCTTGCTTTTTGAATGATATCACAGGCCAACATAACACTGAATTGGACCAGCATATAAGGTTGTTGATTAGGTTGGAAACTTAATCACACCCGTGTGAACAGGAACCGGTCTATATTCAATAGAAGGTTCGGGCGTTCAGCGTTGGGTGTAAGTTCAGTTACCCGATGCTGGACGCCCGAGACATAACTACAACAACTACATATATACAACTGTAAGGAGGCGTGACTTAGGCCCGGGATCGGGCCGATGTGTCATACATCCTTACACTCCTCCCCTCAGGACGAGTGTCCGAGTCCGACATGCGTATTTAGAAAGAAAAAAAATTTTTGTTCTCGTTCTAGCTTTTGGGTTTCGTTGAGCGCCTGCAGTGTACTGCCAAGCGTCACGCTGGCATTCATGCAGGTGGAGAGGGGGGCTTCGTGCCATGCGTCACGCTGGCACTCGGTCCACTTTCGCCCTCTCCTCGCTTGTCCGCCGGTGGTGATACAGGCGTCGAGAGTGGTGAGCTTGGGTTCGAGGGGGGCAATTGAATGCCCGCGATATCCTCCGTGGTCAGCTCCCCTTCTTCTTCGTCCTTCATCTCGGTGTCCACGAGCTCGACCACCGCCGATGTTTGCGGTGGTGCGATGGTGGCACCGAGCCTCAAAGGCCCGCGTCGCGACGCGTTGCTTCCCGCAGGGTACATCAGCGACGGGACCTGCGGCTGGTCGGTAGTGACTCCGAGCCTCAGAGGCCCATGCCGAATATCGTTCCAGTGGGTCATATTCGCAGCCGCCCATGAGCCAATCTCGCTGGCATTGTGCGGCGCGGTTTGGAATTCGCTGCCCGTAGGGTCCGCGTTGCGCTCTCGATAGTTGCGCCAGGACCTCGCAAACTCGTGAATGAGCTGCGATGCGGGCGAGCCCGCCCAGATCCCGTGCATCACGATCCATGCGAATCCCATCGACATAGTGAAGTTTTGCCCGTCCCACGGGTAATCTTCAATGCGATGTGATCCTCGAACGTACTCCCCTTCTCGCACAAAGTGCTCAAAGAGCCCTGCTACCGAGAACCCAGTGAGCACCTCGGCGATAAACCGCGAGTGGTGGATCGAATTGCCCAGCCTCTGGGGCGACAGGAATTGTATCGTCCTGGAAGCCAGGACGTCGTTGGGCAATGGTCGCATGCCCATTGGTGTGCTGGCGTCGGGCCAGTTCCCGTCCTCCAGCCGCACTCCATGCATCCAAGTGCTGGGTGGGATCGTTGCCATGTACCGCAGAGTATCTGCGAGATTCCCCGCGGCCCCGAGTGGGTTGCTGCTGGCCAGTTCGTGCACTGGTGCGAGCGAGAATCCCAGGAAGCTCTGTTCCCAGATGATCGGACCCGTCGGAGGCGTAGGCACGCGGGGCGGGCCTGTAACTGGCGGCGGCCCTTCGGGGGTTGCGTCCTTCATATCCACGTCCTCTTCCGCGGGCGCCTTCCGGTCCGGAGCATCGCGGTCGGGGGGAATACGGGGCAGGAAAGTAGGAGGCAGAGGCGGCCCAGCAGAATGCCGGGTAGCAGCCTTTGCCTCTCGTGCCCGCTTAAACTTCCGCCTATCATTTCGCGTTGGCTCTGGCGGGGCGCCGCTAGCGGTCGGGCGTCGCGACATTGGAGTCGCATCGCCCGTAGTCACAATGACCCAGGATCGCTCCGCGCGCGCTTGTTCGCGCAACAGGAGCTGGATCCCGTCGGATCGAGTGGCCGTTGGATGGTGCGCATAATAGTCGCGAAGATATTTGAAGGTTGCCCTAGCGTAAGGGCATCCTGCGGCCATCCATCGTAGAAGGTTGCGCATGGCCGGGGCCGTGCTCAGCCTTAGTGTACCCCAGCGCCCTGCCCTGACAGATTCGGGTGGGGCAGGGGCTGCGGTCGCCGGTGGATCCTCCGCGCCTTCTTTCCGACGCGCTTCTCCGACCCGTATCGACTCCCGGGTACGGTACTTCTTCAGGGAGGCGTCTTCGTCCTCCGAGTCGTCGGTGCCTCCATATTCGCTCTCATCCTCGTCGTATGCCGTGGTCGGCAGAATAGGATGCCCGCGGCTATCCAGGGCAGCCTTATCGACGTTGGGCACCGAGTGAGGCGTCAGTTCCGACGACTTGATGCTAGATGGTGCCCGAGGGCCCCTTGAGTTGCGCGCAGCTTCGCGCAGTCGCTCTTCCTTGGCGCGGTCGTGCGAACGGCGCTCCTCTCGATGCGCTCCGCCTTGCAGCGTGTCGGTGAAGCTGTTGCGTACGTCGCGGCGGGGGGCGGGGTGACCGTAGTCATCGTGGCGGCGAGGAGTATGCCCGTAGTTGGATCCATCGTACGAGGACCCATGGTGGTAATAGTCCGTCCGGTGCTCTTCCTGAGCCCCTTCAAATCGACGATGTTCCCGCTCCCGCTCCTCGCGATCTAGACGTTCGCGGTCTTCGCGCTTTTCGCGCTCGCGTTGTTCGCGCTCGCGCTGGGAGCGCTCGAACTCGCGCCGTTCGCGGTCGCGCTGGGCTTCGATTCGCTCGCGATCGCGTCGCTCCTGCTCGGCCCGCGACTCGTCCCGCCGCCTCATAGTGTTGGCGAACGCGCCAGTGTACGTCACTGCGCCCGTCGTGGTATACGATGGGCGCACTCCTGGCGCGGGCACTGGGCTGCCTCCCCACAGTCCGGTGCCACTCACCGCACTCCCGAATGGGTTGGGGCGCAGCGCCACACTAGGAATTGGTATGCCGGGCGCATTTGCGCCCGATGGGGCGCCCGACGTGGCGGGCGCTGTGGTCCCGAACTGGTGGTTCGGTGTGATCGGGGCAGCCGTGGGGATGCCCTCCTCGATATCGATGTTCGCGAAGTCGTCGGGTGGCGGTGGAAGCCAAGCGGGCGCATCGATGGATGGGACCCAGACGCGGTCGCGCCTCGGTCCCTTCCAAGTGCTGCCCGTGGGGTGGCGCCAATACCAAATGCCGCCGGGGCTCTTGACCCAAATCTTGGGGTCGCGCTCGGGGGGTACGTCGCCGGTCATGGTGGTAGTAGAGAGATGAAAATAAAGATGTTTGGCTATTCCACTGATGGCAAATATCATGACCTAAGTCGCTTCGACTTAGGCAGATCCTGCCATCGGGAAACGCCGCACGCCTCAAAATAATCATCTAAGGCCGCCACCTCGTTCAACGCCGCGGGCGACTCCCAAGTATGGTCGCCCGCTGTCCATCGGACCCAAAATTCCACTTTCTTCCCGGTCCACCTATGCTTCTCTATTTCATCGACAAACCATTCCTGCTCGTCGGGCATGCCGAAGTCATAGAACCGTTGTACTTCCCGACTCGGGAATATGGTTTCGTCGTTGGCTTCATGGGGCCTCAGTAGGGAACTGTGGAACGTTGGATGAATTTTGCGGGCCTTCAGTTCACTGGGCAGGTCCAACGTATAGTTGGATGTGCCCGGATTCGCCTTGACTATCTTATATGGCCCGATGAATTTCGGGGCGAGCTTTCGTGCACGCCCCTTGGGTAGATTGAGGTTCTTGGTGGATAGATACACCATGTCCCCTTCGTCGTAGGGGATTTCCTCACGCCTTCCGCGATTAGCGTAGTATGTAGCGCGCACTCGCGCCTCGATAATATTATCGTGCGCGAGTGCGATATTCGCAAGTGCCTTGTCCACAAATTCCCGTACTCCCGGGTATTCGGTGGCTTCGACATCTATGCCTCCCATCCGTGGTACATATCCATAGTTGAGTTCGAACGGTGCGAACCCAGTGGATGCGCTGATGCTGGAGTTAATGGCGAATTCGACCATGGGTAGTAAGTATACCCAATCCTTCTGGGTCGGGTCCACAATGGACCGCAGTATTTGGGTAACATTGCGGATAGCCCGCTCCGATACACCATCCGTTTGTGGGTGGAACGAGGTGGACATGAGCAATTTAGTGCCCGTTAGCCGATGAAGCTCCCGCCAGAATTTAGCGGTAAACTTGGCATCCCGGTCCGATATGATGGAGGATGGGACACCGTGCAGCCGCACAATATCCCGGACAAATAGCCAAGCGACGTCCGAGGAAGTGTCCGTGACCTTCATGGGTATTAGGGCTACCATGCTCGTGAGTCGACAGATGACCACGAGCATATAATTGTAGCCCAGGCAGCTGGGGAATGGTCCGACAAAGTCCATGCCTATAGAATCCCAAGGGTGCCGGGGAATAGGCAGCGAATGTAATAGCCCCACTGGGGCTTGATTCGTGGTTTTGGACATATCGCACGCCCCGCAAGCGTCGCAGAAAGTGGCTATCTCGGTGCCCATTTTGGGCCACCAGTACCACCTTCTAACGTACTCTGCAGTGCGCAATTCGCCCAAGTGCCCAATGGTCTTGTGCGCTTGGTCAATGACAATCTCTGTAAGTACGCGTTTCCCGTGCAATTTCACTCCACGGGGTATTGCGAGGCAGTTTTTGCCCGCTACATTTCGGGCATATATCAGCCCGTCGTGCATAGAAAACTGCTGGAATGCGGTCGGTTGCTGCTCCACTTTAGATAGTACTGAGTCATGGGCATATCCTGCCTTCACCGCCTCGAGGAAGGATTTATCTCCTTCTACGTGCGGCCTCAGCGGGGCCGTTGACTTCAAAGTTTCTTCAAGGGAGATGGCCGACACGTCGAACCCTCTTTCTTCCATGCGTTCGGCATGTGCCTCCAGTTCTAAAGCCTCGGTTACCCGGGCTTCTACTGGTTCCTTGACGCGTCGGGCCAACAGCGCAATCCGCGCGGCCCGTAGTTCCAGCTCCCTCCCCCTGGTCATGAACTCGAGTTCCGGATCAAGTCGCGCGTCCGAGTTAACGAAGTCGCCGTCCTCGTAGTGGTCGTCCGCGGTGTCGTTCTCGTAGTAGCGGGAAAGGCAGTCCGCGACTTTATTCTGCACACCCTCGACGTGCATGATCTCGAAGTCGAATCGGGATAAATATTCATCCCATCGTATGAGACGTCCATTGAGCCCGCTCCGCGCCGCGGTCTTTACTGCCAGTAGAGCCTTGTGGTCCGTAGCAATCATTATTTTCCGGCCAATGAGCTTGTCCTCCCATTTCATGAGGGTCTCAATCACCGCCAGTGCTTCTTGTTCGTATGTCTTGTACGAGCGTTGAGCCGCTGTGAATTTCTTGGATAGGAACCCTGCCGGCCTGCAAGTGCGCCAGTCTGGGCCTTGTCCATATACCGCACCTACGCCCACGACAGAAGCATCACATACGACCCAGATCGGGTCGGGATTTTTCATGTCTATGGGGCGAAGGATAGGTGTCTTCCGCACAATGGCCTTGATTCGCTCGAGGCAGAGTTGGTGGAAGGGGCGCCAAGAGAATGATTGTCCTCCGCGGCATATCCCTTCCAAGGGGGATGTCCAGTGCGCGATATCCGGTAGGAAGTGGGCTAGATATTGTATCAAGCCCAAAAGTCTCTGGACCTCGTTCAGGGATCGGGGAGATCGCCACTCAAGAACCTTGGCCGTTTTCTCTTTGTCGACATGGAGGCCTCGGTCATCGATACGGTGACCCAGGCAGTCCATGTCCTTCGAGTACAGGTCGCATTTCTTCTTGCTCAAGAACAGCTTCTGTTCGCGGAGCCTCGAGAACACCAGTTCCAGGTGCTGTTCGTGCTCCGCGACCGTGTCCGAGAATATGAATATGTCGTCCAGATAGACATGTATGAAGTCCCCGATGACATCCCGGAATATCCAGGTCATGAGACGCTGGAACGTCGCAGGCGCATTGCAGTCGCCCTGCTGCATGACACGGGATAGCGCCGTCCCAAATGGAGTCGCAAAGGCGGTCTTCCATATGTCGCGGTCGATGATCCGGATCTGCTCGTAGGCGTCCGACATGTCAATTTTCGAGCGATGCTTGCACCTCGCCACGTCCATCCGTATCCCGTCTTGGTCCGGGAATGGGGTCACATCCTTCACGGTGTTATCGTTCCGTTGCCGGGCGTCGACTACAGTCCTCAGCTTATTGTCCTTCTTCGGGATACATAGCAGCGGCGCCGCCTGGGGCACGGGGGTCATTTCCCACCAGCCCGCTTCAGTGTACCGCTGTATCTTTGCCCTCAGCTCCGGACGGAGCGCTTCGGGGCATCGAGGCAGATGATAATTATACAAAGCCTTCTCGTCCACTAAGTTTATCTCGTGGTTTATTTCCCGAAGCGGGGGAAGTTCCAGTGGAATAGGGCCCATCAGGTCCGCGCAAATGTCGAACCACCGCGCCCTTAGTTCATGGAGCCGTTTCGGTGAGTCATCTTCACCACGGCGTGGATCATTCGCCCGTTCCAATACGCGCGCACTGCGCATCTGGAGTATGGCCGTGGCTTCTTCTAGGGCTTCTTCACAGAGCCCGTATGGATCGTCGTCTCCCATGTCGGATACTTGGCTCTGTTTCGATGATAGTGAGATCTTATCTCTCCTTCGAAGTCCGGGCATCGATGCCGCGGACGGGTGAGCGGTGTCCTCGACGAAGGCGTCTATCGGGCTATGGAGTAGCCCGAACGTGATGGTGGTGAGGATAGGCTCCTCGTCTTCTTCTTCTTCGTCTACTTCCCAGATTTCTTCTGATAGTAGGTCATCCTCAATATCTGAGGGACCTCGGGTCCCTGCGAACGACGTCTCGGGCATAAGTGCGTAAGGGTGGTTCCAGGGAAGGGAAGGAAGAGGGGTTTTAAGCGAATCCTCATCGGGTACTTCTTCGACCCAGACACGTAGCGTTTTGCTTTTGATTGCGGGACACTTAAGTCCCGCGGTATATTCATCTTCCAGTACTAGTACATAGGGGTACCCCGAGGGGAGTGAGAGTACTGGCGTAGCGTACTCCTCCTCGTCAGTCACTTCTTCCATCGTAGGTCGGGGGCGGTACTTTCGGATACCGCCCGCGTCGGGCCGAGCCAGTCATTCAGCGCGTCCTTTTCCTTTGCCGGAGGCAGCCCTAGTCTCGACCAGTGCTGCCTCTTCGATGGACGAAAACGCCTTGATGGAGGAGCCGTCCGGGAATCTAATTTCCCGCTTCCCGAAGTCCAGTATCGCCCCATGTTTATTCATGAATGGAGTGCCGATTACTATGTCGTACCGGTCGAGATTGACCTGGTCGAAGTAGACGTACCCACGGACCCCACCGAATTCAACGGGGACGCGGGTACCGTATAGGATCTTGGAGCGGCTACCAACGCACCCTAATTGTAGGGTGACTTGTTCGGTGAGAACTATTCGCGCCCCGTTGACTGCATTGCAGTACTCGGGCGTGATAGAGTCTGTGTTGCTGCCAGAGTCGAATAACGCGTACGCAAGGGTGTTGCCAACTTGAATTAAAGCCGATAGGCAAGCAATGCCCTTACTCGATCGAGTCGGTTGGTCCATTAGCCCTACCGACTGGTTGGGCGTGCTCTTAGGCAGAGCCCGCGGTCGGCGTATGGTCGCCAAATGTTCCACGCGGCCGGACATCATCTGCCGCCTGAATCCCGGCCAAGCGTCCTCGTTATCCTCTTCGGGCCCTCTCGATGCGAGCCCTTCGTGGTATACGAGTCCCGGGAATAGGGTGGGTAACCCGTCAGGGAACCCATCTACGTCTCGGATGATAGCGCCAGCGTCGTCACGTTCGGGCCGGGCTTCCATCTCCGCCCAATCGCGCATTTCATTGGAGGGTACGCCCATTTCTTGGGCGCGCTCGTAGATGGCAGTCCGAAGTGCAGACCGATGTTGTTCCCGAAACCTCGGATGTCTGGGATGATAATTGGGCAGCTCAGAAGTTTCACTCCTGAGTTGCCCATCGGGGTCGACATACGTGGTGATGCGCTCCGCGTTATGGGAGGTGTGCACCACGACCGAGCGAAGTATCACTTCGGGCTGTTGTCGCACTTCGGCACTATCATCCACCATCGGGCTGTCGGGGGGCGAGTCCGAAATATATATTACGTTAGGGTCGTCCGTCGTCCCTGCGTCGAATTGAGGGACGCGGGATAACGACCGCCGTTCGTCCGCTGGATAATACCCATCAGAGAGGTGGGACGATTCCGGGGAGCTAGGGGGCTCAGTCGCGGTCGACGGCGCCGGAGTAACCCGGGCTGTCTCCTCTACCACGTCCACCCCTAGTTGGCGATGGTAATCCTCGCGCGCCAGCATCCGGAACGTCAGCTCGTCACTGATGGAGTTGAGCATCGAGCGTGCCCATTCCAGTCGGCGCTCGAATAAGCAAATGCTCATGGTCGCGTCCTCAATCAATCGGCTGTTTTGTGCCGCCGCGACTTGTAGGAGGTCGGGGACGCGTGACCCGGAGCCAGAGGGACGTTCATGCAGCCCCGTAATATAATCGCGGGCTGCTGAGCGAAAGTGAAGGACTTCGTTAAGTCCTTGGAGGGAGCTCGTAAGCCCGCGTTCGAGCTGTCGGAATTCTCCATCCAGCTGTCCGAGGTTCACCGCCGTCGTGCGGAGGTACGCAGTCGAGTACCCTATCACCAACGTGGGTTGTTGATTTACTACGTCCATCCACTGCGCGCGCGCGCGTTCCCCAGTGCCGATGGCAGTTATTACCGACATCTCAAGGGCGGTTGTGCCTATGTAGGGCCCAGCTCCGTGGGTTGCAGTGAACTCGGCCATAAGCCCATCGTAGGTATAAGTGGATATGCTGGATATTGGTTCGCAGGTGGCTTCAGCCTCCGCCGTCCAATCTGGGTATCCCGCATTATCTATGGCTACCCTGCCCGCATCCAGGTTCGCATATCGAACGTTGAGTAGCGCTGGGGGGTCGGCAGAGGGGGGCAATTGAATGCCCGCATTATTTTCCGTCGGCTCTATACGTAGGGAGTAGTGTTGCCTAATCCTCATGGCCCCGTTTCGCACCTCGGCTTCGCCGTCCTCATCCATGAGGTCCGCGAGTTCCGGGGCAGCCTGAGGGTCGTCGAGCTCGTGGTCGTCCTCATGGTCGGCCGGGTAGTCGTCGATAGCATCCTCGTCGTACTGCGAGCCCTCGTAGTTCTCGTAGAGACCTTCCAGCTCCTCCGGGTCTTGAGCCGGTTGTTCATCGAAGTACTCCAACTCGGGGTCTTCGTCGTCTCCTTCCTGCCCCGCTGAGTAGCTCGAGATTACCCGCTGTGCGTGTAAATGGGCTACGGGGCGAGGTCGCGAGGAAGCCGATTCGTTGTACTTGGGGCAGATGGGATCACTGGATATATGTCCAACGATCCCACATCCATAGCAGGTCTTGGACGACCTCAGAGTGGGCCCAATAACTGGGCCGGCTCGAGGCGCGATGGTGGTGGTACGAGGAGAGGCCGTGGTCGTAACGGGCCGAGACGTGGGAGTCGAAGTCGGAGTGGTTGATGCCCGTACAGGGCCACGTGCCACTCCACCTCTCACTCTCACCGTACTCGTCGTACGGGCTGGTGCTCCAGGGGCAGCGCGAGCCGCTGCACCACCTCGCATCAGCCCCTTGGCCTCCATCGTCGTCCGGGCATGGTTCTTGAGTACACTCATCGAGGTGTACTCAGGGAATAGCCCGCGTTTAATCAATTCGTCGTGGACGTCGGCTGGAATCAGCCTCATGAATCGCTGGCGCATAGAGAACTCCGAGGGCGGCTCTCGCATGTCGCCCGCCGTCCGCCGCAACTCAGTGACTAGCAATTCGACCCCACGGGTCGGATCGTATCGCACGGCGTCGTACTCGCGGCTAGCGCGAAGGGCGGTGGAGGAGGTGACGAACCTCTTATACATCGCCCTAATGATCGCGTCGAACTCACGCGGTATCTCGCTCTCGCGGTTGGTGGGATCTACTTCGGAGCGGAACCAGCTCAGGGCGTCGACGCCCAGGGCTTGCTTGAGGTAGAGTACGCGGTGCGCATCGTACTTCGGCCCGCCCATGGAGTATCCTTCCAGGTAGGTGCAGAGCGAGCCCAACCAATGCATGAAGAGCGCGTCGTCGTCTTCTCCGTTGTACAGAGGAGGGTCTTTCATCTTAGGGACGCGGGGCGCGGCTTCCAACGCGACGCCCAGCTGGCGCAAGATCATCCTAGTGATCTGCGCTCCCTTTTCTATCATGTGCACTTCGTACGCGGTAGCGGGCGTAGCTGCATCTGACGGAGGCGGGTTAGATATGTAACCCGAGGGGGATTGGTTATATCCCAGCGGAGCGATGTCCATCCCGGTGCGTGGCCCATTGCCGTCGAATCGCGCGCCCGCACTGGACACGCTGCTGGTGTCCACGAACCGCGTATTCTTTAATATGGATATGGGCGGCGCAACTTCCGGAGGGCTGTCTTGAGGCCCTGATTGTTGGAATGATTGTGCCGCCCTGACCCGACGACCAAGGCTAGCGTTCCCGCGGCGGAACCACTCCTCGTCAGTCTCACTTGGCTGGCGGGGAGGCAGCGCACGGTCCACCTCCGGTCGTATGCTGCCCATATCTTTGGGCATGTGCGGCGGGAGGTCGCGAACCGGCGGCATGGCGATCCCTTGGGCTGGGTGCTCACGTCGTCGAGTTACTGAGGCGACTAGTTGCGATAGTGCTTCCTCCGTCGTCCCAGTCGCGCGCAGGATACGGATATTATTATCCAGGGTAGTGGATACCCTTGTCTCTGCGCTCATCAACGAGTCGCTGAGTTCCTCTACTCGGTCGGCCATTTCGTCGCGGAGGGCTCTGATAGAGCCCGCTAGCGCAGCTAGCGTGAGGTCTTGCCCGGCGACCAGAGCGGTCGTGGTGAGCAAGGACTCCCTGCTTAGCGACAGCATGGCCCTTATGGTGTTGAACCGGCGGAGTTGTTCGTTAGTCAACTCCGCGGTCCGAATGTCGGTGACGAGTGCAGCCAGGAGGTCCTCAGCGGTGAGGACGTCCGAGCTCTCAGTCAGTTCCGATTCGTCGGACTGGGTGCCAGTCAGTGTCGTACCGCTGGGCTGTGGGGAGCCCCGTTGGCTAGCTGTCGGGCCTCTGACTTCAGGCAAGACAGTCTCGTCATCGGATACATCATAGCGTTGACCCGTGGCCGGGTCTAGCATGTATGCTACTCCTTGTGCATCGACGTGCACTTTGACCCGACGCGCAGCGGGCGGGCCATTTTGAGAATTAGGGGGACTACCCCCAGCTTCGCCACTAGGTTGAGAAACCATGGAGGCGAACTGGGAAGTTCCCGTGGTCGACGTAGGCGCTGCAGAAGCGCTGTCGTTCGACATGTTCTTGTAAAGTTTTGTTGTAGAGTTTTCTTCACAGAATATAAGGCTTCGTAAGAAGCCAGGTGTTCAAAAAGTATAAGGTTGTTGATTAGGTTGGAAACTTAATCACACCCGTGTGAACAGGAACCGGTCTATATTCAATAGAAGGTTCGGGCGTTCAGCGTTGGGTGTAAGTTCAGTTACCCGATGCTGGACGCCCGAGACATAACTACAACAACTACATATATACAACTGTAAGGAGGCGTGACTTAGGCCCGGGATCGGGCCGATGTGTCATACATCCTTACACAGCAGGTCACGACATCCAGGCTTCGGATTTTTGAGGGCAAACAATGTTCAGAACGTTAGGCTGAGGACCGACCTACTTCCTGAAACTTGTCCCTGGCATTGCCAATCCACCGGTCTTCGTGTGCCTCACAGTTCACTTCTAGGTTGTGCCTTGGTATGAAGGCGTGCAAATACTCTTCCACTCCTTGTACCTGGCAACGCTCGGACATTTATCTGATCCTGATCCTACTACTTGATGCCCCACTACTTCGAGATCAATTGGGAGCTACTGAACCAAGTCGGGGACTCGATGAATGATTTAATGGCCCAGTGCTTGATCGGTGCAGACGCGGGACGGTATGTCGTGTGTCTTTATGCTGAGTTTTTGCTTCTAGGAGTCGATCGGGTTCTACAGCGCGACGGGGGACCGGGTGCGTGAGCTCGGCTCGAGAGGCTTTTAGAGGTGAGGGACGATGGTGTGCATAAATAGCCTGTGGTGCACCGGGATACTTCCTCAAACCGGCGTTCCTGAGCGGGACCGTGCCGTGTAATACTACCTACCTACCTACCTACCTGAGCATGTGTAGATTTTTGCGAGCCGGTTCCTGCCAAGTTGTGACTCCTTGGGCATAGACGCGTTCTGAAATCCCACTCTAGGGCCGACGATGCTCTCCCGCCATCGCCGTAATACGAACAGAACAAAGATACCGAGTCGCCGTCCAGGGGCTCAAGGTCGGAGAACGAGGCGCTGTACGCGTCCGCAATTCATCAGCCCAGGACTCGCGCTAGAACGGCGGGTAGCTGTCGGGCACCAAGCCTTGTTCTGTGCAGCTGTCTGAATGAGGCTCAGAATCTCCACCCGGCGCAGTAAATTGCGGCGAGTCGACAGCCCTTCTAAACACCGGTCCCCGCGTACACTCGCACCGACAGGCACGCGACGCCGAAGGTCTGTCATCCAGATGGCCACGCAGTGTGTTGTGCCGACGCTAGAACCGTCTGCACGATGACGCGCAAGGGCGATTTGCTACTTGCTCAGCGTTCTTGGTCCTGAGGCCTCCAGGAGTCTACCCCCAGCTTTTCTGACGTCGAGGTGCGACTTCCGACGCGGATCACGAGTGACGTTGCAGGCGAGCTTCGACGTCTGCGACTCCGGTCCGGAAAGCCTGCAGTTGCTTTGCTTTGCAGGTACTTGGGAAACTGCGGGCTGCGGGCTATAATTGCTTATCATACCCAGAGGATCCGGTGGGGGCATTGAACAGAATAGCACAGGGGTGGCGATATGGAGTTGGGACTGGGTTTGAGGTCCGCACAGTTCGCCGCTAGGAGGAGGATGGTACGGTTCGTGCGCGTGCGCGTGGGGAGAGAAGGGTGACTGAGAAGGGTAAGTGAGCGTTGAAAGGTGAAAGAAAGGGTGGGATGCAGTGCAGGATGGCCGACTCTTATCGCGACCGACCGCGGGGAACGAGGACGGTGGGTTAGCTGGAGAAATGTATTTGAACAGCACAGGAGCAGGTCCCGTGCAATTTGAACCTGCCGACGGCGTACTGTGCTGCTCCTGGATGTGTTCCTCCCTGAGTAAAAGCTTTCTGTTCTGTCCTCGTGGTTCCAGAGTCTTCGAGGTCGGAAAAGGTTGAACAATCCTTGAAACAATCCCGAATCTGAACGAGTTCCGCAAGTGGTGGACAAAGATCTGAGGCGAGGTTTTTGCAACCAGCCCTGTTTTTTGGTCCGTCAGAATCACAGCTTGTCTGGCGGTTTTACATACGTCCCAGGCGATGCAAGAATGAACTGGGTTCGATGGCCAGTTGGGGATAGAATCTCTTGAGAGTTTACGAGGACATGCCACCGTCGAGCGTCGTTCAAAATTCCAGAACGAGATTCTCTCCAGTCCAAGCGCCGGCGGAAGTCGAAGAACATGGAAGACATGTCCGTTTTGCTTCCTCGGCAATTTCTTTGGAAAACCTTGTCTTTATATGGGCACCAAATTTTGCGTTCTTGACTCAGAGAGAGAGCTCGAGGGCAAGGACTCCAAGTCGAGATGTCGACGACTCGAAGCGCTCACTGGCAGCATTTTGATTTTGTTCGAAAAAAACAACCAGTTGAGGCATCCTCGACGTGGTCTCTTTGAGAAAAGTTTTGTGAGAGATCCAAGCTGCGGTGGTGAAAATTCACCGAGGAATGTTGGCGACACAAATTCCGAGGTGGAAGAGTGGAAGAAGAGAAGAAAGATCAGCACGGAACTTTCCGATCAAACATCAGCATCTCGATTTGATCTCTGAGTCGCTAGATACTCCTTTAGGACTCTCGCCACCACAAGCGCCCAGCATACTCGCTCTGCCCTTGTTTGTCTCTTAGCGCTATGCGCCGTCCGGCCCCACCAAGCCCCGCTACAGTGCATGCATGCTTAACCCCTCCTCGGCGGCATTGCGGCAACACCAAGGCAACACCAAGACAACGCCGACTGTCACCCAGGACTCGACTGAACTTCACCTCAACCTTCTCTGTGTTGGGTCTCACGTTGGAACAGCTGGTACTGTACTGTCTTTGAATTCAAAGCATTTCTGCCTCGACTGCGAATTACTGAACTGTTCCGGCTGCAAACTCGAACAATTAATTCATGTCTCAGGTAAAGCTATCGCCTACTGCAGGGCGCCGCTTCATTCTCCACCCCAAACCGCCCGCCCGCGATTAAATGTCCGAATTCGTTGAGCGGCGATGCTGAAACGAATCGTAAGGCCGCAATTACTGGTTCTGGCGTCATCTCGGCCGCTTCAACACTGTGCCGGCTCTTCTCCGACTCGACTATCGTTTCTATTAAATTCTCTTGGAACACATAAATACTAGAGCCCTGATTGCGGGATCCTCGCCATCCCCTGCTCAGCCCCGTCGCCTTCGCCTTCTCAAAATGCTGGCCAGAACAACAGCACTCATTGCATCTGCCCTTCTCAGCACCGCAAGCCCTCTGCTCAATGCCACGGCGTTTGCCACTGTGTACGACAGATGTGTAACGAGCAACACAATCGCGCTCACATTTGTGCGTCTGATGCCGACCTGTTATCGCGAAGGTCTACTGAATTTTATCCCAGGACGACGGGCCATACATCTACGAGTATGCGCGACCGATGTTGACACCTATTGATCTGACTTGGGTATTCAGGAACAAAATCAGCGACTTTCTGACCCAGAGCGGTGCCAAAGGAACTTTTTTCGTCAGTGAGTAGCCAGCCATACTTCTTCCGGGGTGGTTATAACCCGCAAATATTTCGCAGATGGCAATAACTGTGAATGCATCCACGGATAAGCGTAGAGGGTTCTGATCACTTGGTTTAGACGACTGCATTTACGACGAAGATGTTGTCCCCCTCCTTCGCTACACTTTCGAGGCTGGCCATCAAATTTGCTCGCATACGTGGTCTCACCCAGATCTCGCAACTCTGAGTGCGACGAAGAGTAGGTTGTCTTACATGGCGGATGGCATCGCTCATTCACTCTGTCATTAGTTGCGACCCAAATCACAAGACAAGACAGTGCGCGACTCTTTCAGAACGTTCACGTCAATATTGTACTCATGTCTTTACCAAGCTGCACTGTTGAAAGTGCTGGGAATTACCACAAAGTACCTCCGCCCACGTATGCACTAGTAACGTTCAGAAAACTCGCTTCTGAGATATATGCAGCGTATGGAAGCTACAACAAGCGCGTCCGCCAAGTCGCATCAAGCTACAACAAGAGCCTCGTAGTCTGGGACTTTGAGTGCGTCAGTTTTAGCCTCCTTCAACTAGCAACTGACATTTTAAGCTCTGGGGACTCGGTCAACAAAACGTGGCAGGAGAGCGAAGCGCTTTATGACGACACCATCGTCAAACAACCCGCCAATCTCCTGCCGCTCAACCACGAAACTGAAGGTGGGCAACACGGTGCTGCTACTCAGTCTGCGATTACACACTAAAACCAAATGTATAGAAAACACCGCGTAAGCCTCTTCGGTAGTTGAACGCGCAGCAGAAGAGTAATCGGGCGTTTTAGACTGATTTTAGTTCCATGGCTCATCGAGAAACTTCAAGGGGCTGGGTATAAGCTGGTAACTCTCGCCGAATGTCTAGGAGAAGAGCCCTATGTGTCTAAAGGAACGTATGGCGTACGCGATGCAAGTTTGTTTGCCGCTTCTATTTTCCTCCATTCTCACCGAAGACATAGGAAACGTGGAAGTGCTGAGGTGCAGGATATGATAGCCCGTACAGGTTCTTTCGACCGCTGTACATATTTCTGGACGGACATACTTGAATAGATTCCAGTGTTTGAGGTAATCAATCGACTGTCTTGTGTGGTAAGGAAGCGCACTGGGAACGTTACAGTTCTGAGATGGTTGCCAACACCCCCTCAAATACCCCAGGGGATATCGAAGGCAGATAGTATAGCGCCAAAAAAAGAATGGGTCAGACACTGCGACATCCCCCTGCCTTCGATATCGCCAAAAAAGAATGGGTCAGACACTGAGACATCCCCATTCGCGGCTATACGCATTCAAGTCAACGTACATTCCTCCCGTATGTCACAAGCACAAGTTAGAGGCACCAGCATCGCCGCTTGACAAGGGTGTTAATTTTCAGGGGTCGCCATCGAAGTTTTGTTTTGTGTGGAACAACAGGTTGAAAATCTCGGCAACTCCCGACCAAGTCGACATGGGACTCAAGGACGCTAAAAGCTCACACCGAAGTCTCGTTTGGTAGCCCCATGCCAGTCAATGTGCCACATATCAAACTGTTGCTTGAAATCTAGCGGCGAGGTACGGTTCAACGCTGGTTGATTGATTGAGACTTCGAGCCTTGGCCCTTGATCATCATTCGATGTAAGTTCAACATGCAATTAAGCACCAAGTTATTTGTTTGAAGGAGGCTCAAAATTTAACGTTCTCCTGGAACACATCAAATAAGTATTCACCGTCTTCGGGCAAGCCCCTACGTCGTTGCGATTAGCCTGATGCTTGGGGCGGCCGAATGAAATCTAATCCATCATATTAACCAGGACTAAGGCAGGGTGTTGCAGAGGACTTCCAAGCCAAAAATGTGGTAAATTCATAGCGGTAAGGCGAGCTGAGCAAAAGGTCCATAGAAAATAGTTGGAAAGATTGACATATAACGACAGACTTTTGACCATCGACAGGGATATAAATTTTTATTCGTATCTCAACTCCTTTGTGATGATGGCTAAGAACCAAGTAAGTCATTTTCGACAAATTTTCGAGGTCATTGGTGCAAAACATACATACCGACCGGCATTACGGCTATGGTCAAGATCCCAGAGGTCTTCAATATGGGCAGCTTCTCCTCAACAGCCCGTATCAGGATCTCCGGATCTCCGTAGTCCAGATTGATATAAACGGACTTGAGCTGCAACCCATTGTCCCCAAGGATGGAATCGACACGCGCCCAGTATCCAAGTGTGCCTGGATCCATGGTACCACGGGCCGTGATCGAGACGCGTTCCAGAGATTTTAGATTCGCGAAATATATGAGGGTGTTGGAGAAAATGCGAGGGAACGCAAGCAGGTTGACCATCCTTAAGTTGAGAACGCGAAGGTTTTGCCCCGAAGGGGCGTCGTACAGCGGCGCGGGAGACAACAACGCTGGTTGGGTATTTAATTAATCTAGACAAGGGTTTTACGAGCACGGAAATCGCACCATTTCCCGAATGGTCAGATAGGTGACTCCCATTAACAACCAGAGTGACTTCATGGAGCGAGTGTGAGTTTGCTTTGAGTAATGAAATATGGTAGCGGTCAGAACAGAGGGAGCGAAGGTGTGTGATGTCAACGATGGTAAGAAAGTTCACCATAGCGTCCACATCCTTGGTCTCTAACACGAGGATTTCCAACGCAACTAAAACGACTCGCGGGGCTGCTGGATGGCTCGGCCGAGCCTGGGGCTGAGATGGTATCCTGATGAATTGAAAGGAACGCATCGCCAGCTCCTTCAACCCGGTACTGTTGCCCAATATCCTTTCCAGCTCGAAGATATCCTCAAATCTGTGGTTTCGCAGATCGAGGCGCCGAAGCGAGGACAGTGAGAACGCGGCCAGAAGGGAATCTCTATGATGGATCGGAAAGGAAGGAAGGGGCGGGTTTCCATAATCCGGATAAAAGTCCCAGTGATCCTCGAGTCCCTCGACGCTCGACTGCGGCCACGGAAAGAGCGAAAGTGTTTGTAACTGTGGCAGCGAAGTGAGGATATGATCCACGGAATTCGACCGCGCGCAGGGGTAGGTGAGGTACAAAGTCTTGACGTATGGTCTGATGTGCGGCTTGGAGGAAAGGAGCTTCGAGAACGCACGAATGCGTGTATCTGGAGGTCGACTGCAGCGACCCTCGCCGTATAGATTTATTTTGGAGAACAACTTCATCTGGCTGGCTGGGACAAATGCATGGGAAACCAAGGAGCATGCCTTCAGGGCCATGCGATCCCTAAACACAGACGGATCTTTTGCATCGGCGATGGAGGCATCGAACTCGTCGATGATAGCGTCTATTAGCTCTTGGGGCAGCCTGTGTCAGAGTTGAGCACACGGAAGCCCAGAGTGGACGAGCGCGGGGTTCACCGGAGTGAAATGTTTGACTCCAGCTTGCTCGAGCGACCACGACCCCGTCGAGAGGTCATGCTGAAGAGACTGAGAGGAAGTTACGTCCAAACGGAAAGGCTCAAACCTTCCTGAGCGTCGTTCAACTTGCGGGATTGGGACCTGAAAGCTTCGAGTGGCTAGCCGGAGACAGCTGGAAAGCATCATTGGGGGACGAATTCTCCTTTGTGGGGGGTCCAGACCTTGGATTCTCGCTGGTTGAAGACAAGTTGAAGATGTCGTCTTGGTTGGAGAGTTACCGCGATCCCGTGACTGTCATCGGAGATCAAACCAAGTTGATCAAACACCGCTAACGCGTCCGTTGTGTTCCACTGGAGCCGAAACTGCAAAGAACTCCTTCCAGAAACTGACCCAGCCGAGAGACAGATGAGAAATATGAAATGGTTTATGATCTGCTTATCCTAAAGGTATTCTACACGCGCGTTTGGTAAGTTCCCGCCGAATGGCAGTCACCGCAAGCCCTAGAACCTCGACAAGGTAGCGCGTTTGCTCCAGGGATCTCTTCAACAACAAAAATGAGAACACAAAAAACCCTCGCATCACCAGGTCCCCCACCGACCGTCGGAATCCAACGCGAGAGAGTTCGAAGCGAGTGGGCGGTGAATAAATGGCCAGTGCACCGCCGTCCTAACACCTTGACCGTAGCGTCGCAGTATACCAGTCGTTTCCATGCGGCTTCATGGGCATCCAAGGATCCTTGTTCAGAATACCCGTTTCAGCCTCCACCTGTGGAGCAGGATCGCACAAGGCAACCGCGCTGTCGCCCGATGGCAACCAACGCACCCTGCGCGAATGCGGACGAGGCTATTGCCACCCGCGAGCTCATTCCCCGGGTCTCCATGAAGGATCGCCAGGGGTGCCGGCTGCCTTTGTGAGGAGGATTTCCCGGTGTTGAGACCCGCGAGTTCCGCAGACGCCAGAGGCTCTCCGTTACGGTACCCGACAAGACTATGAGTGGCTACGGTGGGATTCGGAGTCGACGTTTCGAGCGCAGCCGAGCAACAGTCAGTAGGGTACGGGATGCAAAGATAGTACACGCACCTTCGAGTCCTAGAAGAAAAAGGGAGACACTTAGTATGGAATGCGCCACGGGCAACTACGACGCACCGACAATCAGCCCTTGTGATCAGCGTCTTCCTTCGAGGTTGACTTGTGAGGCGAGCGCCGGGTTCGAGGTTGAAACGTTGGTCTGAGAGATATCAGCCGATGGCTCAGATGGGGAGGGAGAAAGCTTACACATGGCGCCTGGGAAGGGAGCTTGTGGGAGTTGAGAGCAAGAGGGATCGGCGGTGGCTGATTCAATTTATACCGCCTCGGCAAACGACTTTGATCGAAAATGAAAGTCTCCGGCATCTCAAGGCAGTGCATTCCTGGATGACTAGCAGCGAGGCTCATTATTTCCGTTCTATCATGAGAGCTAACCCAGACTTCTGCAGCACCTATCGTCAAGTCTCAATGAGCCTCAGAGCTGAGAGCCTGGTAGAAATACGGTTCAAAAAAGGAAAGGAACGGTATACGTCAGCAATCACGCTGTAGCTTGCTCTTTCCTCAGAAACCTGTTCGTTCGTGACATTCACAATTGCACTCCCATGCTCAGCGCTAGCGTCATTAAACTTCGAACTTTTGTCAAGCCTGTTGCCCTTTAAATCATGAGTCGGGCTCTCCATATGGCATTATTTATCGTTCTTTATTCACACGTTTTGTGTGAGGTCCAAGTCTTTGGATCATACTTATCTTACACCATAGTCCAACCTTCATGAGCCTACTCTCCACAATTTTGCGCACTCCTAGGTCCACAGTCCAATGTCCGCGAATCCTGGGACTTGAGACTAATGACTTGGATCGCTCTCAACTTTGATCACGTCCGGCATTACAGCCGTCCAACTATCTCACGCATCTGCAATGAACTTACAGCTGTTTGCAAAAAGCATGGCAGTAGCCGAGGTTTTGATCAAAAGATCAAATTTGATCTGCCGGTTTCCGGCACTCATTTCTCATTCGTTTCTCAACCGATTCACCCAGTTTTAGTAGGGATGGGACCACAGTAAGCAGGGCTTGAGTTTTGTATCTTTTTCAATGAGTATAACGGAATATTCAAATGGCCCAATTTTGCTGTTGCATGGTTTCAAAGGAGGATTGAAACACCTGCCGTTCGCGCAATTCTTATCCAATTTACGATTTTTAAAAGGGAGTAGGATCTAAAACATGAGGCATAGACCCTTTGCACTTACAGTTTTGCGGCACTCGTGAGACACCGGGTCAGCACCGGGTTTTGCACATGTACCAGTAATGCCAGTCCCGCACGGTTGCGTGTCACACCCGACACATTGTGGGGATCGGAATGGCATTGCCTATAGTCTGGCTTTCAGAATCAGTCAAAATTTTGTGAATCCGTTAGGAATCGACTGGGAACGGGCCATTGACATTCCGGTTCAAAACCGGTAGACAGGGTTTTTGGTGCATCTGGAAATTGTCGCTTACCAGTTAGAATGGGTGTGAGCTTGAAGCCCTGCTCAATGCGGTCCCATCCCTACCAAAACTGGGTGAATCGGTTGGGAAACAAATGAGAAACGAGTGCCGGAAACCGGCAGATCAAATTTGATCTTTTGATCAAAACCTCGGCTACTGCCATACTTTTTGCAAACAGCTGTAATTGCTCCTCGACCTTTGGTTTCTGAGCAAAGTATCCCAGGTACTTTCGGAAGAGCCCTTGGGGCCCAAAAGCTTCCAAGTGGAGAGCTTATAGTCATAGATAAACTTGAGAGCAATTTTTGAAGGCCTGGATAATAGTGCACCGGAAGATTCAGCCGCTTTCCTGACCAGCCGCGTCTTTCTCAAGGTGATTTGTAGCTCATTCTCCTGGATGAGTTGAGGAGTGAAGTTTCACTATTTTTGTGCACCCTCCGACAGCAAGGCTTTTGCAAGACAAGATAAGTTGAACATAGGGGCTGATATCCTATTTAGGAGATCGGCACCGCTTCGGCAAGTCAGCCGTCGTAAGGGCTTGCACATTGCTTAGTTTAGATGGGGCTCACAACCTGCCAGTGGAGGCTTCAAGCAGAGTAATAGATGTCGACAAGCCGGGACTGAGGACTATGGACTACGGTTTACCGTCTCGAAAATGCCGTCATCTGGCTTCGAATCCGGACTTGCCGTAAATTTTGATCTTTGCGATTCACGACTACACCGAAACTGGAGACTACAGTAGTCTGTAGTTAACCGCGCCACCGTGCAAGGGTGGCGGCAGTATTAGTAATCATCGGAGTTTCAATTATGTTCCCACGGCCCTTCCTTCCACGTCGTCGGTGCTCTAGTACATCCCCTGCCCTTTGTATGGCCTCTTTCCGCCCACGATAGCACCACAATGCCTCTGAAGTACTCGCAGACACACCGCGCACTCACAAGAATCATTGAACTGCGTCCCGCAAGTAGCAGACGGCCTTATCCCTCGCAGCCAAAGCTGATCCTTTGCGGCCGATTGCACCATGCACAGACGCAATGCTGCATGACCACCCGAAATTTGGTGCCCTGAAACCCACGAGGACAAGCCGCAAGGTCGTCTGTGTCGATCATGAGGGACAAGGCGACGAAATCACCGTGTCTGGGATGTCTCGCGCGCAAATACGGGAAACAGTGCGCCAAGCCCTGTCGTCCTGACTATTTGCACTTACTAGCCCTCCAAATCAGGTCCCTCAATGTTGGCTCAAGAGCAGAAAAGTCGGCGCAAGCAGAGGAACTCAGCAGAAACGTCTATGAACATCAGTCTGACTCAGGCGCCAGCTTACCCCTGCCCATCCCACGTTAGCTCTACCGTCCCTACGCGGTGGATATTTGTGCACACACATGTTTTTGCTCTCGAGCCACCCGAGCCGCGGACAGCTAACGAACTGGCGTACTCCGTCGTGACTTGTGGCATGGTGCTGGCGTGCATCCGTGTGCGGCCGCGCGCATTCTAACACTTATCGAATGCGACGCCACAATACCCGCGCAAGAGCTGCGGTGCATGGTGCGTCCCGGGTGGGCCGCTGAAATACAGTGCTACGGTGCGTCTGCCCTACTCCTTACTCTCGCTGAAAGCACAACCTCCCTCTCTCAGCAAGCTGTGCACCCGCTTGCTTCCACTGCCGCCTTCAGCTTCGCCAGCACAGAGTCCTGAACCCGCGACGTGCTCGCTCTCTTGCTTGAAACGACACGCTAACGGTTAACGATGCCCAAATCATCAATCCCTAATCCCTTGGCAAATTCCGTTCATGCACAAGACGAGCGTGCAGATACCCACAACCTGTGCCCCGCCCACTGATTCCTCCCCCCTTCTTTCCTCTCCGCACCGGAACTCTCTGCCCTGTCCCAGAAAACTCGTGAGATGGGACTCTATATGCGATGTAATGTCGTAGCTGCCTGTCTTCGGATGTTGTATTAGTGTATTTATGTACTACATATTAGGTCGCAATTTATCCTCGCCTTCGCATACCTCACTGTGTTTGCGAATTACGTGGACTGGAGCTGGATCGGAGAATAGAGGTGGCATTGCACGTTTCCATCGGGGCTTTGAAGTTGATCTATTTGAATTCAACTTGGTTCCCCCAAAGTCCCCGGTGGGCATACCTGGGGTCACTTTACGCGTCATGGAGGGCTCGTTGAGCCCCAAGAGTCGGTAGAAACGCGTGAAGACGCGTCGAATGAGCGTGGGAATAATTCATAACTCCGATCATTACTAATACTGCCGCCACCGAACAACGCATCGACCTTACTGACAGACTACAACATGCGAGGTACGAGCACAGATATGTTGTAGCGTCTGTTTAGAAGAGACTAAGACTACAGCGCGGTGAGTACCCCGAATCTGCGGAGTGAGGACTGTGAGCGGGAATAAAGAATGAAAAATGATCTCATATCTCCATCTACGGATAATGGAACTATACTCAACGCAGCAGGTGTCAGCAACAAGACGCCGTAGAGGCAATTGAACACGAATTGCACATGGTGCCATTGATGATGGGTGTCGATGTTGTCATTCAAATTGCTTGCTCGTGTATCTGCTCACGTGCCTGCTGTTTATTCGTGACAAGTCGCGTCGAAGCGTGACAACCCAATCCTGCTTTCTGCCTTGTCGCCCCAAAAATCACCATGTCCTTAAGATTCGAGCCCGCTGACTTGCCCAACCCGATTGTCCTCACCGACCCCGCCAATATCGCCTCCATGAAGGCGAAAGAGGAAGAAGCTGCGAAAGTGTTGATGCCCTCCACAAAGCCCAATGTAAGCTCATACGCGTCGTTATCGTCGGTGGACTCCAAACTTAATGTCTTCCATAAGAAAAAACGTAAATCCGACGCGTCAGAGCCCTCGACCTCCGCCAAAAAGTCCAAAAAAGCTGCCTCCGACGATACCGCCAAAGATCTCTTCAGCATCACCCTTCCCGGCGACGAGGACGCGAAGGTCGAGATTTACGACAGCTGCGACGAGCTCCGCCGTAAAATCAACGCGCTGCTGCGCACCGGCACCATCACGAAGGCGGCGTTGCTCCGCGACATGTCGCGCGCCGCTTACGCCGACGCCCCGAACATCCAGTCGAAGCAGTTGACCGACTTCCTCACCAAGAAGGGCGCGACGAGCGGGAGCACCAGTCGCGTATGCTACGCGTCGTACGTGTATTTTGAGAAGAAGAGGATCGCGGAGGGGAAGGCGAAGAGCAAGCACAGGAGGGATATGGAGGACAGGTGGGATGGGGAGGGCGGGTTGCCGAGGCGCAGGGAGGAGAAGTACTTCTGCCACGTAGATGACGAGCTCGTTCAAGACGCGCTCGGTACGGTGCGCTCGATCCCCGGCGGGCGCCGTTTCTTCTGATGTCTCTTGCCTATTTGTACTGTATTCCTGTCCTAATTCAACCTCTAGTTGCACTGACAGTATTTCTCTGCCATCGCCGCTCGCTTGCTCAGTTGCTAATTTTCCTCCACCGACTCGGAATACGGTGAACTTCGAGAATGAAGGGCAAATGACTTTGGGGCTACCGAGTCGCGAAGCCTACTTGCGATGGAGGGTTCGGGTCAAGATGACGATATATTAATCCGTACATACAGTAAAAAATACACAAGTTCCATAAATACAGTGTGCGCCCAACAAAACGATAGCAAAACGATCATCGACAACTCTGATCTCGGGAACGCGACGACTTCGATACGCAGTGCGCAAGAGCCCGGCGCCGGCCCAGCGGGCTTTGCAGGAAACTGCCAGAGGCGGCGTCGCGTTCCTACGCACTGCGTATCGGAGCAGTCCCCTCTGGAAGAGTCGAGCAACATAACAAACACCGCCCCATCCCGGCCCCGTCCCCATCAACAACTGCGCCCAGCGCCCTTAGCCACCACGCCCCTCTTCTCGCCACCCGCACCCACGCCCACCCCTACCGCCCCTCCTCCCCCAAACACTCCTCCATCATCCCCACAAACGGCGCCGCGCCCAAGCTCCTTTCGAGCGCCTCCAGCATGCGCACGTCCCCGAACTGCACCTGGTACTCGAGCCCGTCGCAGAAGTCTCGGATGCGCGCGATCTGCGCGCGCATGCGGTGCTGGAACTCGGCGGCGGTTGTTGGGGGTGGTGGCGCGGGCGCTGGAGTGGATGTGGGGACGGTTGAGGATGGGGGTGGGGGCGCGGGGTTTACATGAGAGTTTGTGGGCGGGTTTGGGGGTGGGGAAAGCGGGGATTGGCGCTGGGGCTGCGGCTGGGACCGAGGCTGGCGCAACGCCTGTGGATGGCGCTGGGTCTGGGACTGGGACTGAAGGCGGGCGGATTGAGGTGGAGGTGGTGGGTGCTGGGGCTGGAGGCGCGCGGATTGTGGCGGTGGTGGTGGATGCGGATGTAGGTGGGGATGTTGATGAGGCTGAGATCGGGGTTCAGCGCGCGCGTAAGGCGGAGGCGGCGGATGTGGTTGTGCTTGCGGGCGCGGATGGAGCTCGATCTGCCGGGGATGCGAATTCGAAGGCGGAGGGGGAGGATGTAGAGACGGGTGCGGATGCCGCGTCGCAATCATGGGCGAAGAAAGTGGCGCAGGCGCAAAAGACGGCGAAGGCGCAAAGATCGACGAAGGGGCAACAGACGGCGAGGGAGCGAAAGGTGAAGGGGATGGCGACGGTGCCTCGGGCGCTTGTGGATGTGAATGTGACTGCGATTGTGATGATACATCCCACTCCCCCTCCCCCTCCTGCTCGTCGAGCATCGGCGGCGGCTCAACTGGCATCTGCATCAGCCCGTCCATACGATACACCGGCGGCTTTACGATATTGAAAAACTGCGCCGTCATCAACGGCGGCGGCGGGAACGACTCCACCGGCGTCGGCGGCTGCTCCAGGTACGCGTCGTGTCGCATGTGGTGGTGCATCCGTACTGTGACGACGCGCACGCTGCCGCCGCCGGCGTCGGCAAGACAAGTGATCATGAGCCGGCTGCGGCACGGGAAGCGCTGTTTCGAGAGTGCATCGCCCTGCCGCGAGACGCGCGGGACGTCGCCGGTGCCGCGGTGCTTGGAGCGCCGCGCCTCGTCTTGTGAGCACCACAGTCGTGTCTTGTGTCCGTTTTCGCTCGGGGGATGGTCTTTCACGCTGGGATTCGAGTGAGATGGAGATTTATAGTAGTATTAGAGAAAGTAAAGGGTGGGAGGGGAGGGAGAGCAGGCGCACTAACGTGAAGCGGTACCCAGTGGCTTTCCAGATGTCGTGCGCGACCCTCTGCACGCGCTGTTTGTCGGAGAGGGTGTCTGCGTCGTTTGTCGCTATCAGGTAGGAACCGCTGAAATCGACCTCGGGATCCTCTAGGCATGTCTTCGCAAGGGCTGAGAGGAGATCTGCACCGGACCTGAAGGATTCTGGCTGAGGAAAATATTAGCCACCTCGGACCGCGTCGATCAATGGAGGGTGAAGTGAGAAATCCGCGACGACAGAGAACTCTCTCCGTCTCGTCAACGAAACGCGCTCAGCATTCTACTCTGCATCAGAGCAGACGCCGATGGTCGTCCACCACACCGGCGTACTCGTTACAAATGGCCGTGGGCTGCCGAGTTATATGTAGATCATCCCAAAGCTAGCCAACGGAGAGACGGATCCTCCGCAGGCAAAGTTCTGCTGCCCAGAGACAGACAGACCCACTTACCGGCTTCGCCTTGAGTTTCCCACTCGGTCCAAACGACGACGGTGCGACCGAAGGTTCCCGCACCAGTTGGTCCGTCATGATCTCTGGAAAGTTTCCCCGAGCCTGGCCATTGCCCGTGTCCAGCAGGTCGCGTTTCCGCTTGTGTTCTTGCAGCAGCTGCAGCTGCAGCGCCGCTGTGGTAGCTGCCTGAACGTGCGCGATAACTCTGGATTGACGAGACGGTTGTTTCTCTGATAGGACCGAGGGCCAGGAAGACGCGGACGAGGACGGGGGGTAGATTAGGGCCGGCGGGGTCGTGTATTCCGAGGTCGAGGACGGCGGGGAGGAGGAGGAGGATGCCGGTGAAGTGGACGAGGAGGATGCCATGGCCGTGGTGGCATGGATCAGACCAAGACAGCCATCACGGCGAATACTTTGCTCCTTCTTACCGCCATCTTGGCCTCTTGCGAACGTCGACATGCATTCTGGTGGTCCCCAGCGCTCAGGGCTCGGTTCTGACCGTCATTTCTGAGTTACAACTGAACGATATGAAGCACAATTATTATTCATCCAAGAGCTAGCTGTCTCCGAGCTGTCTGAATCTGGTCGGCAGTGGTCGCTCAGTTTCATTCGGACAGAGGAAAATCTGACAAGCAAGTGTCTTTGAAATTATACGACCCTTGTAGCCTGGCAAGTACAGCCAAAAAACAACGCTGGAAGAAGACTCCGTACATTCTTCCTCCGTACGCGTTTCCAGCGAGAAATACCAAGAGCACAATTTCAGCAAGTATGGTCTTGCTATGGTCGTTATTTCAAGAGCCGTCTCTTTGATTCGCCGACTACAGTAAATTGACAAGGACAAGATACAAAAACTGCTGGAGGACGACAAAAACTCGGATGGCCATTGACACTAAAGTAATTCGCTCACGCAAAGGCCGATTTGTTCTCCGTCGCCCACTCCTCCAATGTGGTCGCCTTCCCAGCGTATTTCCTCACATTCTCCACCGCACCGTTGTACCCGTCACTCACCCAGAAGGCTTCCATGCTCTGAGTGGCCCCATCATACCCGCCGACCAGCGACCCGACCAGGTGCTTCGCGAGATGCTCCGGCAGATGGTCTGCCAAATCCTTTACCGCTTCCTCGTCGGCCACCGCTTCCACAGTCACCTCCTTCCCGACGACTTTCCCAATGATCTTGGCTGCGTCTCCTTGACTAGCTACCTGCGGCCCGCACAACAAGACCTCCGTCTGCCCACCCGTGCTACCCGGCCCACCGGCAAGAATCGTCCCGCCCGCGCGCCCGATGTCCTCGGGCACGATCCAGTCGAAATTCGCCTCGGGGTGCGGGATCCACACAACGCCCGTCGTCGTCTTGTACATCCCCGCCCAGCGGAGCGTGTTGCTCGCGAACCACGCCGGACGCAGCGCGACGTATCCCGTCCCAAAGACGTCCCGCAGCGCCAACTCGACCTGCGCGTGCGCATGCGGGATGTACTCATGCGCCGGCACGCGCTCGATGGCGGGGTCGTACAGCGCGACGCTGAAGCTGCTAAGGAACACGACGAACTGCACGCCCGCGGCCTTGAGCGCCTCGAGCGCCGCGCGGTTGGGGTCCGGCGCGCCCGGGGTGGGGAAGATGAGGTAGACGAAGGCATGCGTGGCGCGGGACTGCGCGACGGCGGCGGTGAGGGTCTCGGGCTGCGTGAGATCGGCTTGCGCGCGCTTGTAGCCGGCGGCCTTCTCTTCCTCGAGAGAGAGACCTGGGATGGGTTTCTTGAGGTTGCGGACGGCGAGGGTCACGGTCGCGCCGAGGGAGTGAGCGCGGCGGGCGCACGCGGAGCCGACTGCTCCAGTCGCGCCGAATACGAGTACGGAGACCATGTTCAGTGGATGTGGACGTGTTGTTTGTGGGGCGGGTGTATTTAAAGGATTCTTCTTTGGGTACGTCCTTTGACACTTTCCGGTTTTGTTCCGCTTCTGCGTCAGCAGTATAGCAGTACTTACTAACATAAATATTATATCGACAGAAACGGAAAAGAAACGGGAGTCGACGAATGAGAGTGTGCCGACTAACCGGACGGTCGTTGAACGTTCTGTGGCAATAGAACTGATAAACTCGCTGACCGCACTTCGGGGCTGCATCCGACATTTAAGTCCGAAGTGGCTACATACCTCACGACGGATATTCTGCTCCTTCTTGCCGCCATCTTTGGGATCTTCCGAACTCGACACGCATCATGGTAGTCCTCGGCGCTTAAGCCCCGTGCTCGTCGTCTCTTCTGCGTTACAAGTGGACAGTTTCAAGCAAGATTTATGCAAGCCGTTTCAAGTGCCTCCATCTTAGAGTTGTCTTCCGGTGCCTTGCCCTCCTTTCGCCGTCAAGACTCAATTTCGGAGCGCTTGCCGTGGTCACACATACCAGTCGCTTGGGCACCGCGTCCCCTGGCGCGCTCGTGCTGCCTGCCGTCGTCCATGACCACCCTCCACCGCCGTCGGTCCACTCGCTTTCACCCACGGCGCGCTCTTCGTCGGGCATCAAACGGCAATCCCTTGTATCTCCCCCCTTGCACAGTGTGATTGGCTGCGTGAAGCGCAAAATATTGTCTTGGGACCGAATGGCTCGATCAAAGGAAGAGAAGCTCTCAGAAGACCTTTTACGAAGGGCGCGTCCTAAATACTGATACTGCTCTCATATAAATCTTAATACAGTCTACTTTATGAAGGCGCACCAGATTTTCCTCGTATCTCCTAGCGTCGGGTCGAAAACGCTGTCCGTAGAAGAGGTGTATGTAATAGAAGCTCAAGGACCTCTGTTTCTCTCCACGTCCACAATGGCAATGAACCAAGCCGCCTCTGCCTCTTCGCCCGCTCTAGACGACGATATACCGCAATGGGGGTTGGATATGATCCACGACCAACAATGGAATATCAAGAACGCGGGTGCCTGGCTTCGGTACTACCTGCTTTTTTAATCGATTCGATGGTGAGAGACGGCGGGTCGGAGGTCGGTGTCGGTGTTTTGTGGGTTTCATGCGGGGGATGTTTGCACGAGGAGATCGCGCGAAAAGCAGACGGGGTATGTAGTATCATGAGCCATTTGCGCGTTCTTGGGCGCATCGTCCAGACTTGTGTCTTCTAAGCATCAGTAGTCGGATGGCCGTCTAACGACTCAGAGCAGGGTTAACCGAACAAAGATATATATCATCGAGAGTACAGGCAGAGATAAGATGGTAGATACAAATGGTGCAAGTAACGAGTAAGACATGACTGGTAGATACACGGTCCAAAACACGAAAGTCCTACAACGCAGGATCGCAAAGAGCAAGATCAGGCAGCGAGCGCGACCCATGCGTACAGCACTCGCTCAAGCTGGGCCTGCGCTCCCCGAGGATACCATACGGACACAGCCGAATCTTGTCCAACGGCGAGAGCCCAAGCGCCTCAGCGAACAACGGCGCGTAGTATTCCCCCGCCAGCGATTCCGCCAACGAGTACCGCCCGCGCCACGCGCCGCCCTCCTCCTCTCCGTCCTCATCGTAAGGGTCCTGACTGCTGTTCTCCCCGTCAGCCTCGTCGCCGGAGTACACAGAGTCGCAGTCGGAATCGGAGAAGAGGAGCGACACGACGGAGACACCCGTCTCCGTCTCCCCGCTCGTGAACCGCTCGTGCGTGCGCGGCGTGCGCGGGGGGAGAGGGAACGCGAAGGAGGTCGGCGAGCCGGCAGGGGTCGTGCTCGCCGGGGTCGTCTCCGCTTCATCCGCATCCGCGCGTGGACCCGGTGTGTAAGCATCGAGGGCGAGGAGCGCCGAGTTCCGGGGGTGGTCGCTCGCTCGCGAGAGGGGGAATGTGTGCGATCTGCGGATCGGTGATGCGGCGGCACCGCTTCTGCTATTCCGCGCATCGCGATCGGCGGACCGTGGGTGTCGGGAGCGGTTGCGCGGGGGGGAGGAGGGCGCGGTGCGAGGTCTCGGCGGGGGCTTCGTCGGCATCGGGGGGATGGGGATTGAGATGAGCATTGGGCAAGACGTATCGAGCGGGCGCCCGCTGAAGTTCCGCCGCCTGCCCAAACCGCTAACAGGGACCTCGCGGAGGCGCAGGGGAGCTGTCTCCACCGCGGGCACAGTGGAGGGCGGGGCCACACCCGAAAGGGGCAACCAAGGTGGGAGTCGGAGCAGCGGAGAAGCCGGAGGCGAGCTAATAGTAAGTATGAGGGGGCTCCCTTCCTGTCCCTTTCCCTTTTCCTTCGTCTTCTCTGCCTCTGTGGGGCTGCAGGAGCTGCCCGAGTGGGACGTCCTGGGGGACGCAGACGAAGACGCCGACACCGGTGGAAAGCTGATTTGGAATGGGAGCCACTGCCCCCGCTGTTCCTCCGCCGCGATGGCATCACGCACTTCCTTCGAGATGTCAAGTACGCCTTCGAGGATGATGGGTTGGAGCGCGGGGGCTGGGCGGGGCCGGGGCCGGGTGTGCGCAACTCCACGCCCGCGAGACCGAGGCAAAAGCTTCTTGACGATGGTGTCCATGAAGGAGGGAATACGGGTGCTGGTTCAGGAGATGGGTTATATGAAGGCGGATGGCTGAGACAAGAGGTCTCAGATCTCGCGGGAATGGAGGTGGTGGTGCGCAGCAGTCTATATGGACCGTCTGCGAAGGCCGACGCGCTGGAAGAGCACATAATCGTTGGTCGCAGAAGGCTTGGACGGGTCTATTTGACAGACGTCCGTTTGCATTCACGACAAAAAAACATCATTCATGCACTCCTAAGACTTATGAACAGGTGTAACAGCAGAAGGCGAAGCCGACGCACAGGATATGTAGCCGGATATTTAGTTGACCATGAATGCCTCCCGCTCGCTCCCGCCCCTGCGGCCTGGTATCGATAAGGGCGATCGGGGCACACTGACATCTCGTCAATTATATCCTGTATGAGGGCCTCGAGGGCGTCGACGTGCACAGACGTGCGCAGACATTTGGGTCACTGAGTATACAGTTAAGATACGACAAGGGGCGCGTGGAGCTGAATCGTACTTCGGTCAAAAAACTGTGTCAATAAGATCTCGTCAAACTTGATATGAAGTCGCTCAAACGTGCAACCTAGTACCACATGAACTCGTCAGTAATCAATCCCCGGTGCCCAGTGAGCGCTTACGAGGGCAGATAGCTCATGTGGGCTACAGATTTTGTCTGGGTATCAGATTCCACCGAATCGCAGGTGCAGACTATATGGACCAGGGCCACGAAGCCGACAACGTCAGTGCTGGAGGAGCACACGATTTATCGCACAAAGCTTTGGGCGAGAATATCAGGCAGGCTATACAGAGACGAGACGTCCGTTTGCATTCATTACAGAATTATCATTCGTACACTCCTGGGCTCATGAACGGGTATAGCGTATTAGACACGAAAACGACGCACATAATATGCATCCGGATAGATAGTCCGGACAGATGGTCGCCCATAAATTTACATCTCGCTCCCGGTTCTGCGCCCTGGTATCGGTGAGGGCGACTGCGGCACACTGACATCGCCGTTGATGATATCCTGGATGGAGGCCTCAAGGGCGTCGACGCGCGTCGACATTTGGGTCACTGAGCTCAAAATTAAGATGGGGCAAGGCGCGAATGAAGCCGAAAGGGTACTTCGGTCAAGGATTTGTGTCGACATCTCGTCAAACTTGGTATCAAGTTGCTCGAGCAGGGTTTCGACCTGGAAACTCGTCAGTAATCAGCGCTAGATTTTCAATCTGCGCGCACGAATGCAGTTAGCTCGTGGGGGCTGGAGATATCGCCTGGGCCGATGCTTGGCTTTGAGGTGGCCGACTTGATGGAGGGTGTGGGGGTCTTGTCCCGCTCATTTTCTGAACCCTTCGCGGGGGTAGACGGGGTGACCTTGAGCGGGAGCGCCGAGGACATCGTTGAAAACTTGCACAGAGATGATGAAGGCAAGGTCAAGTCTGCAGTTAGAGGCTATCGCCGCCAAGAATCAACAAGGCCAAGCTCGGACCCAAACAAGGTTGAAAAAGGAAATTCACTTTTGGCTGAATTGGTTTTTGCTCAGATATTCGACTGAGCAGAGTGCCATTGATCTGGATCCCAGAGAGAGAATAACCTTGCACCCAAATCAAATCATGCACAGAAAAAAAACGCGGTGGTGGTTCCTGCGATGTCCGCAAGTTCACCGTCGACACTGGAATGGCTGGACCCCGCGGGCTCTCACGTCAATAAGTACGTCTACCTCGGCGGTGGATGTTGTCAAACCTCGTCGGAAAAACCCGCCTCTCAGTGGAAGCCGCCTCTGAAAATATGTCGCAACCGCTTTCGTCTTTACAGTTCAACCCGCGGATTGCCTCATATTAATATCGTGTTCACCAGACGTTCACCGCGGGCAATGTAGCGCTTCGCTTTCTACAATGAGACGACGTGCATGAGATTCGGCTCATCATTGCAAGCGTCTAGGCCTGAGATAGCACTGGGATTAAAGCGGCGTCGGTGAACGACTCGGAGATCGTCTCGTGCCGCCGATTGCGATTGCGCAATCCCGTCCATTCCTATCGTATCCACGAGACCGCGTCTCGACAGCCTGAGGGGTCAAAGACAGCCAAGATCCGGAGTCTATTCATGCCAAGTGGTGCGCCACACAAGCAGAGTCCTCAGTACTCGTGCATGATGGAAGCTGTAAAAGGCAAAATGCACGGGTTAATCCTCATTTTGTCATTGTGAACCAGGGCTGCGTTGTACGACCCTTCCCTGAGAAGTCTGCAGTTGAAATAATGAGGGACAGATTCCTGGTCAAGACCGCCGACCCAGAGAAGTGGCAACACACTTTAAAAAGCTTAGTCCCACCGAGTTCCTGGAATGTGAATTGCAATAAGCTTTATTCTTACCCAACAGACGCCGTGGATCTAAAGAGGAAGACACAGAGGGAATGTTGGCGTCACTGGGTGTACTGATAGCCATAAGATCGTCGTTTGGCCGGGAACGGGAAAAGCCGCAAACGGGCAAGTTGAAATTGCTTCCTAAGAAAGGGAAATGAGGCTCAGTCCAGACGAGGCAGAAAAGAGCGGTCTCAGGTCAGCTACTTCGGCCGGGCTGTTCCGCCGGCGAAAACACGGAAGAACCAAGAGTGGCTCGATCCTCCCTCCATGCACAATCGAGCTCGCTCGAATTAGTTCGTTTTCTTTGCACGGCATGCCATGAACTTGATCACAAGGGCCAGGTGGCCACTCAAAAGCCGTCCAATTAGTGTTGAAAAATTCAACGCCACTCTGTGTTCTCCCACCACGAAAGTTCAGGCCCTGGTTGCCGCAGGGCAACAATCCAATGAGGATATGAACAGATTGATGTCAAGGTCGACATTGCTTGGACAATTTTCCAACTGCAACCGATTTTCTCCCGTTGTCTGATCAGAAACGTACAGAAAAATGAAGGGGGACGGACCTGGTTCAAATGAAATGCGCCGCATCGGAAATTCCCTTTTTCAATTTGTTCGGCAATGAACGAGCACACGGCCGCCGGCAGAAACCGGAACTGTTATCGATCAGGAGTCAGAATGGTGAAAAGTTGGAAAAGCTTGAATCGTTGAACTCCGAGCCGGGCAGAACTGAGGCGACTGCAGGAAAATCGGGTCTTTGCAGATTCCAGGGGCAAATCTGTGAAACCATGGGATGCCAGGTGATCGAAGCGAACGGTGTAGCTGCCACTGCTGGGACTCGGCAAGCCTGAGAGGGGCACGTGCTCCAAGGGCCTGTGAATTTCAAAGCACCACTTGTGCCTTCTTCCTTCCTCCCCCAATGGCCGACCTCGATCTGCATTCGACATTAACGGTAGGTGGAAACGACCCTGTTTCTTAGCCCAATTAAAGGTTTTCCCAGCTCAATGACGGAAATCGGGTCCCCGTCCTTGGTTTTGGTGCGTGAGCAACGTCCTCGCTTTATTTGAGGAAATCCAAACGTCGATCTCTCAGGGACATACGAGATGTACTCCGCCGTTTCTGAAGTGTAACAGAGAAAATGACATGTGCACCGCTAGGTCTGGTAAAGAAGCTTACAATGCCGTGACCTGGGCGTTAGAGGTTTTGCTTCCCTTGAAATTTGCATCGCTCAAACGTTACTCATTGCAAATACATAGGCCGGATATCGTCACATTGCAAGTGGAGCCAAACGCGGACATATTCGCATGCTCACCAACTTTAGGATTCCGCCACTTGGTACGAGAATGAAAAAGAATGTGGACAGGCCATTTTGGACTTCTGCAAGGCGTCGGGGACTCCGCGTTCCGCGATCTTTTACACGACTAAGCTGATGGCCAACAAAAATTACGACGCAACTCTCAAGGCTATTCAATTTTCGCTCGACCAGTGCGGTTTGGGCTACATTGACTTGTATCTTATCCATGGTCCTCTTGGGGGCTCCGAGGCAAGAAAGGATTGTTGGCGCGCCATTTGCGATGTCCAAAAGGAAGGGAAATTGAAGAGTATCGGCGTTAGCTGCTTTGGCATCCGGCATCTGGAGGAAATTCTTGGCATGTGTCTCGCGGTTCCCGCTATCAATCAGGTTTCTCGCACCTCATATTGTAATTGGTTGGCCTGGCTCATCCCGCGCCCAGATTGATTTACACCCGTTTATGACACGGGTTGCCATCGTCAGGTTTTGCCAAGAGCACAAGATCGGACTCGAGGTAAGTTCAACCACGACGCATTCGATGATACTCAACCAGGTTACCTCAGGCCTGGGCTCCGCTAGTTCGCGGACTTCGCTTCGACCATCCGGCCATTGCATCTCTTGCCAAGAAATACAACAAGCAGCCTGCCCAAGTCCTCCTTCGCTATTGTCTCCAGAAGGTAGGAAGGGTAACACTGCACTACTGCTTGCTGATCCCCCACCCCAGAACTATGTCGCGATTCCCAAATCAGTTTCGCAGGCACGGATCAAATCCAACACCAACATTTTTGACTTCCAGTTGGAACAAGCAGAGGTGATTCGCTTCTTTTTCAATTTCCAATATTGACTAACGTCCGGCTTTTAGATACTTGAGCTGGATGGCCTAGATGAAGGTAAGTGTCCTTCCTGCTCGCCTCGCCGGCTTACTCTAATCATCGTCCTATAGGGCTCGTCACGGACTGGGATCCATCAGACTGCCCATGATGGAGTCGCAGCGTCCCCACGATCTAGCCGCTTGTCAAAACTCAGTAGCCCTGTGCAATCCAACCTCGGTCCCTATCCATTTCGCCGTCACCGTAGTCGGCATATTGGGAAGTCGCCTGAGTTAGTCGAAGCTTCATCGCCACCGGGATCGTCGTTTGTCATGTTGTGTCGCTTCGACATCTAGCTTGTGTTGGCGCCGACTTTCCGTTTCGCATGATTCGGTGATTCACTTCGCGCCAACTTCCCGGTCCAACTTACTAGGTTCCGTGGTTGCGGACCGCAAACTGATATGTTCTGTCGAACAAGCTTTTGTGCCGAGGCCGACGCACATTCCTACAATTCTTCATGTGGTCTTGTACTTGTTCTTCCACCCGCAGTCCTGTGCCTGGTCCGCTGAGCAACATATCCGAGACGATTCAGCTCGAAGCGGCGGTCCGTTCTCAACAACTCAGCGTCAGATGAACATCCCATCTCCGGGTCTGCCTCGGAATTGACGGCTGTATACGAGTGGTCGCTAAACATGCTCACAACTTCCTCGAGGACCAGTCTGGATGAACCTTCAGTTCAGAGTAGTCGTCTTGCAAACTGTCGTCGAACTCACGGGATGGTGATCTCGACGCCATGCCAGCCTTACAGTCCTGCTTATCCTGTCCATCTGGTGTAGAATTATGCTGGTCCAGCCTTCTTCGACGCCCGTATCTGATCGGACACGGTGATTACAACGGCAAATCCCCGACCGCGGTGAGCACTGGGTTCTACGGTCTGTTAGATATACTTACGCCGCGCGGTAGCTCGAAAATAACTACGGCGCCAACTTGGCGTTCACACTAGGCAGTGGTTCGCTCACCCCTCGACCTTGCCGCCTGCTTACGGATCGTATCACTTCGACGTTTATGGAACTCTGTTCATGCTCAATTATTTTCGTGCTCCGAGCCGGTTGATAACGCGACAATCCCAAAGGAAACAACAACCTATGGCTGACCTATCGTTCGGAGACTGTCGTTTGAGAGCAGGTTTGTAATACTCAACGTACTGAAGCAGACTTATTATCGCAGATTGCGCATTGCCCGGACCGAGAAGCACTGTTTTCCAATTCAGCCAGCTGTGGCTCCCTCAGGAACGTTGTCACCTGTGTTTTTTTTGCCGTAGAGGTTGACGATAGGTGATTTCTGTGTCCTTTTCACATTCGCTTATTCTGCCGCTGCGTGGCAGCAACGGTGTGGCTCATTTTCTTCAGAGTACATCGATAATGACCCGTTTTTTGGCAGCGAACGCGATTTCGAAGCTTTTCGTTCGGTTCTAGACCGTGTGGGCGTGCCTTTCACGCCTCTCGCACCATACGACAAGTATATCGACAGGGCTCCCTTCCCGATGTACTCATCTCCGAGGACGGAAACAGGACGGAAACAAGGCTTTGACGCCTGACCGACACGGTGTCTGTTCGTTACTCAAGTCAAGGTGTATAGCACGGGAGTTGCCTGGCATTTCAGCTAACACGCCTGGCCTGACCCGAGTGGTTTATAAATTATAGCATCCCCAATTCAACCCATATCCAGAACTATGTCTGTATGGGGCACGCATCCCCGAAGTACCGGTACCTTACTCGACGATGGCGTGCGACACGCTGTAAGACCCATGGATCAACCGGGCATCTCCATCCTATCTCCAGCGCCTCTCATGTGGGCTGTGGCACGGAGACCCGGAATCCATGTTCTGTAGGATTTCAGACATGGGTGGTGCCGACGAGTGCTCGGATCGAGTGGGGTTGCAGATAACCTGGCCACTGGCGTAGTGAGTAACGTTATGGGGAAGTGATTGTGTTAAACTACTTGCATCGAATCCGAATTTAGATCGAGGAACGTCAGAGTCGTGCACGACGCCCTCAGACAGTGCGCGGCGGTGCGCGAGTACGTACCGTCGTCCAGACATCCCTTGTTGTCCCGGGCGCACAGAAGTATGCCTTCACTTATGCGGGTAAATATGAACCCTGATTGTTATGTTGATCGTGGTTGTATCCCCCAATGCAGAGGGGCTCACTACTTGGAGAATTTTTTGTCCAACCCGAGCTTGCAGAGAAACTCCTTGTACAAAGAGGGAGTCCGCATCCACCAAGTCTGGTAACCGGGACCAGAGTTTGATGGGAAATCGCTCGTTTTGGAAACTTACCTACTCTGTAATATTTCGTACGTAAGGCCGGGCAAAAAAAAACGCCTCGGAATGGTATCTCCAGTCGAAATGGAAGCGTTGATGGAATGGATGTGGTTCAGTAAAATTGGAAACGGTCCGATACCTGAATGAGATCAAAAACAGTCACTAAACATACCGGAACGTTCATTAACGGACCGAAGTACGGATGCACCCGATTGCGGGGAACGTGTGGGTAAGAACAAGGCGGCATCTAAAAATGAGGGTCTCACGCGTGCAGGTATGACACAACGGAAGTTTCCGTTGAACTCAACAGAGAAGGTCAATATGAAGAAGATTACATGTAACGAATCGGGCATAGCCCACAGAATTCCGGCGGACACGGGACGGTGAGAGCGATCCCAGATCCACGCAGGAGCTAAATGATACAATCCAAAAGGTAAGCGCTAAAATTCAATCTTGAGGGAGGCACTCTCTGTACGAGAGAACAACGGAAATTGTCTATAATGGCAGATATCGAGCAGCGGTGGGGATGTGTGTAGTGAGGCCAATGGCAAGTAAAAACGCTTCGGAGGTAACGTTAGGACGCTAATCGGAAGACCGGATGCAGCATCGTGTCCGACCCAACTGGGCCGAGTTTGTGAACAAAGCCGGGGAATGAGTAGAAGATCAGATTTTGGGTCATCCACAAGAACACGCGAAACTGGGATAAAGGGCAACCTCGTAAGCTCATCCCCATCTCTGATTGTCCGACAACCTCAAACTTAGCGTCTAAATGAGCTCCTCCCAGCCGACCGATATCCCGCCGTTTTATGGCGCTGTCGAAACCACCATGAATGCCCTCCGGCTCATCCATGCAGCCCGCCAAGGTGTCATCCCCCGAATCACCCGTCGCTTGAACGATGCCGAAAGAAGGACCATGATCAAGAGTGGCGCCGTATTCGTCTTCAGTGTCGAGGAGAGCGGTATCAAGCGCTGGACAGGTGCATTATTTGGCGCTGCCCCCATGTTGAATGCTGATGGGTGTCGTTTCGCTAGACGGTCTGCTTTGGTCGCCATCTCGTATCGTTGGCAACTTCTTGGTCGGTTCGAACGTTTGAATGCGAGTACATGTCGTTGACTGGAGGGCAGGTTTACCGGGAAATCAACGAGCGGACGAACAGTCGAGGCAGCCACAAGAAATTGTATCCCACTGACGAGCAATCCCGAGCCCTGCCTGTGCGTTCTAGCTCGCTGGCGCGGCTCCACAATGCACTCACCGCCATCACTGGTCACCAGACTAGTGAACACGGAACCTTCAAGCCCAACGGACTAATAAAAAAGGTGCGCTCAGCTATTCTTCTGCAGACACATCACAGTCACTCACCGGTTGTCTGTCCAGACCATTACTGTCACCATCGAAGGATCCGACCTCCATCTCATCTCATACTATACGTCCGCCGACCAGCACTCCGGGAAACTCAAAGTTTGTCGATTCGCGGCACTTGTGCTGACTCGCTCCTGACGCTTTGTTATTCATTCAGAGGCCGACTAGCCGTTCGGATATCATGAACCTCCCCATGGATCCCCGCCTCTTTCGCTCCACAAATTTTCGAGTGCCTCCAAAGGTTGAGAAAGCTCCGGATGGTACATCCCGCCTTGTGTACGTTGGCTTAATTTCTTCCTCATCGCAGCGCTGAGGGGTTTTAAAATGACAGTGAAACTGAAGAAGTGGTGTCAGACGTTGTGGAATGTAAAATCGAGGACGAGCCTTACAGTGTTTCTGTTTCCCCGACATCCTGGGGCTCGGACAGCAGCAATCAAGGCTCACCGGTTGAGAATCCCTTCGCCGGCACCGCACTTTTCCCAGTCTCTTCGCACAGCGCGTCCGTATATCCGAGGGTTAGCCATAGCGAACGTTGGTCTGTCCCAGTCCCTGCGATGCGCCCAGAGGCGTGGTCGTCTCACTCTTCACACCACTATGCCTCGAGTCGCCGGGACGCTGCCCATTCAGACTCGTGGAATTTGTCTTCCGCACGCTGGCAGGGGGACACGTACCCGGCGTCCACCTCACCCACCTCCAGCGTTTACGTTGACCGCTCTCGCACTCGATCCACGAACCCTTATCCCGCACCGCTTCAGATCCCATCGCATCGACGCGACTCTGAAACTCCGACCGTATTGAATTCCCGATACGTTGGCCACCATTCCGGGGAGACGCGCGAAAGTTCACGTTTGCCGTGGCTGCTTGCAGGCGAGACCGATACAAAGGAGGGGATCCGCCAGTCTTCCGGCGCCCCCTTTACCCCAGCATCAACGCAACCCTCCATATACAGCCCTCAAGGATACCATCGGCCCATGACCTCGCACGCCTCGTACAATTCCGGATGGTCCTCGAACAGCTCCAGCTCCCTCTCCATGTCCTCGTCGCAATCCGCTCCATTCTCTCCGGCCCCCAGCATGCAGTCGTATAGCTCTTCGTACGCCCCGAGCTCTGGCGGGATGTCCAGTCCCGAGGAGTACTCGAATGCCGACGAATACGGGGATTCCTAGAGCAAGAGCGCAGATGGTTCTTGGCGCACTTCGGACAGATCCTGTTTTTTTGCTTGTCTGTAAAATAGCCTACGTCACCTCGGTCCTCGCATTAATTCAGTCGATGTTAGTATAACCTACGTGCCGATATCCATACTCTCTTGTATTGAAAATAAATGTGTGGTTCAAATTCCTGAAAGAGGGACAGTGAGATACGTTTCGATGTTCGGGATGGCTCTCCGAGCAAGAACACACCACACAAACTTTCCGCCCGATTCGGGATTCCAGATTGCCGCTGCCGCATGTCAACGACAGCGCTCTCCGAGGCCCAACGCTGTTGAGGCGAGTCTTCATGGGGTTGCCTTACACGATGACAGGGGAACACCCGTAAGGGGTCGCCGTGGTGTTCCAAATGTGTTCATTGGTCGCTTCATAAACTCAAGACCGTTCACGTCCAAAGCATAAGTCGGATTCCCTGCTTGAGAAGGCCGAGGTAAAGCGTCGGAGAACAAGCATTACACCGACTCACTATCGTCGGCCTCACTAGCCTGAGCTGAGTCCCAGGTTGGTGGATTTTACAGTGTTGGATATCGGTGAGTACTTAGGATGAGAATTCCTCGGAAAACGCGTCACAAAACGATATATACCGTACTCCCGTGTTATAACATGGGTCCGGTCAACCTCCTATGCGTTTCCGCCCGTTCGCCTCTCGATGAAACTTTTGATGTTTGCGTGCCCGTCCAGGGTGCCGAAAAAACAGCGTTTTGCGGCGTTTTCCCATAAGACGACTTCAAGTTGTTTGGCATAATTCAGAACCAGCTCGTAATCGGCCGGCGACGTGAACGCAGTATACAGGTAACCTGAATGCCCACCATTAATCACAAAGATCTCGTGCAAAAGGACGGTCCCACCTTCTTGAGACTTTAATCGATTCTTCTCAAGCTCCCATAACCGGATCTGATCTTGGACTGTGACTGGGAGGAGGGGATTCTGGTATGCGTGCGGCTTTAGCACGACGCACGACGCGGCGAGTACGGAGGGAATCGTACATTTTTTCTCATTTGTGGGTGTGCGTGAGCTATTAGATAACTGATGATCTGGATTTTAACAATTAGAAATTAACGTGCCTCTGAAAAGTATAACGGTAGACGACACAAACCTGCTCTGCCGAGATTCCGTTACTCAGCGCTTTCTTAACACTATCCCGAGTGATAGAGCCAACGACAAGGTTAGGAAACCGGTATTTCAAAGCCACGAAAAGATTGAGGACGGCTGTTTGGAGCGGATTATCTGAAAAACGAATGTAATTAGTAGGCTACAGAGCGAACGAGATCAGCACGGAGGATACCTGTGTACGCGTATACCCGGTAGTTTGTTTCAAGGATAATAAATCCCTCTTTGGGACCGGAGCTTGGACCAGTCGACGTGGGAAGCGGAGGTGAGGAAGAGGTGAGTGTAGTCGCCAAACGCGTGGGGTAGAAACGTCGCGAAGAAGGCTGGAATGAAGGGAGTGAGAGAAGCAGGCGCTACGCCGCTGTACATGCACGTACCTTGCGCTGCCATAGGAGGCCGTAATCGCGGAGATCGTTTAGCATGGCCTTGTGGGTCGCGGCAGCTTGGGGCGTGCTATTCATCCCCTCGGTCGAGTACTCCTGGAGTCACCCGATCAGAGAGTTTTTTTCATCAAGCCAAGTCAACGGTCTTACTCGACCGAGCTCCATTGTTGATAGCATGAATAGGAAACTCAAGACTTCTACCAGATCCATATTTCGTTCCTGGTGACGTTTAGCCAGAGGGAGGATACCGTAAAGTAGGTTCACCTCTGCGAGACGCAGATATTGTAGCAACAGATCCCACAGTTGTGCGTGCGGAGAGTGGAGAAGAAATTGGAAGCCTGCGGAAGTAATTTGGAGGGATCCCCTGCAAAAACGAATGAATAATTCAAGCTGAAGAGGAACAACGGCACCTACTGAGAAGCAGCCATGAGACCACTTCGTTGCAGAAGAAAAAGAACGTCTTTAGACGGCCGCATAGAATTTTGACCAGTTCCGGAAGACACCATATAGTGCAGAATCGTCTGGATAGAAAAATTTCAAGGAACATGAAGCCATTTTCCCCGTGAGAGAACTGACCTCCCACCGCTCGAGAGCATATCCATCAAGGCCGTCGATGCCCATGGGAGGGTGCTTGTCGTCCTGGGGCGCCGGAACACCGAAGCTGCCAGTGGTGCCACTATGCGACGATGAATTCGGAATCCACAGATTATGCTTTTCGCCGTACCCCCCGGTTAGTGCCTGGCGCAAACTCGTTTTGAATGTTGCATTCAGATTTAATTTGACCGGGGAGGTGGCGATGATTTGGAGACGGAACAAAGGCGTCAAGGCGGTATCGTAAAGTCTGAGGGCCTGAGTTCAACAACACATCAAGAAGGCAGCTGTACAACAGCACTTTCTCCCTTCCCGGACTACCCAGGCAGCCATGGTCGATGATGGAACAGCCGAATCAAGCCACAGAAGATTCATGATAATTTGCTGTTGAAGAGGTGCCAGAAGCCTAAGTCAGCTACAGTCAGGCGCAATTTGAGGATCGTCAGAGTAGGTTCCACCGAAATATCGAGAGGCACGAGGATGGTCTGGAATACAAACGATTCAGAATTTGCTGCGATTGCGATTGCAGAAACGGGAGAAGTGAGTGAGGACTGTTGGCCAATTCCGCTGGAGCAGTCGAATGCAGCGAGGACATCCTGGATGTAGAGGAACCAACGGCAGGATATGAGAGTCAGAAGAGAAAGACACGGAGAATGATCGGTAAAAAACACATGACGTGTCAAACTCGGCGACTGCCGAATCTATTATCTAATCATGTGGCTGTGGTATGTAGTACGCGTCAGTCTCTTCCCTTCTGCCTTCATGTCCTCACTATCCGTGCACAGCGCAGCCCAAAACAGTTCGTCTATGCGAATCAACCCTTGCTGCTTATGACCCGTATCCAGATCAGCTCCATGTTGTCCGCTCGCTCGTCTCCGAGAATCCCAAATTAATTAACGCGCTTGATGCGGTGCGACCACTTTAAGTTCCTGCATCCTTGAGCTATTTTTTCCTTAAAGCTTCCCAGGATGAGCGGACTGCTCTTCACTGGGCTGCATCTTCTGGATCTGTCGATATTGCACGCTTCCTCGTTGACAAGAAGGCTGAAGTGGACCTTGTCGACAACAGTGGATGGACTCCTCTCCACATTGCAGGTAAAAACATCGACGACACTTGTTTCTAGCTTAATAGTTCACAGTCAGCGCGGGTCATGATGAAATCGTCCAAGAACTTGTAGGAGCCGGAGCAGATGTGAACAGGTATTTATTCACGCGCCATCTTGCATTGATCCTGACGCTTTCTCAGGAAGAACAACAAAGGGCTGACTCCGTTGTATGTCTTCCTGGAATCAAAATGAACTACTGCCAACTCTTTCCAGACATTATGCTGCGTCCAAGTCTCGGATCGATGTAAGTCGTGCGTCTGCTCTGCGTCTGACCAGGATTGACTCTGTTCAGATCGGAAAGCTCTTAATCTCAAGAGGCGCGGACGTATGTCGTTGTATTCCGAGACTCGAGCTACCTCACCTAAGCTATACAGATCAACGCGAAGGATAAGGCTAACCAAGTGCCTCTGTATGCTGATTTTTTCCTGTGATGGCACATTTCTTATATCATCTAGTCATCGTGCCGCAACTACTGGATCATTGGGGTTCATACGAGTGTTGTTAGACTCCTCTGTTCCACCCAACAAGACACGCCTCAACAACGCAGATCGGATCGGTAGGATGGACTTTCCTGATCAGATTCAATCTCAACTTCGTGCAGGAAACACAGCGCTCCATCTTGCGATGGATTCTGCCCACGCCGAAGTTGCGGTAGCCCTCATAAACGCGGGGGCTGATCGTGGCAAAGTAAGTCCCAGGTTCAGCTCACTTGACGTCCCCGTCTGACCATGATGCCAAGTTGAATCTGGACGGAGACGCTCCGGAAGATGTCGACGGTGTTGGAGGCTCCGAGCAGCGGCGTGCCAAGCAGTATGTGATAGAATCGTGCGGCAGCCGCGACCCGTAGGCCCATGAAGAGTGTAAGATTGAAACGAAGAATTCATTTCGGTCGAGTCGACCCGGATTTTGGTTGCGTGCGTTGACTGCTGGGGTTGAAATCCGAATGCCCGGCAGATGATCTCCACGGGCGCACAAATGTTGTTTCGTTCTTTCACGTCTCGGCCGCCCCTTTCTCGGTCTTTGTTTTGATGCGCTAACGCCGTCCGCAACAGGCAGACGGGCTGCCTTAACATCAACGGCGTTACAATGGCCTGGAACTCTGGAAGATCGATGAGCGGGTTTCATCTGGCTGCGACCCGTTGTTCTCTGTCACGAAAGCTGAACTTGTTCGGAAATGCCCCGTCGTATGGGTGCATCCTCGTTGGGTATTATTCACCGCTGCCAGTGTCGCAGCACGACCATCACTCCGCTGGTGACGGTCGCCGGTCGCCATCGTGGCTCCTTAAAAGGAGCACGATATATGGTCGTATCCGCAAGCTAGGTCTTCCCCCGAACGAGCTTCGGTCTCGTTCCCTATCCTCCACGTAAAACAAGCTGGGTCTTGTTCCATTTTTCAGCAAGCTGGGTCTTGTCTGTCTTGCGCTCGCCTTACACAGTCTCCGTCGCGCTCTTCTATCCCCCATCACCAGTGAATCTTATCCCACAACGCCCCTCACGATAACCGCAGAGCCAACTATCGTCCCATCCGTATCCAACCATGCGTTTCACTTTCACCATGATGGTCATCGTCGCCGCCACACTCACCAGTGCCGCGATTGTTCCGCGCAGCAATGTGTCGAGAATAAGCGGCGAAGGCGAGGAGCCGACGTCTAGACGGGAAGTCGAGGGCAAGCGGGGACGAACACATCCGAGGGAGTTTTTCCTCGCAGACGAAGATATACCGCAGCGGCGCTCTGCGAACACCTACGAGCGTAAGCACCCGCGGGATTTCCCTCGCCGGGAGACTCGCGAGGACGACGCCGAAACTCGGGAAACCGGGGGCAGCGGTTTGTGGACCCCCAGCCGACGGCATCCGCGAGACTTCCCTCGCCCGGAGGTTCACGAGGGTAACGCCGAAGTTCGCGAACCGTCAGGCAGCACATTGCGGACGCTTGGCCGAAGACATCCGCGAGACTTCCGTGGCCACGGCGCTGACGAGAGCGACACCGAGATCCGGGAAACGGCAGGACGGATCCACCTGCGGCAATTTGGCTCTCTCGACTGAATGAAGAACATGTTTTCGGATCGGGTGGTGCATTACCATGGGATTGGAGTAGCACAGACATAATGGATTGTTACGACAGTAATGACGGATCTGGAGGACATTGGTAACATAAGTACACGGTACATACATGCTTTTTGGTGGAGCCCTGCTACTGCTTCTTCTCCTGGCACGCCAGCCCGACCATCCCAACCTTCTCCTCGAGCTCGTTGAAGGTTGTCGCAACAGTGGCCTTCAATTTCACAAGAAGCTCGTTAAGAAGCTCGGTTTCCTTCTGGGATATGCCATTTTGGAGGAATTCAACCCTGTGCTGAGCTGTACCACGAGTTGTGACAAAAGCGAAATGTTGACAAGAATTAGCCAACCTTTTTTGAGGCGTTCTGTGAGCTCCAGGACTGTAGGACAAAATCATTCGCTGCTCGATGCTTCTTCATTAGCCGGCAACTCACCCTGGCTCGATGCCTTTTTGTTCTCTTCTTCCAGCTCTTTTATTCGCCGATGTGCTAAATTGAGACCCGTTGGATGTTGGTCGAAGCGAAGGATGCTTCACTGACCTTGAGCTTGGCGGGCCGTCAGGTCCTCGTGAGCTTCTAGACGAATTGGATAGTTGAGCATCAAATAGTACTCCGAGGTCCTGGAGCTGTGCACTTACCAGATGCAGATTGGCTATCTTCTTCGTGCTTCCGCTTCAACTTTTGCAATTTGTCCTCAACTGAGACTTCCATGTCAGCCTCGGGGAGAAAACGGAATCCGCCATCCCATTGGTTACCTTCCGTCATCCTGGCGAGGTTATCCGCCCTACCTTGGCCGATATTATGTCAAAGACTCTGCCCTATAAATTGCAATACTCACTGCATTGCCCCGCATCGAGCAACGCCTTGAGAAAGAAATTGTCGCCTTTGAGTTTTTCAACTTTGGATAAACGACGTTATCCTTTGCCCATAGACTTATAGAGCGTCACTCGGGCGTACGTTTCAGGTCTTTCTCTCGCAATTCCGACTGAAGAAAAGCGACGGTCAGATTATCACTGCCTACTATACTTGGCTTAGATCGACCACGGAGAAAATTGCAACGGAAACGCACTAGAATCGGTAAATTCGATCTTCGAAGAATGCCCTTGATTCGGTTTACTCTCCACATCAATAGCCACCCCGTCGAGCCTGCGTCGTGTGATCTCCGCGTCGTTCCGTGCCTGGTTGTCTGCAACATTCAGTGCTAACGACGCGGTCATAGTCCTCGGGGAGAAATGCAAGAAGTGTTTGAGCTTCTCTTGATCAATTGACTGAGGTTCGTTCGTCTTCACAAGTGATTTAGCGAGAGACTCCTTCGTTAGCCAAGAGAATCCATGATGGTTGCGGGAGGTCCATAAGTATCTATTGGCGAAGTTGGGATTCCGAGCGAGGAGCTGGGATGCGTCGGAGGCCTGCGGGTTCCACGCCTTCCAACCATCGTTCCCCACAAAGTAGATGATATATGGGAAGGTCACGTCCCAATAAATATCCCCGGGACGGCCTATATCACCTGGAGGCGGCCCTCGTCCCCGGAATTCGTAAAAGACAACCTTGGGGCTATCGGGCGCTGTAATTGCATAGGGAAGATCTTTGTACGGGAGCAGGTGTAGCGATCCTCGAAGGGTTCGCTGTATCGTCACAAGTTTAGGATACAGAGTCGAAGTGGGCGGCAATTCCGATGTCATGGTGATCAGCTGGGACGCGCGCCTGAAAGAGAGAGTCAGGGTGAGCCAAATTTCGATGGATAGCAGAGTGCACATGTAATGTTGCTTCTCCGGCTGCCGGGGCCAAGAGCCACACCCCTCGAATCAAGTTCCCAGAACCCTCGGGATCAAATCTACAGGGACCACACATTCGACACGAGGCCGATTGGGCCGTCCGTTCGTGCTTAGGCCGGTCGAGGTCGCTTCCATTCGAGCGGAATGCACCAGCCCAAGAATGTGTACTGTGATAACATATGTCATCCCGATAGCAACATACCATCGCGGACCTGAACATTGATCTTCTCGCGACCTGAACTACCAACTTGTGCATAGGTTTGTGTGTTCCAGACTGTTCCAGAGACTCAACAGCGACCATCGTGTATAAGCCTGCTCAGTAACCGGCAGCTGGCGCACCACGAGGCGAATCGAACCGTGGGACTGTGATACAGGCAACGGAGAAGTTGAACCCGCAACCCCAAAAGGAAACAAGCCAAATTCGACCAAATACGCGTACGACGCTTGTTCCCAACTTGTCCCGCTCCTCCAACGCCAGATTTCCACTCGAGATGGCAAGACCCGAAGACATTTGTCATACACTCAGTCCAGCTCCCTGCGATGCCTTCCCCCTCTGTCTTCGATAAGACTGTCGGAAAATCGCCTAACGGCCACTGGTGAGGGAGGGACTCACGCCGTTCGAGTCGAATCAAAGTTTAAGGATGATGATGAGGTCGGCGGATTGCTAAATATTTAAGGGCTTTCTAGAAAGCTGTATGTCTCCATCAAATAGAACTATATTTGCAGATTTCCCAGGACGCTTCGCATATAAAGCACTCCAAAGCGGGCTCGAGTCCAGTTCCCTGCGTTTTCCACACTCCCTTAACCATGTCGAACCCACTCGATTCAACGTATGGTGTCTGGCTCGTCTCTCTCCTTTTGGAGACTCTTCTGTACGGAATGGGCCTCCTCCAAATCTGGATCTATTTTGCTGGACGCCCAACCGACGCTGCTTCGGTGAAATGGACGGTGAGCACTGTTGCCCATCCCTTCATATCTATCTCCAGCTCAAAATGACTCAGGTTCTTGTCGTTCTGTTTGTTGTCTTTCTTGCTGAGACTTCCCCTTCTCACCACCATGTCTAGGGTGTTGGAGACCATCCAAGTGATTTTCTTTTTCCGGTCGTCGTACTCTCGTTTTGTGGAACACTTTGGGGAGATCCAAATACTTCTCATCTGGTCAGTCTCCCTTACTCTCGCCTGGCGTATATCTGATGAGCCGTACATCTTAGGGCTGATTCGGTGCGTGTCCGTATCCAGTTGACGACTTCACCAATGACACCAACAACAACTCAGTTGCAACTCCTCGCCGCTGTCAGTCTTCAACCATCGATTCGTCGACGGCCTTTGCTTACCGCTTCCCTAGTATCTTTCCGCGTTCACTGTTCAAATGTATCGTTCTCTCCCTTCACTCCACCACTCGCTCATTCCTTTTAGCTACTTTGCGAGTCGCATCTTGAAACGTCCAGATAATTTATTAGGTTCTCTTAAGTTCTTGGTGGTAGAACCACTTTGGATCTTCAAGTTCCTTTCATATCTTAAGTTTCGCTAGTGATATTATATACCAAATGCGGGGGCATCTACCTTGAAGGGACACCAACCGTGGAACTCAAGACATCATAACTTAAGTTCCAAGTCCAGTTCCGTGTATTCAGAGTATTACATATTTGAGGCATGAAAGTACTTAAGTTCATCTCCGTAACTTGAGTCCAAGCAACCGAACTTAAGCTCGCCCAATAACTTGAGTCCAAGCAACCGAACTTAAGCTCGCCAAATAACTTGAGTTCAAGCAGAAGACTTAAGACCTGCACACAGGACCTCAGTTTCGGCTGCTTAAGTAAAAGTGGTAGTTCCCGTACCTGCTGCGCTTGGATTTTCCTGGAGCTTTCGGCGGTGGCACCAGCTCATATTTCCAGCTGGGACTCGTGAGTACAGATGTGCATAAACATAACCGTTTGCGACTTACCCCGGTTTCCCAGCGGCACGAATTTCCGCGAGGACTTTTTCCCGGTGCTCCCTTCGCGCGTCCTACGAATGCAAGTGAGACAAAGCAAGGAAAACGCAAAAAGGGATCTCACCTCGGGCTTTTTGCGCACTCTGGAAGGGCGGCTGGTGGTCGCAACTTCCTCAGGAACGAGTTGATCCTCCGCCTTGCGTTTCCGCCCCCCTGTCTTTTTCTTGCCATTTCCTTTGTCCTGCTGCCCGTTCTCCTCGTCCCGCACACGCGCCGCTTCCGCCTCCTCGTCACGCACACGCGCCGCCTCTTGCTCCTCGTCCCGCAGGACGCGAGCCGCCTCTTCCTCCTTGTCCCGCAGGACGCGTGCGGCCTCCTCGTCCCGCACACGCGCCGCTTCCGCCTCCTCGTCACGCACACGCGCCGCCTCTTGCTCCTCGTCCCGCAGGACGCGAGCCGCCTCTTCCTCCTTGTCCCGCAGGACGCGTGCGGCCTCCTCGTCCCGCACACGCGCCGCTTCCGCCTCCTCGTCACGCACACGCGCCGCCTCTTGCTCCTCGTCCCGCAGGACGCGAGCCGCCTCTTCCTCCTTGTCCCGCACACGCGCCGCTTCCGCCTCCTCGTCCCGCACACGCGCCGCTTCCGCCTCCTTGCTCCGCACAAGCGCTGCCTCGTCCTCCTTGCCCCGCAGGACGCGAGCCGCCTCTTCCTCCTCGTCCCGCACACGCGCCGCTTCCGCCTCCTCGTCCCGCACACGCGCCGCTTCCGCCTCCTTGTCCCGCAGGACACGAGCCGCCTCCTCGTCCCGCTTTTTGCGTGCAGCCTCATCCTCCACTTGCTGAGGATTCGGTGAGGGTGGAGTCTGAGGATTAACGATAGAGGAGGGAGGGGTTTCAAGACGCGGTGGTGGAGAAACCGGCTTGCGGAAAAATCCAGTAGTCCCAGGTCCTGCACCAGCCGCCAGAGCTGTCGCCAGCTTGTCCCACTCAGCCCGCGTCAGCTCAGTGAAACCGGACTCTGTGAACTGAATCTTGAAGTGCTCGACGTCAAAGTACTCGGCGGGATCCCGTGCAACCGCTGCCCAAGGTATGTCCTCAGTACCAAACACGCTTTCTGTTCCGGTCAATAGAGTTAGCTTATCGCAGATACACTGGAAGAAAAACGCGACTTACGATATGAAGATTGTAGGAAGCTTGCGACAGTCTGTGCCAAGACTTTCGGCGCTATTTCGTCGATGGCCTCTGCGCTGAGCGGGAAAATGGGTGGCAGAGGTGTTGCAATATTTGTACGCGTTGCTGAAAAAGCTAGAGTTCAAGGTCAGAAGACGGTGGCAACAGCAAAGTTTGTGTCTTACCGGTGAGGGGCTTTACCGCCCATTCGTGCATGCGGTCAACCATTTCCTTCACCAACTTCGGATGTTCATCTTCAAATTTTTCTTCAATGCCAATGCCATCGGGAACACCTTCGTCCCTGCTGCCCGTGTGAGTATAGGCCTTAGCGAGTAAAACGGTACGGCGTACCACTGGAAATGAATCCTTCCATCTTCGCCGATAAAGCCCATGAGCATGAGCGCCACGAAGGGGCGGAATTTGCGGCTAGCATGGAGAGTATCCACCATATGCTTGAAGCTGCCGCCCACAAGCTTTTGACGTCTGACTGGGTGTTAGCGGAGAAAACCAAATGAGAACATGGAGACCTACTCGGCCCAGTCAACGTCTTTCTCATCCGCTGCTGTGGCATCCCAAAAAGCTTGATCCTCCTGTGCCCACAGTATCGCCTCAGCCTTGCGAAACTTGCCACCCGCATTCGTTGAGCCGGGTAAGGTCTTCGAATATTCGTGGATATAATCGTGGCGATCTAGACCGAACTTGTCGCGGCCGGTCAAGGAGCTGATGTTGAAGATCTTTGCAAACGCAGAGGACGCAGAAATGGAGCCGCGACCGCTGGCGTCTTCGTCGTGCTTCGGCTTTACTTCGGTGTGCTTGTTCTTGTTCTTGTCCGCAGTGCGCTTATTGCTTATAACCTTTTGAATTGCCTGCCGTTGCAATGAGAAATGTTCTGTACAGAGCAACTGTGCGATTACTCACCTTTCCCCAAGCTGCCCTACTATATCCACGCAGCATACCGACGCGTGAACCCTCATCTTCGTCTTCGTCGTCACCATCATCTCCTCCTGCTGACGCGGTGGCACCTTTCTTCCCTGGGTGCTTTCGTTTCCAAGCAGCCACAAGCTCCGTGAGCTGGGCTTCCTCGACGCGATCCTGAGGCCGCTCTTTGTGCTGGAAAGCCTTGGCCCCAAAAGCGTCAAGCTTCACGTCGACGTAAAAATCGCTGGCGGCCTTTCGGTCCATGGTGACAAGATCGACACCCTGGAGTGCAACATCGTGGATCCAACTCCGCTGGTAGCTGTTCAAGGTAGGCACCGCAATCTCCTGTGCTCGCGTAGTGGCGACAAATGCGAGGGCCGGGAAAGGCATGACCTCGGGGACAAGCGTCTCGACGTAGGGGTGGAACATTTTGGGTTTTTTGGGCTCGGTGCTTGCCTTTGCCATCGTTGCGAAGTAGAGGTGGGAAATAAGACTGAGTGCGATGTGGTTAAGATGGCGTTGAGTGAAAAACCAAAGAAATGCCACCCACAGAATAATAGGACAACAACAACGGTGCGTGGCCAAACAGGATGCTTTGTCTGATTCAAATCGCAAATTGGAAAGCCACTGCTAGCTTCAAAAGGAAACGGTGGCCACCGTATTGGAAATGACCAACAGGTCACCGTGTCCGAAACGACGAACAATGGATTCAACTGTGGGCCATATAAATCAATGGATTCGAATTCAAGACTTCAGAACTCCATATCGTACCGCCTGTTCACAACCATGACTACATCACTCCAAGAGACCCGTCGTCTCTTTGGCGTACACAACCGACCACAGCAAAATACCAACGTTCGCCACCGCGCTTGCCTTCGCAAAGCACTCGAGCTTAGCTCCAGACAAGATCTCGAGGCAGCGCTTGAGCGGACAGTTAACCTGCGTATGGCAATGGGTCTAAACTTCACTGCCAGCCAATTCGGCAGAGTTACCGGAAATTTTGTGAGTACTTCTCTGGATTTATTTTGCCACCGGGACTCACGCGCCGATGTTAGGAATACAACGGTCATCGCCTGTTCAAAGCCACCCTCCCTCCACCTCCCGAGCACCAGCAACACCTTCGAGATTATCTTGTCGCGTATGACGCCTATTTCAAGAAGCACGGTAATGACTACGCCGTTCGCGATCCAAGTGCAAGGGATAGTCTGCAGGCGGCAGAGCAGGCCTGGCATGATTGGATGGTGCGCTATCGGCTTGCCCGCGGGATGGGGCCTCGTCCGGACTGGGCGTTGGAGCCACTTCCAGGGTTTCAGAGGGTCCGTGTTACCCCTCCACCGCGAGCGATCGGTTCCTCCTCTCGTTCAGCTGCCCCCGTACCCCCGCTGCGCGGAGGCGTTCCTCTCGCTGTTCCACGTGTCGCCGTCGCTGTATCTGCACCCCAAGCATTCCCCCGCCTCCCGACTCCTCCTCCTCGGACTGGACTTGGTTCCCAGGGCCTGGGATCGATCAATATCCCTTATGAGGTGCACGAGCCTGTGCACACTCCGCGGAAGAGGAAGTTTCTTGGAGTCGTCAATATCTCGGATAGCGAGAACGACGAGCCGCCCTCGCCGCCACGCAAGAAGCAGAGAAGATTCCTGGGCTTCGTGGACTTGACGAATTGACGAGACATAATGAGAAACCTAGATATTTTGAGTGCGAAATCATGTAGTTATCAATTTAAATCACCTCGGTCTACAAGTCTGGTACTCCGTTTCAGAAAGAAAAATGAACTGTGTTCGCCCCCAGGGGCGAAACTCGGTCGCGGTGTGACAAAGGCACGTGGTGTGACGAGCGCGAACTATCTCTCTCCCTGTCGAAATTTAAATTTGCTATTGCAGTGCACACAGTTCATTCTGCACATGGTTAAGCCATTTCCTTGAAAATGTTAGAGCAAGATATGGACAGACCGTCTCGTCATGAACAGGAAGGAACATCTATGCACATCAATGCGTGCGTGTACAGTGCACTATTAGGAATAAAACTAGTATAATTGCGGGTAGGAGATGAAATATATGTGCCGACATGAAGTCGGGCACATTCATTCTTCAAGTCCAGACGCTGACATGAAGTCGAGCGTACAACGTGCTGCATACACAGACTGACATGGAGTCTAGTCCGCAGCACAGCTCGACCATCATTGAAAGTCGCTGCCTAAACAGAGAAATACATGTCAGAGAAATGGCCTTCATTGGGGAAATTGGACGAACCAGGAAACCGAGAAAGCGGCGAGTCGGCGATTCACGCACATTATCGGCCAGACACCGTGTTTGTTGGGTATCCCCGGGAGTCCAGGACAAGTACGGTGCGAGTTCATGGGCAAGCCAAAAGGGTGAGATAGCTTGAGGAGGGAGTACAGAGTTGGCGCAGAGGCTAGAGGATACATATGGTGAGAGTTGGGTGAGAGTGAAGTGCCAGCGTGCCGATATTTGGTTGTGCGGGCCAAGAGCATCATCAGCACAGCATCGTATGTCGCTTCTCACCAGGTGGCGTTCCCTCACCCCTCTTCAAGAATTACCATCTCTCCGGATCTGCAGGCTCACAAACCATTCTCTGGGCTCCGGGGATCTCGACTTCACGTCAGATTCTTTGCTTGGACGGTCTTGACTTCACGTCAGACCCTTACCGGGACGGTCTTGACTTCACGTCAGACCCTTGACTTAAACCCGCTTCTTTGATACAATGTCTGTAAATCTGCTGAAGAACCGAAACCACGGTGGTCCGCAGTCTCATCCTCTCTGCCCCGCAACTTGGCTGAATCAAAACTTTAGTCCCTTTAAACGCTTTCGATGGCAAAGTTGCTGCTTTGGCTGAGCTCCACGCATCTCAGCATTTTATCACCACAAATACAGACTACGTCCCTGCCCTGCCATCCCTCACCGTCCCACATGCTGTTTTTCTCCGTGCCGACGGGCGATACGGAACGGATGACCCCGTTCTTTGGCCGCAGCAATACACGGCACGTTATTGCCATTTGCCTGCAATAGCGAAGAAAGGGACCCGCTCAGAGCTGAAAATGATGTGGTGGGATCCTACTCCGGCAGATTTCGTTGTCAAAGAAGGTTCTGTGATGCGGGGTCTGGGCAAACTGCGCTACAACTCAGCAGCCCAATTTGTTGAGCTGATAAATGCTCTCGTTGAGCGGTGCCAGCGCTTCCAGCGAACTGCCGCAGCGTCTGGCTCGCCACTGTTTGGCGAACTGATACAGAATCTGCTCATGTGGATGGAGCAACTACAGAGCCTGCCGACTACGTACCCGAAGATGGTTTTTGCAGTCACATCGCTGCAACGTTCGTTTCTGGAGCTGGATGCCCTTTACTTTTACATGACTGTCTTCAAGCCACGCATCGACGACTATACAACTGCGAGTACCACAAAGGCCCCAGTCGCTCAATGTATGGGAGCATTTACTGCCGATCCATCCGTTGCACAACAACTTTGGTGTGCACGTCTGCCGTTCTGGTTTATTCGGCCAACCTACGTCTTTTGTGACGAAAACATATTGGCTGTAGTATCTTTGACACAACCAGTGTTCCTTTCCTTGGAACCACTTGGCGCCGGAGCACCGCCTGTCATTTATAGTGGGAACAGTACGGCGGAGAAAATTCTCGCCATTCAGCGTGCCGCTGCCCAGACGCCGTGGTACCGCGACCCGTTTGACACTCTTCCCTGCTTGCCATCTTCTGCTTCCACCTCAGTTGCGACCACCTCCACGGCCCTGGGCTCTAGCACATCCAATACTCCCGTCTCGGTCCGTAGCAGTTCGCACGAAAATATGAAGCAGCAGCGTTTCAAACCTTGTATGTAAATTTGTCAGAGCAAGTAATGGCCATACTTACATTCAGGTTTAGATTCGCCGTCCAAAACTCCGGCCAAAAAACTGTCGCAGAACCCCGCAAAGCCTGCGCGGGATAAATTCATCGCTTTATCTGTTCCCGAGATGCCATCCTCAATTGAGGCTTGGTCCGATGCCCTCGCAATTGTTGACCGTTCGGTAACCCCATTCACATCCGACGCTGCAGACAGACGATATGTCCTCCCCGAACCCGCCTTACTTGTGAACACAACCCCCGATCGGCGCCGCAAGTTTCTTCATCACTGGAGTATACTATCTGACGGCTTCATGTATATGTTGAGCCAACCATCCCATACCCAACTTCTAACTGCCCAAGAATGGCGCGACGTCCTAGAAGGGCTCCTCACACCACGCGGCCACACCGACTCCAAAACCTACCGGCGGAGTTCGCAGCTCGAAGACCGCATACGCCCGGCACTGGTAGCATGCGGTCTTGAGAGCCTCGAGGGTTTGCCTGCCCCTTTCGATTCTCTGCGCGACTTCAGTCTCGAGCAGACGCGGGAGATTGTGTGGGAGGTGGCGGAAACCAACTTCCGATTCGAATTTTTAGCATTGGACAAGCGTGCATCCAAGAAGGCACGGTTGGACGACGTGAGGGCTTGTTTTGCTGGGCATATGCTGATTGGGGTGCCCTTAAAAATGAGCAAGTGTGGTCTGGCTTCGATTGCAGTTGCGGATCGCCATCGCTATCTGGTGAGAATTGCGAATCTCATGCGTGATTGGACGACCAAGTCTCGTCGTCCGAATCTTCTTGACCGCGAACACTGGTATGCATCCGACACGGTGCAGCTTGAAATTTCGATCTGTCGATATTACACACAGGCCTTTTGGGAGTATTTTGGACGCGCTGCTGTTGTGCCGATGCGTTTGGACCATGACTTGGAATAAACAGAGATAATGCTAGTATACATCGTCCCCCTGTATATCATTCGCTTGATGGTCCCCTGTATACATAACAGATCTTGGAAAGATTGTTGCACATTGATTTTTGTGTTGAATGGTATGTCGATCTCGGAGTCTCGTCGGAGTTCAGAACACATTTTGGCTGGGCAATACATGGGGGCTTCCATTTGGATTAAAAATGAAGACATTTTCAATGAATACACCCTGCTGTATCTTGACTGAACACTGAAGTTAGAGCTCTCGCGTTCAGCAGCGAGCTAGTTTGATTTTTCAATCCCCGTCGGAGTTGAAGATATTTTTGTTCCGGGTACGGTCCGATCATTCCGGCCTTGATGTTACGTTGTCACTGTCACCCTTCTTGCACACGACTCTCATTCGCATTTCTCTTTGCAGCGACTCCACCGCGTCGTGCCTCCGATGCTGCGTGGTGCAACACATGGAACAAGGGTGACAGGTCCAACTTCCTTTCCCAATGATCCAAGACTTATCGTGGATTCACAGATTGATATTCTATGCCTGCATGCTATCGTCTGCTTTTTCCCTTGCCGGCTCGACTTCATGTCAGCCCTGGCTTGACTTCATGTCAGCCTGCAGTTGTGCTAGTTCTTTGCCAGACTTTCATGTCGGCACTGTTTAGATTGTTAATTACTGTTCATTGTACTTCACTTAACAAGTGCAATCAAAGTGCGCTTTGAAACTGCCGACTGTCGAGTAAACAGTGACCACCACCTTATCCAGGCCCGTTCTTTCTTACGCTCGTGGACATGAAAGCCCGCGTCAAAACCAAGAAACCCGGCGGACGAGCCCAAGCCAGCACGGCGTACCTCGCCTCCAATGTGCCGACCTACACCATAGATTTCCATTCATGTGAGGGCTTGCCACCCGCGTCCCGACATACACACTTATCCCCCTCGCAGCATCCACTGTTCCGAGAACTGAAACGCACTACGTACCAGCCCCGGCAACATCCGTGCCTCAACCAATATTCGCCCCGCCACTCAACGAAGCCTTCCACAAAGACCCTCCCCTCCCATTTCTCGATGCAAGCACGACACCTGAAGATGTTGCGAGCAGCATTCCCGCATATGCCACCACCGCACCGTCCAGCGAGACAGCTGAAAAGATTCGACAGGTGAGTATAATTTCTAACGGGTGCAGCTTCAAAACTTAATTCGCATTCAGACCGTAGCGCACATGGAAGAGCTGAAGGCCGAGCAAGCGGTGTTTCTCCAGATCCTGCTCTCGCTTCATTACGGCTCCCAGATCGGTACCCCCTGTGGTTGTGGCGGCGTGCGTAGTGTCGCCTGCAGTGATTGCCTGCAGGCACCCCTTCTCTGTCGACAGTGCTGGCTGAACAAGCACCGAACAATGCCCACACATTGGGCCCTGATTTGGGACACGACTAAGGGATTCTTCGAAAAGCACGACTTTTGTCGAGTGAAGCCAAACACTGCGGTCGGACTTGGTCATTCTGGTGAACGGTGCCCCAACGCGGGTGTGGCTCAGCCCTTCACCTTGGTGGACTCCAATGGCATCCATGCCACCGCCATGGCGTTCTGCGGGTGCAAGACCGATGGGAAACTCAAACCGCGCTTCCAACAACTCTTGCACGCGGGCATATTTCCTGGTAGTGTAAAGGAGCCGAAGACGGGGTATACACTCGGTCTTCTTGAATACTACCGTCAGCATCGGAATCAAGGGAAGGGTTCTGCACGCAATTTTGTCCTCGTTCTGCAGCGCCTGGCAGACCCTTTCTTTGCCGACTCAGTTCCGGTGAGTTCAAGCGAAGCCACCGGTTGAACCCCGCACTCAAAGTTCATACTTCTAGGATATCTACGCCAATTTCCTTGCGATAACTCGATTCCATGAACACCTCGATATAATCATGCGACGGGGGCATGCACATGGGCTTGACGAGCCTCTCCCCGGCGAAACAGACCGCCCATATCCCAACCGCCCAGTTGGATATCTGGGTTTGCGGTGTGCCGCTTGTCCCGAACGCGGGGTAAATATGCCACTGCAGGTCAAATATAAAAAATATCTTCGGTGAGTCGCATTTATGTGCCGGATAGACAGCGTTAACCTGGATATCAGACACCTCGTATCGGAGGACCTCACATACGATGGCAATTACAAAGCCAATTTGTTCTGCAAGCGCGACGACGGTAGCGATAAAGCCCTCACCGACGGGACGATGTATTTTCCCGATCAGAAAGAATACGACCGTGTGTTGAAGGAGTACGTGATCCCAGAGGAAGACAAGGTAAATTAAGCCGCCTTCTCTTACTGCCTCAGCGCTGATAACTCACGCAAGGAAGTCCCTTGTAAGGCACACATCGGGTCCATTCGGCACCAGGGCTCATTCAAATATGGAAATACGGCTGTTAGTGGTGTTATCGCGGCGGCGTGCGGTCATGCCGTCGCAGGATCGTTTGTCGACATGATTAAGGGTGAAGCGTAAGTCTTTCTGTACGCGATGGGGATGTACACTTACTTTCGGGACAGTTTCTCGCTTGTGACACTCGCACAGCGAGAGTATCTTAGGCACATTAACTCGCCACCCCACGGCCCAGAGAGCGCCACACCATTTGTTTCTAGCTACGACAGTTACTGCTCGTTTGTGGTACACCAGGTCAAGCGGGCAATTGATCTCTTTCCAGGCGAGACCTGGCTTCATGACCTGCTGAAGAACATTGAAGGACAGATTCCAGCGGATCATATCAATGGCCATGGTGCCCGCTGCCAGGCCATATGGCAGGCAGTGTATTTCGCATGCAGGGCTCATTTTCACGGGGAGACGGCGGAAGTGCTCTGGGCATTCTTAAACCCCCTTGGCTCTTCAACGCGACAAATGACCGGGGCTGCGCGCCATGATACCATGAATTTTGTGGTGGACGCGTGGAATACCTTAAAAGTGCTGCGTCAAGGTACGGCTGCCCAGTCTTCAATTTGTATCGAGCATGGTTAACCTGTGCTCTTTAGCGGAACTTCTGGCCGCAGAGCGACTTGACGCGCTCCAGCTCTTCGAACTGCACATGGCGGTTGTCGAGGACCTTAGTAAGCAGCATGCCACCAGGGTCGGTGATTGGTCGCGAATGTCGCGCATCACTACTGTGTCGGACAACGGGGTTATCCACAGTGTTTATCAACACCGAACTACCACCGGTGGGTTCTTATTCAATTCAGATATCTTTGGGCCTCACGCTGACGTTCATGTCATCTAGTATTGACGGTCGAGAACACTCTGGCGGCCATGGTGGCTGAGGAACGCAAGAGGCAGAGGTCCGAAGACGGGGAACCAACGACAACGCCGGTGGCAGGATGGATTGCTCAAGGCATGAAGCTTCAGCGCGACCAGTAAGTTTTGTGGTATCTTCCGCACGGAATCCTCCTTTGACTGATAATGATACAGAACACTTGTAATCGCGCTTCTTAGAAATCATAAGGAACATCCTTTACAAGACACCTGGGACACCATCACGAAGTTACGCGACTCCCTCAATATTGACTTGAAGAGTTTCAGGGAACGCCAGCGACTCGTCTACCCGCGCCTGAAACTCAGCGCGCTCGACGTAGACGAGCCGGAGCTCACGGCCATTCAACTGCCATCGTATCGCATGAAGCACCGTGGGGTCAATGCCACCAATGCCACCAGCGAGGACCTGGCGCTACAAGAGGCAGAAATCCGATTGCGGTGTAGTTCGGCCGACAATGGGATTCTGAGGGTGCAAGACGCCTCCTTAGCCCTCTCGGCCACCAAGAAAGCTCGGGATCTCGATTACCGCGGTCAAAACGGGAAGACACGGTCGCAGCGAAATCTGGAAAAAGCGGAGCTCATGAAGACATTCGAGATCACAATGTATAACCAGGCACGCGATGCACTGATTAATCTGGGCCATATGGGAAAGGACGACATAGAGCCCTATCGTCCGCTAACCCACCGCGACACCCGCAGGAAGGAAACACACTTGCACCGGGCGAAGGGCGACTCACGGTTATTTGATGGTACAGCTTGGTATTTGCAAAGTGGGGAGCATATATCGGAGGCAGCAGTGCGCACGAGAGGCTCCGACGTCAACTCGGATAGTAGCGACGATGATGAACCTAGGTTATTGGCCGGGACTCAGACGCTGAAACGAAAAGGTACGGTGGCGCAGTAGACCAGTCTCCCTGGTACTGACATATTGCAGGTTTCACCAAGTCGAAGCGAGCGCCAAAACGTCTTAAGGACATTGCTCCGGACGACGTGACAGTAGACCCAGCTTCGATGTCGGAGGCTGAGAACAGCAACCCCGAGATGGCACCGTCGACGCCCAGGCAGTCAACCTCGAAGAAGGGACAATCGAAGTTGGGGAAGAAGCCCGAGGGCTGGATTTGGCTTGATGGTTTGAGAAGAGGACGAGATTTGGGTGATGATACAAAATTGGCCAAGTACAAGGAAGAGAGTGCGTCGACGCGTCCTTCGTGATGATCATTTACTGACACCCTACATACAGGCGATCAGGTACAGTGGCACCGAGCCGAAGCGGAGATGTACCGCTGGTTGGAGCAGTATGAACGCAAGCACGCAGAGCTCTTCCGTGTCATCAAGCGGTTCAGCCGAGACTCCGCTGTGTGGACGGGACAGGGGAATCGTGAGGAGCAAGAGAATGGCTGCAATGGAGCGGTGTCCTTCGCCCGCATGCAAGCTGCGATGTACAAGCGGCTGGAGCACAACGCAAAGGTGATAAACAAGAGCAAGGACTCCGGTGCTCATCACGACTGGATAACGGCGACCTCGTTCGATGACCTCGTTAACAAAATTGACGGGTGGCGGGATGTTGTTTTTAAATGGATGGACGACATGGTGCGTATAACAGCGTTGTTTCGGGTGATCTCGGGACTGACTCCGGACCAGGGAATACACAGGGCGTATAAGGACTTTTAGGTTTGCAAATGTAATTACTATTGGGTGAAAACTTGAGTAAATTGAGAAACTTAAGAGGCAGCCAGAACTCAAGTCCGCGCTAGGGCTTAAGTTCCGTCCGGTAAGCTTAAGTTTGGTACTCGATAAGTTCTACACGGAACTTAAGTTCTGCAAAAGTGCAGCAGCACGTCACCCCCATCCCGACCCGGCATATGTACGGTGGAAGGACTTAAGTCCTCCGAGCGCACTTGAGTCCTCAAGTGGTTGCACCGAAAGAACTTAAGATACACTGATCCTATTTCACAAACGTCAGTTCGTCCCTTACCACAGACGCCATATGCTGATGTTCTGTGCAGTTACGAAAGGTCGGCGCAAATTCAGCCTCTCCGCCATCGGCATTTATGCCATCGTGCGTCGGTCACCCTTCATTCTTGGTCTGTGTTTAACCACTCTCTATGTCAGCTCTTGTTGGCCTGCGTTCAAATCTGTAAGCTAGCTGCTAAGTTGGAATCCCCTGACAGATCTTGAAACTTTCCTTACAGTGGCTGGAATTGCCCAGACTATCAGAACGTGCGCTATCTCATTATTTTTTTTTTTCATTCACTTACCAACACTTTGTTCAGCTACCAACTCCGGTCCTTCCTCAAGCTCGCCGACACCAAGGTATGCAACGGACCTCACGCCCGCACGGCTTTACCAATCCAGTATTAGGCCATCACCACTCTCCAAGCCGCCGCCTCCCTCGCTTGCGACCTGCTCATCACCACCTACCTCTGTCTGTTCCTCAAGAGTCAGAAGGGGGAGATTACCAAGTAAGCAATTCTACCGACACAAGATTGATTCTCATGTCACCTCACAGAACCAACTCCATGATGGACATGCTCATCTACGACGCCATAAACCGCGGCACGCTGACGGCGATGTCTTCCGGTGTTACGATGGTTTTGGTAAGACGCTTTCCTTTCCTACGCCTTGACTCAGCCTTGGTCCCAGTTCTTGGCGCTCCCGGACACATTCTGGTTCTTCCTCGGGCTCGCTCCGAGCAGCAAATGTTCGTATTTCTTCAAGTCGTTAAGTCTGGCTGACATAACTCGTCACAGTGTACATGAACAGCATGCTCACGACGTACTATCTTATTCCCGCTCCTTCTATGTGATATCTAACTCTCTGTACAGACTCAACACCCGCCAGCGTATGAGGGACCAGATTTCCTCCAACGACAAGGGCTGGAACTCGATCCCGATGGCAACTATCGCAACGAGTAATAGCAACACCCCAAAAAAGATTCAGGGTCAGGCGTCTATTGCCGCGGTCGACTTCGAAACAGCTTCAGTAAGGAACTGCTCGGTCATTGCTGTTGCCGTCTGAATTGATTTTGAAGGTGGATATGAATGGTAAAAGACATGACTTCCCCGTGAACTATGCATAGCTCTCCCGGCGATACCCGCTCTTTCTTGTCACCCCTGTCGTATTCCTAGCATAATCAACCCACACTCTTTACTTCTTCCCGATGAATCTTAGCCAGTTGTTTATCGAGGAATGGAACTCAGTTCAACACTGAAAACATGGACCGAATCTACTAAGTGGTTTGCATGTTGCGCCGTCCCACGCAAGGAGGCGTGTCATGTTATCAGACCAGGAACAGATTACCACGTCGGCCGCGGTGGAGCGCCGCCTTTCCTATTTTTAAGTCGCAAATTTGGGAATCCAAGAACTCAAAATATGGCGCGTTCTCACATGCCCACCAGGTGTTTATTCTTGAATCGTCGCCAAAAAAATGCGCGCACCTCACAAGTGTTACCTCCAGTACCAAGAGGGCACCCCCATGTGCTAGCATTTTTGGCAACGCCTCAAATTTCCCCAAACTCTCTGAACGAGCTCTTAAAACCACCGAATACCATCCGACCCATGCCCTGATGTAAATCTTGATGAGGAAGTCCTTTTGTCCTTTTCTGCCCTAGCCTGGCCCGGGTCCCGGATTCCAATGCGACGGCTTGGCAACATACAGTAAACGGCGTATGGGTATCACCTCTGGCGTCTAAGAAGCTATAAAGGTGGACTTCCGTGTTTACAGTCGACATCCCCCGACAATGCCTTCCCTCACTCTGAAAAGCGGAGTGGTGTTTTTCTACACCGACAGTGGCGCCGTCCCTAGTTGCAGTGATTATAAAACTCTCGTCATAATACACGGACACACCTTCCACAGCGGTGTGTACATCTGGTCGTTGAGCGGCCCCGGGCTTTCACTGATAGTCATTTGCTCTAGGAACGTTCAAGCGCCTCACTCCCTTTGCGCAGCCCAACTCTTTGCGCATAATCTCCGTTAATCGCAGAGAATATCCCGGTTCCAGCCCATACAGCGCCCAAGAACTGAGTGCGTTTGTTGAGGGTGACGATGCTGAACGGGCTTCTTTTCTGGAACAGCAGGGACGCGACCTTGCGATGTTTCTGGACGGATTGATTGACGAACTGTCTATCCCCAAAACTGGGGGTATTGCACTTGCTGGGTGGTCACTGGGAACATTGTTTCTCCTGTCCCTAATAGCGTCGGTGGAAACACTACCAGCTGCTGTCAAAGAGCGGCTTTGCGATTTCGTTCATACCGTGGTGCTGCTCCGTTCGTGTTCAGGCACTGTTAGCTGCTTTCCGCTAAGACCATCTTAGAGTGCCCTTCACTTGCTCTTGGCTTGCCTACTCCTTCAGGCTGGCTGATCCCGCACACCGACCCAACCATTCCCCCCGAAGCCCGTGGCACTGCTTTCGCAAAATGGGTTTCAAGCTATTTCTTACACGGCGATCTCTCAACCCATAACCTTGATTATCTGACGTACAACAACACGGACCCGTTCAGGTTGTCCACCGTCGAGACTCTCAAGCCCGAGGAGCTCTTTGAGATGACTGACTTTGCGCCAGCCGATAAATACGACAATATCATTGGCCTTCCTCCTTTTGCCGGCGCGGTGTTCAACCAAACCCGCAAAGCGCTCTTCGATGCAACCGTGCGAAGAGCCTGGAGTGGAACTCAATTTTGGAGCATCTATGGTACTGCGGAGCCATGGCCAGTGATCTATGGCGCCTGGTTTCTTGAAGACCAGTCGCGCGCAGTGAATAGTCCCGAGCTGAGCATCAATTGCAAAGTTATCGACGGTAGCAATCATTTTGTGGGTATATTGTTCCTTGAATCGTTCAGGAGCTGATTGTCTGAAATTGCAGCTTGTCTGGGAGGATCCAGCCAAGGCCATTGACGAGCTGAAAGAATGCTTTTCGGTCTCGTTTTCCTGCAAGTAGAACATTGATTGCATGTAATTGTATCATGTTGGTGCAAGATATCAAATTTCTGTGCATCAAAACATTGGTGGGGATAAGCTAGTTGCCTGCGGCTCTCGACAGCCAGGAATTAAGATATCAATGAAGATAGGTAACGACTTCCTGAGTTGCAACTTGAAGCTGTGGTGCGAATGCGTTACTATAAAATTGTCCGACGGGACCGCAGAGTCAGGCCCGTTGCAGACTTGCAGTGGGCGATTCAAGGGCGATTTAGTATACTCGCGTGGTCCAAATGTCTGAACAACGAGTCTACCGAAGACAAACAGGTAGGTAATGTACGGGTGGTATCAAGGTGTCCTGATTCCTTACACTTTTGTCTTTGAATTTCATTTGAATTTCATAAGAATGAGAAAATCGTGATCCGAGGCCCGGCCGACAGATGATTACAGCCAAACAGGGCCACAATTCCACGCCGTGCTCCTTGCTTTCTCCCTTCTCGATCAATCCTTTCACGCAATGCCTATCCCGCCCCAGATCCGAAAGGATCTCCTCGCCGCCTCCATGGAACTAGTCGGGACAACATTCTTTCTTCTTCTTGGGATGGGCGGGATTCAGGCCTCGGCTGGCGAGACGTTGACGAGCGACGGCGTGACGAACGTAGAGAAGATCCTGTACGTCCCCGCAAGCGCGTCGGAATGCTCTTTAATTCTCGCAGTTACATCTCCACCTGTATGGGCTTCTCTCTGGTTGTTTGTGCTTGGATCTTCTTCCGGTAAGTTTTTGACGACTCGGACTCAATGTCAACTCACATTTGGCCCTCAGCATTACCGGTAGCCTGTTCAATCCTTGCGTCACTGTTTCCCTAGTACTTCTGGGCATTCTTCCTCCATTTCGCGGGCTCCTATATTTCATTGCGCAATTTCTGGGTGCCGTTCTGGCCGCCGCGCTTCTGAAAGGACTGACCGGAACGCTGTTCGTGAAGTATGTGTTGCGTCGGAAACCATCCACATTCTAATTCTCCCATTCAGCACCTCTCTCCAGCGAGGAACTTCCCCCGCCCAGGGCGTTTTTATCGAAATGTTCATCACCTGCGCTCTTGTCATTGCCGTTCTTATGATGGCCGCCGAAAAGCATCAGGCGACCGCGTTTGCACCGGTGCGTTTTTTTGTTTCATTTCAGCGTCTGGATTTTTTTGATGCTGCTCGCCCAGATTGGAATCGGTCTCACCTTATTCTCCTGCCACCTGTAAGCCCCCTTATCGTACGATATCTCCTCAATTTTCAACGGGTACGGCCAAGTTTCGCGACCTTTTACACTGGCGCTTCGATGAACACCGCGAGATCCTTTGGCCCAGCTCTAGTTAGCGGATTTCCTACTCCGAATCATTGGGTGGTACGTCTCTGTTTCTCCGCCTCCGAGTTGGCCGAGGTGACTGTGGGCCGATAGTACTGGGTCGGGCCATTTCTCGGCTCTCTACTGGGGAGCACGTTTTACGCAATTTGCAAGCAGTGCGTGTATAATTTCATGTTTTATAACGTCTCCTGAGCATTCTCTTGCTATCCAGTTACAAGTATTGGACGTTGAACCCTGACCAGGACACGGACGACCACACGAAATCGCCCGATGACCCCTTAGGTGTTGCGCATACCCTTATAGAAGACAGACATCTCACACTGGATCCACGTGCCCTCGCCGGGCAAACGTCCGAGCGGCTTCCAAAGCTGAGCGTGTCCAGCGGGACGTCTTTTGGAGGAAGGAGCGGTACAACTTTGGTACATGAGACCTCAGCAGCGAACGCAGTGTAAACGAATTTTTTTTATTGCCTCGAAGATCTTGTCGCGTTTTCCCTTTGTAACCTGTATACGCGACTATACAAGCGACTTCTCTCACGTGATCGCGTTAGCGGTGAACCCGGACAAACTCAACATCTGATCTAGATCCACTCTGATTTGGCCTAATTCCCTTTCCTCTGTCGTTGAGCGGCAAATCATCCATGCAGATTCTGGGCCACCTCGCGTGCTCTGACGAAACCAGGTCATTCGTGCAGTAAAAAACGACATTTTATTTACCTGGCTCGGGCCAAGTGCTCTTTGAACGCTCACCATGTGCCTTCCATCTAGGTTCTGCCTTCTATCTCGGTAATATTGCGACTCAAATCCTCTGTCTGTCTCGCGGAAGGGACCGGCGTTCCCGCACTTCCCCTTGGATAGCAGGTAATACCGCTTTGCGCTTGGTTAAACTGTCATATGCTCCTTTCCTCCACGCGCAGTCCTGGTTGCGGAATTGCCCCGACAGGATGGCTACGATGGACAGAGCACCTATAAACGGCCTTGCGAGGAAAGACGGCTGCCCGCAGCCAAAGAAAGATGGTGCTCCTCCCCTTACTCCCCTTCCTCGCAGCACTTTCTCTCTCGACTACCGACGCCCATCCTCTCGATAACGAGCCCACACGCACTGTCAGCGTTAATGCGGCCGCTCCTCCAAATTGCTTTCCAGCTCTCGGTAGGCCTTGAAGATCCAACCACTTGACCCCGCTCATGTTGGCTCAGGATTCAAGATGCCATCTACCACTCCCTCAAGCTTGACCAACTGGTGGTGCGACCATAGTACCGAGTATGCGTTCGTTGGATTTAGTTACGAGGTTACTGCATGTACGCCTGTCCTCTTCCTCGCATCATCGTCGTGCCGCCTATTGATCTTCATCCAGGCCAGAGCCTCACCCAGCTCCGATCGGACTTCCTGAATATACGGAAGACATTCAACAGCCGATATATCCGCATGTACGGAGCATGCGACAGAACGGGTATGTTGCGAAATGTCGGCCGCGAATGATTGTGTGGCTGAATATATTCTTAGGTTTCTAGCAAGTCACAGTTCGTCGTTTCGTAACATCCTTGATTAAGCCGTCGTTCAGCAATGATATTGTGGATGCCGCCTGGGGCGCTGGGAGTAGGTTGATCCTTATTAGCCGCGGCTCGATTTACTGACAATACGATGCAGTCGGCGTACACGCGCTGATTTGGGTGAGTGGAACTGCATGGGAGTTTCACTTGCATGGGAGTTTAACTTGGACTTGCGCGACACCAGTTCGGTTTCGACGGTACTGATCAGTGGGAGAGCCGACGCAGCACATTGTTTGGAATCCTACATTCCAACCCGAAAGCAAAATTCGTCACCCGGGTGCTCCAGTTCGGTTCAGAGCCGCTCTATGACTGGGTCGGTTGTGTTATCGTTTGAAGGTCGGTTCGGACTTATCCGCTGGCTAGGTATTGGACCCACCCGTCCTCGCTGCTCAAGTCACCGCCGCAAAGGTATTTCCGCGACCAAACGCTGCTGGACGATTTCTTATTCGTGACCACTAACTAGGCAAACTTATCCAGCCTCCAGATCCCGGTGACGATATCGGAGATGGCATACGGATATCAAGTGCGTTCGTTCCACTGACGCGTTTGGATGTATCGTGATCTTTTGCAAAATTAGGAGCATGAAGATGACGGCGCCCAAGACGTTTTGGACGCCGTCGACCTCATTGACGCGCATATGCTGCCTTTCTTTTCTACGAAAGCCTCGACTGGTTGGTATTCCCAAGTTACTCAGAGGTCATGTCGGACTCATACATTGCCTGACAGGTAACGCGTCTTGGCCAATTGTATTGACTGATCTGGATTGGTTTGTCGATAACGGTCAAGGAAAGAAGATTTATTTTACCGAGAACGGCTGGCCATCTGTGGTAACGATACCGCTGACAACGCTTCTAATGATTACTGAACTTGTTCTAGACATCAGATGGTGTGCAGCCAAATTCACCCTCCGCAGTAGCGAACGTCCAGAACGAACATGTTGGTTATCCGATTCGTTTTTGAATTATCGCTGGAGGATCCTTCAGGACTATTATTCAGTTCTGGATGCGCACTGCTCATATTTCAAGACGGTGCCTGGTGGAGGTGTTGGCTGGTTCTGGCACATCTACACCGATGGTCAGCAATTCGGAGTGGCGCTTTATGCAGCGGACTGACTTCTGTTCAGATATGGAGCCTGGCTACGGCCTTTATTCGACTAGCGGGAAGCTTAAGTTCCCATTTAGTCCCAAGACGTCATGTTGAGAGCTCGTAACGCAAGGAATCAGGGGTCCAAGGTCGATTGTATTTTATGCACTTAGCCTACACTGGAAATCGCAATTTTTATCTTCATCCATATTTAGCTCTCGAATCAGATACAGCCGAAAGTGAAGAACCAGGTCGTCTAGTCTAGTCCACTGGATGGCACACCTGCGGGAGCCAATACCCGTCTTGCCGGCTGAGCCTGCGCTGGTCCGCCGAACATCGAAGAGATCATGTCCCCCAGCGCGTTTCCCGATTGTCCACGGGGAGGCGCAAGAGCGAAGTACAAAGTGGAGAGTTCAGTGAGTGCCTAAAGAAACAGATCTGAACGACATCTTTGTAAGAGCATTGGAAACACACCTGTCGAACCTCTACGGTAGCTAGCAGCCCGCCACGACTTTGGTACGTACCGCAGAGTCGTACCCAGCTTTCACGTACGGCTTTGTTCTTTTCGCCTTGCGCACGTTGACACGTCAACACAGCAAGCTGGGCGAAGTTCACCACTTGGTCTTTGACAAGGATGACTTCAGACTCGCCGACTTGCAGGGGGGTGTCTGATGTTCGCGGGAGACCAGCCACAAAACGCGTTATGAAGGTGTGTGCACCGAGAACATTACCGTTTTGCAGGTACCTGCGCAACGACTCAGGAAGGCTATCAAAAACAAATGCTCCACCCACGGTAGAGTTCCCCGCAGAGCAAACGCGCCATGGGAAGAAGGGTCCGAGGCAGACCATTCGAGGAACATTTCTGCGAGAAGGCGTGCACTGTCTCTCTTACTGGACGCCAACAGATGCGGTTCTGCTGCCTCGAATGCCCCATCTAAGTAAGGATTAGAGGCAGCTTAAAAACAGTGGTCGTTGCGCACCTTTGTATAACAATTCTCCGACATAATGCTGCAGTTCGGCGTCTCCGGCAGGACATGAGCCGTGTTTCGCTGACCAGCTAATTATGCAAGTCAGAGGCAAACAAGAACGCCAAGATGGTCTTACGCTATGGATTTATCAATTATCGTCTTTCTCCATGCGCCTTCCGAGCCAGCCAGAGCAATGAGCTGCGTCAATCTCCCTTGATGCATTTTAGTCCCTTCTTCGTGCAAAATCCATCCATCGCGCACCTCTGCTCTCATCGGAAACCGTTTCCCCTTTAGCTTCGTAGACTTCGAGCAAGAATCCAGTCAGATCGACGCCACTCCCGGACTGTCCTGCTTTGAATAGCTCCCTGGCGCTTTGGAAAAGAACGTCGATCGCAGTGTCGTACTGTCCGGATTTTGTGTATCTCGAGGCGAAAGTCCGGGCTTTCTGGTGCGCCTCATAAGGAGCCGAGGTTATCAGCGGCAATATTGCGTTCAAGGCGCGCGAAGAGGAGGATGGAGCCATGGTGGTCGGTTACGTGTTTGTCACGGTCACGTGTGACACTGGCCTTGTCAGCAACCACGACCTGCAAATCTGCGATGGCGATATGCACGAGTTGCACAACCTCAGTCCCTGTTCTCTACACCGTCTACGAATCTTCAAACAATCTCCGACTAGAAAAATGCGTGAGCTTGGTTCCTCGTTCGTCCGGAGATCTGAGTCAGATTCGTTCCAACCGATAAAATTCCAGGCCAACCTGAAATGCGGCGCATTTGCGGACCCTTATGTCGAACACGATTCTTTAACTCTGCTGCTGGACCTCATTCTTCTCAAACGGGGTGTCTACCGACATCTTTTGTACAACCGAGGAACAGAACCCCGGAGATCTGTTTCTAGTGCAGCGGTCGACCCTGAACTTACATCTCAGAGGACAGAAAAGGAGAAAGAGAAGGTAATGGGTGTCGCGCTTGATAGAATCCTCCTGGGGCTGACTGAATCATGTAGATGCGCTGGCTGACTATATTTCGGTTCGGAGGTCCTCTCATATGCCTTGACGCCTGTGTGTTTCAGTCCATTAATTTATCGATTCTTGCCCGGTACTGACCATGCTGGACAGTCATCAGATGGAGCCAATTAAGTAGGTCAAAGCTTTCACGAAACTGAGCCTTTATCGACTCATTTGTAGATCCCAACCAACCATCCGATGTCTCGCCGTGGACAACGGAGACAATGAACGCCCTCTTTCGGACTTTGGTTGGGGTTTCTGTTGGTCAGTCACAGGGTTTAAATGCTTAGATCTGTCTGACATCGTCGGAAGAAACCATAGCATTCCATGTCGGCGTAATATGCGCATGCTACATAGTATTAGGCATAGCAGATTGGTTCGGCTCTCATCGTCCCATGTCAGACGTCCGCCGCGAGTTTCAATTTTCCCTGATCCCACTGACACTATTCTACTCATCCCTGACAAAACTCTTCCTCCTCTTTCTCCTCACGATCTGGCGTCCTTCCTCCGAGACCGCGCCTTTTCGCCCCAGCCCATACGCCTTCCACCTATTCGACGATGACAAAGTTGACCGCGAGTGGGTCGTACGCAACGTTCTTGGTGGAATGTCTGCCGGCTTCGGCTTGCGTGGTGGGCTCCTTCTCAAGTCTACTTCATCTCCCGTCTAATCCGGCCTAGTTATCCTGGATTCCCATCCCCTGTTCACAACCGTGATCATCATTGCGGGTTGGGTCGCAAAAACTGCCGTGTCTCATCTGGTCAGCCGCTGGGTGGGCGGAGACGAACAGATGGGAGAGGCGTGGCTGGCGTACAGTATTCCGTAACTCATCGCTCATGTGAATGGCAACTGCAACCGAGCTTTTATATTCCAGTGATACTCGCTTTACCGACTAGCACTCGCAGGTTCTGTGAGGCAACATGCCGATGCTTTATTTCCTCCCGATTATTCTTGGTTGAAGGAATGCGGGGCCATGCCATGGCCCCACATTTCTAGTATCTCGTTTGTATGCTCAACAACAGACGCTGTTCCAGGGGAGGTGTATTAACCGCATCCTGGACAAATACCAGACCAGTTATGTCAAGACGAGGGGTCAACTCTCTCCCCAACTCGATTTTTCACCCTCGTCGTCTTCCTCGTGCTCGAGCCTCGCGGGCACAGAGTCTGCGCTGCGACAACTCGTTTTTTGAGTGCCATCACCGCCTCGGTCCTCCTTACACTCCGTCAAATACTTCTGATTTGTGTAGACCCCAACTTCAAAGCACCGGCAAGGAAATGCAATCCGTTCAACTTCAACTTCGTCTGAACCCGGGCGATCGGCCCGAGCAGTCTATCCCCAAATAACTTCAGAAAACACGTGGCACCCCAAACTGTTTTTGTCGCCGGACCATCAAATTCGCGGATGAATCCATCTTCACCTAGATTTGTGTCGCTCGGAGAACATGCTTACATTCAACGGCCATCCGCTATCGGTACCTCAGCTGCGAAAGACTCGGATCCGACGTATGTCTTCCTTTTCAAATCGCGCATCGGCGACTCTTCAAGTTGACTGACTGTCCACAGCGTGGTTCTTATATTCGGCTGGATGTCTGCGGAACTGGCCCACCTGCACAAATACACTGGCATGTACAGACAGATCTACCCAGAGACCACTATAATCTTGGTCCGGTGCCCACTCTCAATCTTTTGGACGTCTGCCAGTAATTTTGCACGTATCTTTATGCTCGTTCAGATGTTTCCATGCCTCATACCCTTCCGGAACAGAAACGACGTTACGACCCCGTACTTGAGGCGTTGGAAGCACTCGAGTGTTTTGACAATCGTCAGCGCATGCTGACGCACAGTTTTTCGAATGGTAATACTCGATGTATCTGCTAAAATATGACTTGACATGTCCACCAGGTGGAGCTTTCCATCTCGTAGCTTTGGCTGCGATTATTTCATCCAAAACCCTCAAAGCTCGGATTCCTCGACCTCCGAGTGCATTCGTCATCGATTCAGCTCCCGGCGGTGCGACTCTTGACAAAGTGATGCGCGCCGTAACAAGCCCAATAAAAAATACCTTGATCAAGCTAGTGGCCAACAGCGTCGTTGTTCTGGTGTACTTCTGGATGTGGACAATCGGTCATATCCTAAACCGCCCAAACCCAGTTCACGCTATGATGGATGCGCTCCGGGATCCCAATGTCCTGCCTTGGATTGATGAGCGCTCTCCAAGGCTGTATCTTTACTCGAAGCTGGATGCAATGATTCCGCCAGACGATGTTGAAGCGCATGCCAGACGCTCTGCGAGCGACGGGCTGGATGTACGGAAGTTGTGTTTCGACAAGAGTGCCCACGTTGCCCATGCTCGTGTCTATCCAGAGGAGTACTGGGCGGCAGTCAAGACTGTATGGGAGGATGCGTGGAACGCCTCGAAGTAGACTTGTGCGTGTTTCGTGCCTCTTCAAAAATCCCGCCAAGATACCTAACGAGTCTTATCATTTATGGACAGTAGTGTATCGCAGCGGCCGGAGCTCGATAATCTTATTCTAATTTTCTCGCGCGTCGTATCTGGCACTCTTCGCATTACCTGCCTTTTACCCGTATCAATGTAACCATACCAGGAATTCCGTTCATTCAGAGGCAATCGACATTGGACGCGACCCGCTATTTTTTGAGGTTGCGGATGTATGATGAGTACCCAGGGAGGAGGAAAGGTGTGACTCTTGTGACACTTACAAACAGTTTTGACATTTGGGTATGTCTCCTGATTGGCTGACGGCCTTACGTGACCGCTTTCATAGATAACAGTCCGGTGATACTTCGGGGAAATGCTTCTTCGGCCGATAGCCCATTGCCTCTTATACCAGCACCTCGTTGTGGCCTCAAGGCGTTGCCGGTTTCACTGCTCACAATGGACGCGCTCTCCAAGACACCACTCCCACCTCGATTCACCGAAATCAAGCGCTCGATTGCGGCGGCGAACCCGGATTTCGAACAGGATCTTACCAGGGCATGGAACGAAGTTCTTGCTGAGTTGGACAAGGTCACCAAGATCATCACCAAAGAGGGATCTTCTGTAATTCACCCTTTCTTTTGAGACCGCCATGCTGAGTCTTGTCCAGTACATCCCACAAGTGTCTTTCGCCGATTTGAACACCTTGAGCGATGCTCAGATAGCTGATATCAAGCGCAAGGGTACGGTTGTCATCAAGGATGTCGTTGACGATGACCAGGCCCGGGCGTGGAAGGCCAGCCTTGAGGAATTCGTAAAGGCTAACCCCCAGGCTGACGGTATGTATTCCACACTTTCCAAGAGCTTCGCTTCAACCTCGTATTCATTTTCACAGGATTCCCAGAGGATGATAAGCAGTTTTTCCATCTTTAGTATGCCTATCCACGAGCTTGCTTCCTTTCAATTTGACCCCGTTACAGTTGGACCAAAGCGCAAGTCCAAGCCCGTGCGCACCCCAACATGCTGGCGGTGTCGGCATGGCTCAACGGACTGTATCATGTAACGTCGGGGCAGAAGTTGGACGGCGTAGACCTGGCGACACCTCTGACCTACGCAGATCGCTTCCGAATTCGCCACCCCGGCGTTGCTTGGGATCGTCATCCCCCGCATATCGATGGTAGGTCGTGCGTGTTGTACGTTGAAACCCCCTGAATTCCTTGTATAGGCGGCTCCATTGAACGCTGGGAGGACGAAAACTTCCGCGCATGTTTTGCAGACATCCTCTCTGGGGCGTGGTCAAAGCACGATCCCTATGCGCTCGAACCACGCCTCGACGCGCGAACCTCCTTGTACCGTCGGCCCAACCAGGTGCGATTGTTTTTGCCTCTCCAACGCTGCTCTAATTTTCACATCACGACAGTCGAGTGTGTTTAGGACATTTCAAGGCTGGCTTGCTATCAGGTTCGTGCTCTCTCCTGTGGACCACCCTTTCTGACAGTGTGGTACCTACAGCAAAGCAGGGCCTCGTCAGGGAACACTGAAAGTATTCCCCGACGTCCTTCTCTCGAATGCTTACATTATCCTGCGTCCGTTTTTCCGGCCACTTGTTCCGGTCGACTCAAAGGACATTCTTAACGCCAAGAGCTGGGCATTCGGTGTGTGAAGGTCGCTCTGCGTATACCGACAAGTTTGTGATAGTTTAACCCAGACATCTCAACTCCCGATTTTCCTGGCATCTTCCCGCGCGACAATGGCTTCGGGGGCCCCCATCCAACAAACGAACTGCACCCAGTGAGTCTCCCTTTCGCTTCTGGTCTAAAGCTCACGCGGAAACAGCACTTGCTTCTCGATGCAACCATGACGTCTGTCCCGGCAGTCAATCCCGGCGACACTGTGTTTTGGCACTGCGACGTAGTTCACTCTGTTGAACAAGAGCACACGGGCTCCGAAGACTCCGCAGGTTCGACCTTGGTTTTCTAGTCTTCATTTTCCCCGACTTACCGTATTACCCAATCATTGCCAGTAATGTATATCCCGGCAGTCCCCTTGACGCCCGCGAATGCGCGCTACCTTGAGCGCCAGAAAGACGACTTCTTAAAGGGCGTACCACCTCCTGACTTCCCCGTTGCGACGACCGGGGTTGGACTCGTTGGTTTGGGCAACGAAGAGGATGTTCGGGAGCCGCTGGGCAGAAAGGCGATGGGCCTAGTACCTATTGCTGTGGCCTGAAGAATTCCGGGTGTGTAGATTTTCCTCAAGTTGTAGCTCGAATGTTCTTGTAATGTGTAGCTGGCCTCGAGGCCGAGAGTGTTTTTGTGCTTGCTCAGAAACGCGGTCCATGATGTCTATCTTGCCCGTTGCTCCCTATTTCCCGTCATGCTATTCTGTCCTTCCTGTGCCAATCTGCTCGTGATCAGCGATTCCTCGGGCGTCAACAAATGGCCTTGTCAAACTTGTCCGTATCAATTTCCTTAAAACAAGCAAGTTCGCTCGCCTGGCCGAAGTTGAATACATATAAAGATTTTCATTTCGTTATAGCACACGTCTCGCATCAACCTCAAGACCAAGCGTATCGGGGGGATCCGGGATGCCAGGAGCTTGCGGATGGCGCCTCGAGGACTGAAGGCGAGTTTCGCCTCTTATCATTTGGTGACACCTATGCTGATACTTGTTCTGCTCAGTTGAGTGTCAAAAATGCGGCCACGGATTTGCGTTTGATTTGCGTACTTCAAACAGCTGCAAATTCGCTCTGCTGACGAACCGGTGTGGTGGGGGTTACCGCCGGACCGGTGCTTGGTCGTATTAGGCAGGGGCATCGGGTAGACAGGATCCAATCTTAGCAGCACCCAACGCGCTAGTCGACAACTGCCCACCCCACCGGAACCCAATGACTATTTGTGAGTCGTGTTTAATCAGCGTCGTTTGAGGTCAAATTGACGGATTCCCCAAACAGTCTATTCAGTTATACAGGTACTTACGGCCGCGCGGATCCTGCCAGTTTGTCCAGTACCCTTAGTGAAAATCTTTTTGGATGTGTCGCATGTGGTACCGTGCGACGGGAGAATTGACCGCAGACCTCAGCGGTGCTGCTATGATTCAGGGCAGTGAATGTGTGCCTGAATAGTTGACCTGACTGACCTGGATGAATTCAAAGCTCTGAAGCGTACCGCGGCGGGCCCAAATTACCTCAGCGTGGGTGCTCAAAAATTGCCCCTTATATTTCGTTCGATCAGTTGAAGCTCTGCTGCACCGAATCCTTTCTTGAGGTTCAAGTTCGAGAAAACTAAAACTTTCGAGCAAGGAATCCTCAATGGGTAAGGGCCATCGTTTATCCCGGCCACCTTTGACAAGCTTTGGCCCCGCTATCCTCGGTTTGGCGATGGACAATGGTTTGCTTGACCTGTTTGTCGTTCGCGGCCACAACTGGCCCGATTAGGAATCTCAACGCTTTGCTCATGCTCATTGTTCTCAGTCAGGATAAATACTCGAAGGGTTTGCCTCTTGCCAACATTAATTCCCCGCTCCCTCGCTCCAACTTGCTTAGGTCCAGTTCACCATTGCCACCGTCATTTGCCACCTTGTCTTCTTTGAATTCTCCCCGCATGTCTGTTTCTTCTATCCCTGGTGCCCAGGAGGCCACCCGGAGCTCCATAGATGTACGTTTCAACCTTTAGAAGCTATTGAATGCTGATGTTCAGACAGTTCTTCGGAGGCTCCTCATTGTGCATGGATGATCCAGTATTTGGGCGTCCGGGCTTTCGCTCCAGCTTCAGCTTCGGCAGTGCCGACTCTCAATGGAGCGCGGTCACCAAGGCAAAGGAAGCGCAGCCCGTGTCCCACTCCTTCCTGTGGCAACGAAAGGACTCCGTTGCCTCCAACTTTACGAGTATGACGGGGGACGAGCTCAGCGACGAAGTGGATCCCTGGACACTTGGAACCGATGCCCGGTTCGATTTTGGCTTCAGTGCTGCTCTTCGCGACTCGTGCTTGTATACCGTGCCCCGCGAGTATCTGCCCTCGGACGATAGCGATGCTGGTGACGATTCTGACACTGCCATCGACACCGACACCGAGGAGGAGGTTCTCGAGGAGGAACCGGTCCAGGAAGAAGCGGTTCAGGAAGAAGCAATTCAGGAAGAAGCGATCCAGGAAGAAGCAATGGACGACGTGTCCGACACGGACACGCTTTGCGCCGACGAACCCGAGCCCGAGTTTTGGGTGGCAGACGTCCCCGAAGCCGCTCCCTGCACGGATCTTCCATGGCTGTCGTGGCTTACTACACCTTCTCGGCCTACCGCTCCCTTGCCGCGACGCTCAGGGCGCGCCCCGCGTCCTTCCCGGAGGATGGCTGCGGAACCCCTGTCGCCGCAGACGCCAACGAAGCGTAAGCGCCCCGCGCCTAAAGACGCAAAGTCCCCACCGTCAAAAAAGGTTGCCTTGGTGGGTAAGGCCGATAAGCCCACAGCTCGGGCTGTGACTCGGAGCAGCGCTGTGCGCCCTTCGACCTCCACTTCAACCTCCCCCAACAAGGGGAAGGGGAAGACCCACGCAGTTTCTAAGAAAGCCAGACGTGTCGTCCTACGCGTTTGAGCCCGCAGTTTCTTGCTCTAAATACCGTCTTAACTCTGGCGCTATTACTTCGCCCATCCGTTCCCTACTGTGTATCAACTGTGTACTATGCAGTTCCCGTACAACTAAATAATAGCATCGTTTGCAAATCGTTTGCCTTGTCCATTGATCTGACCCGCGTCTCTCACCTAACTTTCGGCTGTTAGCTCAGTTCTACACCGACTCAAGCAAGACTCAAGCTGTTCAAACGTTGTTCAACCTTGCTTGATTCGACCTTTATGTAAGATCTCGCACAGTGTGTAAGCGCGATCTTTTCGGTGATCATCAATTGTTTGCCGTCACTGATCTCTTGCTACCATGACGGGGATGACAAGGAGAGAGAGAGAGAGAGAGAAATCAGCATTTATATACCGCTACAAGCCAACAAGGGCTAAGACGCGGTGGTCCACTAAGTACAAACATGGTGCCGTAGTAAGTACTGTAACAAGGGACCGGGTTGGCATTGGGGGCGATCGGCGTGGGTAATCATAGGTGGGGGGTGGAATGGCATGGTAGAGGGTGTGGGCAGGGGCACCGGTCGGATGGGAGTGTGCGTAACGTCGAAAAATCATGAAGCCGATGAACAAGAACCCTAAACATCACCGGTCGCACCAGCGGGAACCTTCACCGTCCATCCCAACTTCCATCCCAGCCGTGACGAGCCATGGTCGGGGCGGGTGACGAGCGGTATTCCTACATCCATTCACCCCCGCTATCCCGTACTACGCCCTCGGGCTCCAGCACAAACGCCGTCAAGCTTGCAAGGCCACAGTGCCAATGCTTCATGTGCTGTTCTTCTGGGGTGCGCTCCCGTGCGATGGGTCGGATCGAATGGCGATGGTGGTGGTTAATGGAGGTGGGTCTCGCCAAGGCGAAGAGGCGAAGGATGGGTATGGCTGCACGAATCCGTGAGTGGCCGGCAGGTCGAGTGTCGCAGGAGTCCCAGGGTTCACGAGCCGCGAAGGCGCAGTCATCTCCTCGCGGGGCATTGCTCTGGTGGGAGGTCTGCGGTTCCCAAGTGGGCCTGCAGGGCTCGCCTGCCTTTGCCACGTCACAGGGTCTTGAGGGACGACGAATGCCGCACATCCGGTGTGGGCGTCGGGGGGTGCGACGGGAGGCTGTCGACTTGAAGAGCGACACCGGGGTACAGGGCCGGGGAGTGCAATAGCCTTGGGTGCAATGGCGCGCTCTTTCCTTGCCCACGAAAAAGCGTGGGAAAATCCACGCACATGGTGGTACGGGATCAAGGAGCCTCGGGGATGACAAGGCTTGTTCTCCTCGGCTTCTTCGTCTCTTCTGTCCGTGCTACGAACGTCACAAACTGCCCAACCCCTCATTATGTTCAACCATTTCCGATGGCGGCCTGTCACGGGCGCCCTCTTGAGGACGCTGGAGTTGCTCAGATCCAGAGCTGGTACGACACTGGTGCTCTGACAGTACGACAAGTGGTTTCGTGCTATCTCGCCAGAATATCGCAGATAGACCGTTATGTGAAGTACATCCAGATTGCCATTCTACCGCATGATCTTCTCTAACGCTGAAGTCTTTGCAGCGCCGTCATGGAAGTGAATCCGGATGCATTGGATATCGCTGATGAGTTGGATCGGGAACTGAAGGCGGGTACAAAACGCGGGCCCATGCATGGTATCGTTGTTCTAGTCAAAGACAATTTTGCGACCGCCGACAAGATGCAAACGACCTCCGGCTCTCTGGCTCTGATTGGCAGTATTGTGCCAAGAGACGCTCATGTGGTTCATCTAATGAGGAAGGCTGGTACGACAGTCAACGCAGGCCACGATTAACGACTACCAAATACTTTGTTTCAGGCGCTGTTATCCTCGGCCACGCAGGTATGAGTGAGTGGGCGGATATGAGGAGCAGTGACTATTCCGAAGGCTACAGCGCCAGGTGACATCAACAGCGTCCACCTTCATTTCCTTCCTGACAGTACCAGAGGTGGTCAGGTTCGAAATTCTTACAATCTCACACAAGAACCAGGGGGCTCATCGTCCGGCTGTAAGTTGTGTGCCATGGAAGCGTCTCAATCATGCTCATTTACTATAGCCGGTCATTCTGTCTCCACGAACATGGTAACAGTGGCGTATGGAACAGAGACAGATGGGTCCGTTATTTCGCCAGCCGAGCGCGCGAATATCGTGGGCATAAAGCCGACGGTCGGCCTGACAAGTCGCAGCGGCATAATACCGGAAAGCGGACATCAAGACACAGTGGGTGCCTTTGGCCGGAGAGTTCAAGATGCGGTGTTTGCCCTGGACGCTATCTGGGGCTTTGATTGGAGGGACGATGCTACACTGGAACAGCTGGGGAAAACACCGGACAGTACGTGGTTGATACATTCAATCTATTGATTCTGAAATGCCATGTTTCAGGCTACGTTCAATTCGTTTCGGATAAGTCTGCGTTGAAAGGAATGAAGGTACGTGTCAAAATTCACACCGCAGTACGACAACCCGACCTGAAGTGCATTCAAGGTTGGTATCCCATGGGAGCGATTATGGTGCGTACTCGTCCAGCGCCTATCAGTTTTGCTTCGATCTACACCAGGCAAGGGACCACGACTAGTCATCAAATCCCAGCACTTCTTGAGGCCGTTGGAATTCTCAAACAGGTCATCGCATCTCGATGCAATATTTGAACGGCTGTACTCACGAGGCGTCTTGTGCAGCATGGGGTAGAAGGTAGTCGCGTCTGAAAACCTCCAGCGGATCGACTGAAACTGGGATTAGTGTACAACAACACTAACTACAAATATGTGAAGGTGCTGTACGACGCACCGGCGACGAAAAATGTCTAATCAATTTTCTCTAGGAAATAGTGTCTCCCTCTGGGTCGGTAGTTTAATCAAGGACTTTATCCTTTATTGGGAATATGATTGACCACAAATAGATGGGACTGGTCTTATGGGCCGGCAAATCAAAGCGAGATTACAGTCGTTAATGTCGGTGCCCCTCAACGCATCCTCCGGAATATATTCATCCCTGCCATAGGTCGACTTTTACAACAATCTCGCGGCGTACCTGTCAGAACTCGGAAATACGACCATCCGTTCACTGGAAGATCTCGTCGCTTTCAACGACGCTGCAAGCAATTTGGCCTCCGAGGGCGGAGAGCCTGTGAGTCCTACTCCCTTTGAGTCGTCCGAGTCAACGAACTCGTCTGGGCAGAATATCGCCGCGGCGTTTGCGTCAGGCCAAGACGGCTTCCTCGCGTCGTTGGCGACGAAGGGCATAGAAAACTCAACATACAAACAAGCCCTGGTGAGACGAGCCCCACGACACCTCCTTCGTGTATGAAACGCCCGCAGACCTGGTGCCGACGGACATCCCGCGCGGACGGTATTGACTACGCGCTCAACCCGATCATGCCCGACGGACGCGTTATGCGTCTGGACGCCTTGCTCATACCTTCGGATGATAAGGGGGCCGGGACCAATATTCCCGCACAGGCTGGGTACCCCATTATAACCATCGTGAGTGTGGTCATAAGTTCGCAGTCCACTCTAACATGCGAGTATATAGCCAATTGGAATCGACGAATGGCGTTCGTTCCGGCTCCTTTCTTATATTCGTGATGCTAATGATCAAGGGCAACAACTAGACACGCCATTTGGTCTCTCATTCGTGGGGACAGCGTTTAGCGAGCCGACACTTATCAAGCTGGCGTCTGCAGCTGAAGACGCGTTAGGGAATCGAAGAGTCAAGCCCACATTTTACGAGTACAAGGCGACTAACATTCCAGTGAATTGGGCTATTGGGACGTATCTTTGAGTGGCCACGAAAACTTCAATGGCCACAGGAATGTTGCGCAACATTTCTCAGATATAGTTGATTTTACATAACCCAATTCCATTTTGCCGTGGTTCATCTTGAAATTACACAGAGACTTGACACAATTTTGGATGGATCTCAGACAAGTTTTTGGTGAAACCAAGTTGAAACGCCCAGTGACGCTTCCAACACTCGCCGTCACTTGAACTTCTGACGTAAGTTCAACCCATGATTTTCTCACGCTCACCTGTTCCATCAAGAAACAGGTCGGGGAAGGCGTCGACGAATTCGCCAAGGGCGACGAAGTGTCAGTGCTCACATCCCTGCTGTTACATTGAAGCTGACGCCTGGGTGATAAACAAGACTCGTCCAAGCCATTGAAGGCGGTTTCCAGCAATACGTCACCCTCCCCGCCCTTCTGCTCATCCGCGTATGTAACCCGAGAATGAACCAGATAACCCAACCAATGCAGAGCTAACGTCCCGTGCAGAAACCTAAAAACGTAAGCTTTGACGAGATGGCCAGCTTCCCTATCACATTCCCCACGGCGGTTGTCGGGTTATGCGCTCCAGAGCCCATCGGCCTCGGCTTAAACCCCACACTCTCCTGGGAGGGGCTTGTCATCGGTGCCGGCACGTCCACAGGTCAATTCGGTATGTTCTCTCCCTTCAGCTGTTTTCGAACGATGCTGATGAATGAGATGCCACACAGCTGTCCAGCTGCTCCGATTCCTCTTCCGGCGCACACGGTTTTCGGGAAATATATTATCTCGGAACTGCCGAAGTTAGTCGAGAAAGGCTTAATTGTGGTACGTCCTGTTCCTATTTTCATTTCGGTGCGCAGCGCGTTGACTGAGATATCATAGCCCAACAGGATCGAGGTCCTTCCGAAGGGGCTTGCTGGGATCCCGGACGCGTTGGAGAGGATGAAGGCGGGGACTGTGAGCGGGGTCAAACTCGTGGCGCACCGCCAGGATCCGACTGAATAGGTTGAAATCTTAAATATATATATATATACAAGGGCAACGGTGCAGCGCTCTAAATATTCATATCATTTGACAGACATTAGCATGATTCCTCGGGAATCATGTGACCGCGTTGAACATATCCGTCGAACATTTGAATTGCATTTGAACGTGGTGAATGTACAAGCACCCAGTTAAACCGTGAACGCACGCCTGCAAATTAACACGCTATTGACCTCGAAAATATTGCGTAGCCGATTCGTACTAAAGGAGCTGTCGCAGCGCATGGAGCTGCGCTTGCCAGAGCGATTGTGGACAGCTAAATCTTCAGCGCTGAAACGTCGAATGTTGAGGATTTGGAAGATTTATTGGAAGATTTATGGTGCGGCAAAAAGTAGATGCCAACTCGAAACCATCTTTCAAATTCTGATACAAATCAAACACACTACTCTATGGAAAAGAACAAGCTCGAACTTGAATCATACAGCCTTCGTCACCGGCGCCGCCCCCTTGTTCGACGTGATCGTGGCAGTCGACGGCTTGCCCTTCGTGCTGAGTTCGAGCGCAAACGACCCATCCGGCTGCTTCGTCATCGGCTGCGGTGTTATCGGGTCCACACCCTGAATGGACATGGACAGCTGCGCGGTCGGCTCGGTCGACTTTGCGCTGCAGCTCGTTATTGTCTGGCCGAACTGGTTGCGCGAGCTGCACACGACGTTGGTAATCGTGTCCTTGGTGGTCGCAGCTGCCACAGGTGCAGGGGCGGTGGCAGCGGCGGGTGCAGGGGCGGCGGCTTTCGGGTCGCGGGCGGCGACGCACTTGACGGTCGCGGGGGCGGCGGCTCCAGGCCAGGGAGACAATTGGCCGACGATGGGGGCGTTGGCGAGCGCTGGCGTCTGGGGGTTACCGGGGACGAAAGGACCAGAACCTTTGGCGACGAAATCCATGGAGGGGAACTCGAGCGCGAATTGATTGGCACCGAAGTTGAGAATCTCCGGGAAGATGAGGTTGAACACGGGCTGGATGAAGGCGCCGACGTTGGTTCCGCGCGGGCCCTGACAAAGTTTGCGTCAGATTCTTATTCAGAAGGAATGGAATGAAAACGTACCACAGGAGCGGGGTTGATGCCGTTGTAGGACGTGTACCGGAAACCGACTTGGCGAGTTGGCGTACCGCCAGCGACTTTGCGGTAATCGATCTTTCCGAAGGGGGCGGTACCACTGCCACGAGCCAAGGGACCGAGCTGACGTTCCTTAACAGCGCCAGTGCAGGGGTCGACGTCCATAGCGAACCATTCAACAGTCGTAGAAATGTCGGTCGTGAACACAACGGCCCTCGTCTCACCAACCTCGACGGCGGCGCTCGGGGGACCCCGTAGTTGACGTTCTCGACCGTGATATAGGCCGGCTTGGTACCAGGGGTGGTGTAGATGCCCAAGTTGGCCTCCAGGGAGTAGACCGCAAGCTCGGATTTGCCAGCGTTCAGCGTTTTGATGCCGCTGAACGTGATGTAGTCTCCGACGGCGAGGGGCACCATGATACGAGCGTCGGGTGCACCTTTGGTGAGCTTGGCGGGGTCGGCGAACGTCCAAGTGGTCGCGTAGTTCTTGCCGTTCAAAGGACGATTCGTAAGCGGACACTCGCTATCGGTGCCGTTGCGAGGGATACAGAGAGGAAAACCCTGGGAGATGTTTAAGGAAAATGTTGAAGAACCGGCGCAAAATGTACATACCGTGGACGAGCGAACAGACGGGTTGACATTGTCCACCGACCAGAGAGGGTTATCGATGTATGCGTGCGAGTACGTTGCCGTGGGGTCATTTAAGACTAGCGTGAGCGTGCTGGACCCGCTTGTGACGGTAAACCGGCCGGAGGGGAAGTCGATGGACGCGATGACACCTTGGATAGATTGAAACGCCTCTTGCGCGATATAAATCAGCCCTGCGACGATGTTGCCGTTTGCGAGTCTATTGCCGTAAATCTGACGGTTTGTCGCATCAGAGCCGCGAATGGGAACTACTAGTACCAAAGAAAAAACGAACCGTAGCCTCCCACGACACAGACCCGAGCAGCGGTAACGAAGGCGTCGTACCCTTGAACATCTCCGACCAAGCGACCGTAATGGAAGGTAAAGTGACAAGAGTATTCTGGGCGAGTATCGTGTAAGAAGGTGAGAATGAAAGGACCGGTAAGCGCTCACCTGGGGAACGACAATCTGAAGACCTTTGACGGTGATAGACCCCCCCGCGAGCACGTCTCCAGAACCGAGCGACATAGCATCAATAGTCCCAATTATAGTATGGGGCGTCGGGAAATATGCAGGCGCAGACTGGGAGTAGACAGTGGTAGAAATGGCAAGCAACGCTAGGGCGGGGTGGAAGAAATTGGAGAACATGGTGGATGAGGGAAGAAACCGAAACTACTCTTCTCTTGTGAGTGCCGATTATTCATACGTCTGAGCACAGGGGCGAGAATGAATACATACCCCTGTGTGGATTCATTATTAAACCACGATCGATCATATCCGCGGCAACAGAATGCTGAGGGTGGAGCCCATGAAATCCAAAGCAGCAACCGTTGCACACGTGTTTGTCGAGCGGTGGCTGCGTCGATTGTGGTGGAGCAGGCATCCGGCTTAGAGGATCCCTATTCTAGCAGCATGTTATATGTGTAGGACAGGCTTGGGCGCTTTCTCAGTCCACGGCATACTCTGAGAGCTGAGGAGGCTGCGTGGAAGGGAGAGCGAAGAAAAGAGAGTTGCGACTCGGCAAAGCTTTGTTTGATCCGTGCTGATGGTCGGGATGATCGGGTGGTACAGCTGGTCAATGATCAATCCCGGTTCGTTCCAAAATTCATCTTATGGTCTTCGTTGGGTCTTCCTGGCAATGCTTCCCTGGGTATAGCTCACCGCAGGTCGCACTTAAATGTAGCTGCTTCGAGCACATGAATTTTTCAAACCAACGGATAACCGCTTTGACGGCCATTTTTCGAAGATTCCTAGTAAATCGTATCCCCCTGATTGGAGTAAAGTATGCCAGCCTCACACCTCATTCTGGCTAACGTGCAGCATCCGCGTCTTGTCTGCCACAAAGCTGTGGTATCGAAAGATCCGCAAAGTGTTCCTTTTGTCGGATTTCTCATGGACCTAACGGTATCGATATCAACTTTACTTCGACATTTTATGGCGGGAACCTTTCGCGCTAGGTCTGGATCACAGTATAGAGACCTTCTGTATTGGCTGGGAGGGGACTCGGCAAATTGTGGGGATTCTCTAACACAACAATTCAAGTCCGCGATCCGATTCAAGCCGGCTTTCTTCCATCTACATCTTGTCACCTTCAACATTGCGGCCGTAGAAATTATGCGATGCATCTCTTATTCACTAACTCTACAAAGTTCGAACAGTTCGGCATACTCTGCCCGAAGCCCGGCCCTGGATTTTTTATTGAATGTGATTCCCAGCCCTATCAGCTCAGAAATGAATCATGATCTTAATGATGAAATTACGACATTTTTCCTTGATCCTCGCGGTCCCCGACGCATGCCGACTCAGGCCGTCCGCAAGCCGACTGATCCTTTTGCGGGCCGATGCTGTGTCGCTTTGCGTGTTTTTGCGTGGACCATTGTTCTCGCCCTCACGTGCGATTTAGCATCGCCACCAACTCTCTCATGAACTTTTTTACGTGTCGAGCTCCCTCTCATTTGTACCCCCTCATCAAAATGTCTTTTATCTCCCCCAATTTTTGGCCGATTTTGTTCTCCTTCCGCAGATCGGCTTAGCAGCCCTGTCCCGGCCTTCCGCCGTTGCAATAAAACAATCTGATGTTCTCGTTTGGCTGTTTTGTGACATGTTGTGGTCCTTTACATTTTTGTCCCACAAATCACATCTGCTGCTTATACTGTCTTTGAATTGGCTTACTCGAAGTATTTCTTCACCTGCCAGTATGTAGTAGACAAAACATGGTCAACTAAAGTCACTAAAGCTGGCCCCTGGGGTTTGAGATAAAAAGTACAAGTCTTTGGACTGGTGCCAGTGGTGGGGTCCATAGTGGTTCTAATTCGGGGTCAACGCGGCAGCGTCGACCGGGGGATTCTCAATGTGAGCTGGTTGACGTGCTTGCGCGTCGACCGAGCGAATCCTTGAGCATCGCTTTTTACTTTCTCTTGCTCTTCAGTCGTGGAATTGTATGGATTCCAGCCATACTGGTAAGTAGTTCTGTCACGCGGGGGGAAACCTGTGACACTGACTTGAACAATGTGTGTGTAGTGCTCCTACATATTTCAAGCACATCTTTGAGCATCTTCAATTGGACAAGACTATTGATATTGTCAGTATTCAGAATCGCAATTTATGGTTGGTCAAAAGATGACATTGACAGCAACCCGCCCTCTGGGATAGTGGGCTTTGCCGCGCTAGTGGGCCTACAGTGATTATAATATATTCCCACTATCTTTAGTAGTAGGGTATCGGGTGGCCCTATCAGCTCAGAAATGAATCATGATCTTAATGATGAAATTACCACATTTTTCCTTGATCCTCGCGGTCCCCGACGGATGCCGATTCATGCCGGCCGATAGCCGACTGATCCTTTTGCGGGCCGATGCTGTGTCGCTTTGCGCGTTTTTGCGTGGCCCATTGTTCTCGCCCTCACGTGCGATTTAGCATAGCCACCAACTCTCTCATGAACTTTTTTACGCGTCGAGCTCCCTCTCGGTTTTACCCCCTCATCAAAATGTCTTTTATCTCCTCCAATTTTTGGCCGATTTTGTTCTCCTTCCGCAGATCGGCTTAGCTGCCCTGTCCCGGCCTTCCGCCGTTGCAACATAACAATCTGATGTTCTCGTTTGGCTGTTTTGTGACATGTTGTGGTCCTTTACATTTTTGTCCCACAAATCACATCTGCTGCTTATACTGTCTTTGAATGGCTTACTCAAAGTATTTCTTCACCTGCCAGTATGTAGTAGACAAAACATGGTCAACTAAAGTCACTAAAGCTGGCCCCTGGGGTTTGAGATAGAAAGTACAAGTCTTTGGACTGGCGCCAGTGGTGGGTTCCATAGTGGTTTTAATTCGGGGTCGACGCGGTAGCGTCGACCGGGGGATTCTCAATGTGAGCTGGTCGACGCGCTTGCGCGTCGACCGAGCGAATCCTTGAGCATCGCTTTTTACTTTCTCTTGCTTTTCATTCGTGGAAATTTCTTGTATGGATTCCAGCCATACTGGTGTAGTTCTGTCACGCGGGGGGAAACCTGTGGCACTGACTTGAACAATGTGTGTGTAGTGCTCCTACATATTTCAAGCACATCTTTGAGCATCTTCAATCGGACAAGACCATTGATATTGTCAGTGCTCAGTATCACAATTTATGGTTGGTCAAAAGATGACATTGACAGCAACGTGCCCTCTGGGATAGTGGGCTTTGCCGCGCTAGCGGGCCTACAGTGATTATTTTCTCCAAACAATCTTCCAACCGCTTGAACCGCAACTACCTTCGTCGTTTTGCACTCACTTTTCTTGCCGGGATCCCGATCAATGCCGATCGCGCACAGCCTCCCCGGCGATCGATCCGCGATCTCTCCGTGCCACGGCACCACTCAAGAATGGAGGCAAATATACCCCTAACTCTTGCGCCCCTAATCTGGGAGGTATAAGTAAAACCCATGGGCTCTGTAAGTTTCTCCATCTTCTCGACCTCCTTCACTCCTCATCCACTTCATCATCTTACCACTGCAGTGCTACCATGCGTTACATTTCTGCTCCCCTTGTCTCTTTGCTTGGCATGATGTTGCTCGGGGTTGCGGTGCCGTCGTACGGGGACCCCCAGATGGAGAGCAGGAGCGGCGGCGGCGCCAGTGTCATTCCGTTGAAGGCCAATGCGAAGAACGCGGTCTGCAAACCGTGGTACGATGTGCGCGATGCGATCATGGGTGAGATATATCACGGTGGGCATTTTCTTCTTCCTTCACCTTCTCCGATACTGACGACCCTCGAGGAATATGCAACGATTTAGCACGCGCAAGTATCCGTTTGGCGTTCCATGACGCTGGTCCCTACTCGATTCAACTGGCGAAGGCGAACAGGCCGAACGGCGCTTCAGATGGATCGCTCATGGTTCACGCCGAGGAATTGTCGCGTCTCGAGAATAGAGGTTTACAAGATATCGTCGCTGCGCTCAAGCCGCTCCTCGCCAAATTCAATGTCTCTCCAGGCGATCTGCTTCATGTACGTTCTTTTTCAATACTCAATTGTGGATCATGACTGACGGCAGCTCTAGCTCGCGGGTGTTCTCGGTGTCCTTGCTTGCCCCGGCGGTCCTCAAGTGAAACCCTGGGTCGGCCGCGCGCCACCTTCCAATGTCCCGGCGCCCGACGGCCTACTCCCGAACCCCAACAGCCCCGTCCCCATCTTGACGGGACGCTTCGCCGACATGGGTTTCAGCATCCGCGAGTTGATGGCGCTCATCGGTTCACACACGACCGGCGTGGAACGTTTCGTCGACACTTCAAAGGCCAAGACTTCGTTCGACACCACCGTGGACGTTTGGGATGTTCGTTTCTATTCCGAGATGGCGAGCAAGTCCGGTCCCTCGGGAACGTACCGCCTGAACAGCGACATGAATTTTTCGCGCGACAACACGACGAGTGCGGACTTTTCGCGTTTCTACGGAGCAGGCAAGCAGGACGACTGGTGCGTACCATCTCAGGTTACCTTCTCAACATGATCCTGACCATCGCTTGTAGGGCCCGTGAATACTCCGCCGCGCACGAGAAGATGAGCCTGTTGGGCCTCAACACGAAGGGCCTCACCGACTGCTCCGAAATCCTGCCGCCGCAGATCGACCTCAAGAACTGCTATGCGAACTCCAACTTTGACGGGAAAACGGATCCCCCCATCGACCGTGCGAAGCTCCAGGCGCAGATCCAGAAGTATCGGTCGATTTGGCTTGACTAAGTGCGGAGAATGTTATTTCGCGTCCTCATGTAATTGCTTGGTTGTATAATGGATATTGCGCTGGAAATTGGTTCATAAACACGTGTGCTTGATATCTACTGAGCGTCCTGAAACGCCAAACACTTCAACGGGTCTTGAGGCGCAACTTTACTAGCAGTTGCTTCTGTATAGCACGCGCACTCCGTCTAAAAGCGCGCTTTCTCAGTGTCAATGGTACGTCTGGATCGGCCGTATACTACGAAACAACGCGGAATGATTCCAATTCGGTTCAATTTAGAACTATACGGGCTTTACACACTCTCAGATGGTTCACGAACAATTGCTCGGTGAAACGCTCAATGTACTCGCCGTAGTAGTTCAACTTCTGCCGTAAGTTCAACTTTGGCCATCAGGAAGCCCCTATTCGAACATCATTTTCCCGTTTGACCACTGTACAACCAATCCACATCGCTCAGTTTCACACTGCAGCCAGCTGCCATCAAAAGTGCTCCTGAACGGCCGCAGTCAGTATAGTAGGCCAGATATCGAACAACACTCCCAACCTTCGCAAAAGAGAATTCCACTGCATGTCCGCCGTTCTGCACTGTGGCAGCTTTGATGTCCTTACCGATTGCCCCAGGGCCATAGAAATAGGTCTAAGCATCATGAGGAAAGTTCCACGGACGCAACATAGATGCCATACCCCGACTTTGGTCTTTAACTGCTCTGTACTACCAGGCAAATAGCCACCATTTTCAATCGCCCAGCGTAGCCGCGAGTAGATCGACGTCCAGTCAGGGCGTCCGAACAACGTGCGGGTACGCAGCAGAGTGAGCGGGTCGTATTCGGCGCCTGCGTCGTTAATAGCGATGTTCCACAGCATATCCTCGCTGATCTTCTGGGTCAGGTAGATGCTGATGCGGAGGAACTTGGCTGTGAAAATATAATTGAACAAGATTTCCTTCGAGCCACGGACATGCCATACAATCAGATTGTGCGGCCTCGACCTCCGATAAGATGCTCTGGAACCAGTCAAAAGACGGTGCATCCCTGCAGATCCAGAAAAATTCAACCCGTTGGAGCAACCCAAGGCGGTTCTCGCGTTGTTGGTAATAGATGTCCTTGAGAATCGATGCAAAAGGGGTCACACCTACTAAGCTCCATGAACAAGCAACGAAAACCATTCTCAACAACTTCACCTACCGATCCCACCGCCAACGAGCACTGCAACCTGGAGGTTGAACACGTCTTCCGCCGGCGCACCGAAAGGCCCGTCAATTCTGACCGCAGGCAGTTTTGCTCCGAGCCCAGGGTCGAGCTCTATAAAGTCACCGCGGGAGATCCGGTAGTTCTTCTCTGTTTCGGAACCTTGCATCGCCGCTGCTGTCATCCTAGCGACGACATTGGGCCCAGCGCCGAGGAACTCGCCAAGTGCATGAGTGAAGTCGCCGACTTGACGAATGTGGACCGAAATGTATGGGTCCCTCGGGGCCGATGTAATGGTGAACTGTTTCCTCCCTCTTGATTAGCGAAGTCGCATTTGGTAAACGACAGAAATGAAACGCACGGGGTGCCACTGAAACCTCGAAATCTCTGGTACCTGAATGAACAACCATTGGCCCGGCGTGTATTTGAAGCTGGGCTTCACAATGCGTAACTCCATGGCACCTGTGGCGGTCAGTGCTGAGTCTGGCGGTTTAATGCCCAAGTACGAACCGCTTGGATGGATGAGAACACGACTGTATAGCCCGATCATGAAGAAGAACGCGAGATGGTATGTATACCAGAATGCCTCGAAGTATTGGTGGCGCATCTTCCGACTTGCTGTCGTGTACATGAGTAGCATCAAGTTGCGCGCGGTTGGCAGCTTCCTGAGCTTGTTTGGCAGAGCAAGGTGGGAGGCTTTGCGAGCTTCGTTGATGGGCTGCCGAAGGGTGGACAATATTCCCTCCACTGGAATTGAAAACAAGACTGGATCAATTCACCTTGTATAGGATGGGGACAGAGTCGTGACTTACTGGTGGTGTAAATCTCCGTGATTCGTTGGTCGCCCTCCCATCGTACCTCCAGTCGCAGGCCCGGGGACTCTGAATGGTCTGGACATTCCGTCCTCATCCGCTTCGTGGCGCTCGCCGGCGTCGACACCGTACCTTTCCTCTTAGGAATGGTTCGAATCCGCCTCATCGGAGAATACACAGCTGGATTCACCACACGGGCTAGATGTTCCAAGTTGTCTCAAAATTTCGAAAAAAATCAGGTCCTCGTAATGAATGAAATGGGCCCTCGCCGTACGCAAAAGTTTTTTTTTCACTTGTGGAAAATCGGACATAGCTTGATAACTTGTCACTTGAGGGCTTTATCGGCCGATTCCAAGGCGGATCAAGTGAAATCAAGTGCGATCAAGTTTTCTGTAGAAAGTCTGATGCGGTAATAGGCAGTAATAGGCGGGCACCTGTGTGGACGACTCTAGACCGGCAATCGATGAACGGTAGTGACTGGCGAGCGTTGAAGCAAGTAGTGGGGACAAGACCGACGGGCCGCATGGGAGGCTACCGTGGCACCGCCGGAGACCGCCGGCCATGCGGACGAGTAAGGAGGGGACTTACATGCCCCGGGCCGCCGATTCCGACTCCCCATCGACAAGGCTAGTGGGCTATAGAAGAGCGGAGCTCTGCGCAAGTCACGCCGTCACAAGACGATCTACGCGATCACCATCCGAGTCATCCCTCCGACTCATCCGAGTCATCCAAAAAAAAAAGTCAAAAGGCACGCTCTTCCTACTCCCAGATCGACCATGGCTTACCCTGCTGAACCCTACGAAGCGAAGTTGAACAGATCGGACGCGACCGCGTATTTGGAACGGATAAAACTGCCTTCCAACTTGGTGGATTCTCCGCCATCGCTTTCCCTGCTCTCCACTTGCTCTCCACCCTTTTCCTTGCGCGTCTCGAGCAAATACCCAAGGACACTAGCCCACTTCACGTCCCGGAGGGTCAATGGACCGGGGCGTCGACCCCGATCAAACTTGGCAGCGCATTCACCAATATGCCGCTGGGTGCATCCGCCTTCGACAGGATTGTCCACGAGAACAAGGGCGCGTTTTGCTTCTCCATCAACGCGACTTTCGCCAGTTTTCTCCGTTACCTTGGTTTCACGACTTCGGAGCTGGTCGGGCGTTCGTTCAAATCCCTTGGAAACGACCCTTTGACGCATCCGGATGGGTTCAAGTGGGGAAGTCTTACCCATCAGCTGTTGGTCGCGGGATGGCCGGATAGTGCGGACAGGTACCTCATTGATGGCGCCTGGGGGCCGTGGAACCTGGCTAAACCGTTCGTTTCACCCCCTTTGACTATCGTTCCGTTGCTCAACTATCTCACAGTATCAAGCTCACAACTGACCCGGCCGGCGAAATCATCGCAGGGTTGAACGAGTTTGAGGCGTACCGCCTTGTACACGAGGAGCTTCCGCTCTCTCCCCATATGACGAAACCGGTCGACAATATCGCTGGGTACACGCTCTACCGGCGCATCGCGCCCGTGGGCACGCCGCACGCCGTCCCGATCACCGCTAACTCGCCCGGGTACTGGTCCCCGCTCTTCCACTTCCACCTCATCTAGCTCGACCCTTCGAGCTCGACGGTGGTCTGGTCTTTTGGTGCGGCCGACTTCAAGTTGTACCACCACTTCTCCGCGTCGCACGAAATGGCCGCATTCACGGCGTTCTGGCTCATCACGCGGCTCATCCCTGGTTCAAACGGTGCACACCGCTCGATGATGTATGCGGAAAAGGTGGGCGAGGGAAAACGGGCGAAGGTATATACGACGGGTGGGCCTGAGGCTCGGGGCAGTGATGAAGGACGCGATGTCGAGTGGGTGGACATGGAGACGGGGGCCGTCAAAGAGTACCTCGCCAAAGAGTTTGGGTTCAAATTCTAGACTAGCTTATGTGCGAGCTTCTTAGACCCACAACAATGTTCCAAGATGAATCTGCTCTAGCATAAAGCTTTCAAGACAACGCTCAATCTTATCAAGCCGTCTGGCACAGTGGACCGCCCTATTCGACGCAAAGGTTTGCCGGATTACAACCAGGCTACGTCACAAGGCATGCCATATGCGTCGGTACCTTTCCTCTCTGGAAGTGTCTGGGCCGGATCATGTCTCTGTATAATATATCATCCTGTCGGGTACCTTTCTTATCACAAACCATCTGCCCTCTTCCTTGAACTTCACCAATGTCCTCCTTTCAAGAAAAACGGTTCGATGACCAGACCTATACGCTGACAGTGAGTAATCTTCCGAACGTTGAAACTTGAAGATTTAAACATTTTTCCCGTCAGGCAGCGTCGGAGTCAGAAGCCGAGATGCGAAGGTAGAATGTCCGCTCTCGCAGCCAGGAAATCTGGGAGTTCGAAATCCCATGGCCTGTCCCATGAAACATCCCGCCATCAATCCCATCGGCATATTGTGCTGCTCCACTGCCGCAATGATCGGCGACGCGGTGATCAGTTAGGAGCATGATTGCATCATTTCCTCCTTCCTTGCCGCCCTTGCGCCCGCCCGCCCGCTTTGCGCCTGCCCGCCCGCCTTGCACTCGCCCGCCTTGCGCCTTCTTGCCCGCCTTGCGACTGCTCGCCCGCTTTACGCCTGTCCGCCCGCCCCCTTTATGCCTGCCCGCCCGCCTTACATCTTCTCGCCCGCCCTCGCCCGCTTTGCGCCTGCTCCGTTGTACCTGCTCGCTGGTGTTTGAGACAGATAGGACGTCTTACCATTGTCTTAGTATCAGGTCGTGTCTCGTCGTAAAGCTGGCGCGAGCGTGTTTGTTTGATAATGCCGGGCGGCCGTCGCGTCTTCCGAATTGCCGAAATGATGTGCAGCTTGTAATGTAGCTAAAATCTTTGACAAATCCCACCGATCATCCCACCGATCATCCCATCGATCATACCACAGCCCATATTATTTCCAACTCCCAAATGGACTCCTCGCAGCTACAGGCAGACTCTGAATATCTCTGAAGACTCGATGAGATGCACACGGCGATCACCGGGTATTTCGATGGCAAACTGTCTCTTGCACCTGTGGCCGACTTACACCCTCGTAAAATACTGGAGCTTGGGTACGTGGAGTTCCAAGGCACCCAGCGAGTATTGCAGCTAATATCTTTCCGATATCAGGTGTGGGAGTGGTGCATGGTCAGGGTCGATCAGTTGGTGCTTGGTTGGATTCAGAAGTGCTCAAAGACTCGTGGCAGGGCTATCCAGGCAGCAACCGAGTTTCCTGACGCCCAGATCTTCTCTGTGGACGTCTCCCCGCTTCCGGATCGGTACGAATTGCTATCCTTTTACTCCAGGGTTTGTTGAAACAACACCAACGCGCCTTAGCAAAATTCCCTCGAATATATCTTTCAAGCTCGGAGACTTGACAAGGGCCCTAGATTTCGAAGAAATAACATTCGATGTCGTCCATGCGCGATTTGTGATGATCCACGTTAGCTCAATTTTTTTTACTTTGAGCTTACTTGAAAGGTTGAACTCGCGCGGCTCAGGTCCCAGATGGAGAGAGCGTAATAAAACGCGCCGCCGCACTTGTCAAACCGGGAGGCCTACTGATCTTGGAAGATGCCGATATCACAAGCATGCTGCGAACAGGGGGAAAGGCTGCCCAGGAATACACCTCCAGGTTGATCCCGGCCTTCGAGTCCCGCAAATGTGACCCGGAACTCGGGCGCAAGCTCGCAAGCATAATGACCTCGACCGGGTACTTCCCCGACGTACAAGTCCACAAGGTGGCGGTCCCAATGTCCGAGAACGGCGCCGGTGAGTGAGTCCACACACGGCGAGTGCAAGTTGATCGAAAGGATTTTAGACGCAGCCTTGAATGAATTGGGTTTGGGATTGAAGAAGAGTATGCTCAGGGCTGTAGACGCTATGAAGGAACGAGCGGCCGCAGAAACGCCGGACCGTGTAGCCCAGGAGTTTAAGGAGGAACTGGAAAGCAAGGGCTGCATGGCTGCGCAAGAGTTGTATTTCTGTTGGGCGCGACGAGCGCTCGAGTAGCTACAAGCGATCACCTTGAAAATTCAACCTAGTTTAACTCGGAATTTGGGGAATTTTCAGAGCCCGGGGCCAATGTCAACAGCTGTTTCTTTGTCTAGAATCAATACAAGCCCATTCGAATCACAATATCCTACACTTCGTAAGCGGGCCCGACATCTTTATTGTTCACCTTTCTTATCTCGAACGCGGACAGATCAATGGCATTCATGGTGCGGACGTTCAGCGCCACGTCTGTGCGCCCCTCGGCGGATTTCTCCAGAATCGCGACTCCACAAGTGTTGCAGAAGCCGTGGATAGTCGTCCGAGTCGCGAATGTGTACTCGCTCAAGGAGTCAAGGCCCTTGAACGTCACGTCCTTCATTTCGGGGTAGACCCAGAGTGCGCCGTCCTGGCCCAATTGCATGTCAGTCAGCACAAAGTGATGGTAGACACCCACTCGGGAGCAGATGCTGCAGTTGCACTCTGTCGCAGTGGTGAGTTTCTCCAAGCTCAGCAGCGTATAACCGACAGCGCCGCAGTGGCAGTTTCCGTGATACAAACTCGCGCCCTCTGGAACGGCTTCGACCGCGACCGGCTCAGGAATCTGGTACAGCGGTTCGTTTTTCGCGCCATCGTCGTTGGTCACGGTAAGCGAAGAGAGATCAACATCTGCAAGCGTGTGGATCTACTGCTTGTTCAGCTGAGTGTTTCTTATGATGGGTGATTCATGTACATTAATTCCGATCTTACCAGACGCAGTACGAGTGAAGACGTAGGTTCCGCAGTTGGGACAGAACTGTGATTAGTTGTCAATGGTCAGTAAATTTCCCTGTATTTGAGAGAAGGACAGACCTTGTGCTCCAGGTTGCGCTTTCCGAACCGGTAAGTCTTGAGGGTGGTGTGTTCGTCCCCCTTAACGACCTTTAATTCCACAGGAAAGGCCCACAGATATCCGTTCTAGCGATTGAGCAAGTGATTAGGCGGCAGCATTGAGGATGAAAGGGTGAAGTCACTTTGGAGCAGAAGCTGCAGGTACAGGTGTATGCTTGCTTCAACTCTGGCGTTGTGTATGTGAACTTGAAGGCGCCGCAGTGGCAGTTTCCTCGGCATTCGATGGATGGAGAATCGGTCATGGTGGTTCTTGTTCAGGAGCAATGACATACGAGAGGAAGGAGGTGCCTTTTAAGTTCGACGGTTTGACACGAATCTCAACATTGGGGACATGATCGTTATCAACCGCAGACGCCAAGCACAATCGAACAAGTTGACTCACCTACCGTCAAGTCCCTCAGAGTCGGTCAACTGGGCACGAAAATGGCTCAAGCCGTCATGTTCAAGCTATTTCGTACAGCGGTTCCATAGACCTGTTGTCCTCCTTGATCACTTCCAGCGCGGACAAATCGAACGCGTTCATTGTGCGGACGTTCAAGGCCGTGTTGGTCCTCCCCACGAATCGCTCGCGAATAGCGACCCCGCAGACTTTGCAGAATCCGTGGAACGTCGTTCTGTTGCCGAACGTGTACTCTCCCAACAAATCGAGACCCTTGAACGTCACGTCTTTGATTTCCGGATAGACCCAAAGCGCGCCGTCCTGCGGCTTTTGTCAGTACCATACAGCGAGAGCGAATCGAAGACATTAACCCGGGAGCAAATGCTGCAGTTACAGTCCTTCATAGTGGTGAGTTTCTCGGGGCTCATGAGGGTGTAGCCAACGGTGCCGCAGTGACAACTTCCGTTATAGATCGACGCTCCCTCAGGAACAGCTTCAACAGCGACCGATTCTGGGGTCTGGTACTGTGGCTCAATGCTGGCGCCATCGTGTACGGACACCGACTCGGAGAGAGCGTAAAGATCCTGGTCGGCGAGCGCGCGGATCTGGGAACATGTTCGTCAACGGCAAAAAATCGATTAGGCATTCACCGACATTGATTCCAAACTTGCCATCGGCACCCCGCGCCAGTACCGAAGTTCCGCAGGTAGGGCAGAACTGCGATGGCTTGAGTTAGATTGCGGAATGAGAGTGAATACGTGACTCGCCTTAAACGACAGAGTACGGTTGGCAAACCCATAGCCCTTGAGGGTGGTGTTTTCGTCCCCCTTTACGACGGTGAATTCCTTCGGGAAAGCCCAGAGATATCCGTTCTGCTCAGAGTTATACGTTGAACGTTATCGATATCCATCGGAATATGTATGCGAGAAAAATACTTTGGCGCACATGCTGCAGTTGCAGTATAAGGATTGCTTGAGCTCCGGTAACTTGCAGGTAAACTTGAAGGCCCCGCAGTGGCAATTTCCTCTATATTCGACGAGCTGAGAATCGGACATGGTGGTTTGGATTCAAGACTGTTGACGTGGGAATTTCATTTTGATCGTTGTGGATCTCCACCCGATCAAGGTGGTCCGTGCGCTAAACCCCACCTGAACCGAGTTCACGGCCACGGGGCGGGGGTTTTCAGATTCACGCGCGACCGTCGAAACTTGAGAACGAACTGGTTGATTTAGGGTTGAATCGGTTTGAATATCAATGAAATGCTCATTTTTGACGGAATGTCGCGGTCACGTCGCCGCTCCGAGCGACGTGACCGGAGCAAGACCGGAGTCCCCAGCTCAATTCTACACCAGGCCACGCTCGACTACGGCTTCAAGGTGCCTTCTCTCGTCTTTCAGCTTACACACAACATACCAACTTGTTCACAGGGCGATCGCATCTCGCTTTCCGACATGGTCACTGGTGACGGTTGAATCTCCCCCTTCGCGTCAAGCTTTGCAGCCCGTGCGCCAGCTGGAACGGTACAGAGACGGGAGCACGCTCGCGATCCGGACACAAATGAACCCGGCGACCCATAAAGCCGTTCTTGCGACAGTGGGCCACTGGGATTCGGTGCTCTTTATTTTTTCGCCGACGCGTTGTCAGGAGCTCCCAAGGCCGAGCCCCGGGAATTGCGACCCGGCTTCGAAGACGCTGAACAGGACGGTTGGTACCCCGCATTTAAGGCGGTCTGGATGGGACCGATTCTAATTCTGATCCTCCATCAAATCGACTCGACTTCGCGGGACGGACGTAGAGGGCTAGGGAGATTGCGGGGTGCCGAGGTTGTTCTTTTGTTGCTCGCCATAACCTGTGAGATGCAGAGTTCCCTCGTGTAACTTTGCCGCAGTCTCCATGTATGCGCACGGTGCTGAGTCTTCCAACCAAGCACACGTTAAAAGGGGCTGTATGTAGCATTTTGTGTTGATTTTGGCGGTTTCTTGGCATTCTTTGCTTGAATTGCTGAGTGCTTTTCTTCTCTGTGAGCACAAGCAAATAGAGAACGCGGTTCGGAGCCTCCTCCTGACAGTGGTGCTCTCGGAGATCTCCGCCCTTCAACATTTAGTACCCATCGCCAACCTATCTATGGCGGTCAATCGACACCTTTAATAAAAACACATATTTTTTTACCTTTTCGTGATATTTTGACTGGTTTTGGGCATTCGGAGATCATTTTGGACTACAGTGAGTTCGGCAGTTTTTTTTGCTGGTGTGTTCAGTTTCGAGATAGAAAAAGTTCGGGATTTGCAACTTTTTTTTCGAGTTTTTTTTTTCGGGCACGTTCGTGTATTTTTTTTGGGTGAAGTTGGATTCACGTTTTTGTGCCAGGGGGCAGTGCTAACCCTAAGTAATGATACCTCCGGGAGCTGGATGCGGATCAACTTGCTGTCAATCAACGATTCAATCTGCTATCAATCCCTACTCCGTTCATCGATGCCTGACATCCAGTAAGACCTTATACAGGCCATTCTTGAGCTGCGGGCAGAGGGGGATCCATACTCACTCCCCTTCTGTGCACTGGTGAACCGTTCGTGGGCACACCCCGCCCAGTCATGCATTTCAACACCATTTCCCTCAGCGTTGGTTTGACCTAGGACCCATGGAAGTACCACCATGGGGTGAAGCAACCAATCTCTACCTTCACTTCCGTGATCTCCTTGCAGTATCTCCTCATCTTGCTGGAATTGCATAAATCTCATGAACGGAATACTTAGGGATTGATAGCGGATTGAATCGTTGATTGACAGCAAGTTGATCCGCATCCAGCTCCCGGAGGTATCATTAGGGTTAGCACTGCCCCTGGCACAAAAACACGAATCCAACTTCACCCAAAAAAATACACGAACGTGCCCGAAAAAAAAAGCTCGAAAAAAAAAGTTGCAAATCCCGAACTTTTTCTATTTCGAAACTGAACACACCAGCAAAAAAAACTGCCGAACTCACTGTAGTCCAAAATGATCTCCGAATGCTCCAAAACCAGTCAAAATATCACGAAAAGGTAAAAAAATATGCGTTTTTATTAAAGGTGTCGATTGACCGCCATACCTATCGCCCTCGACATAATCATGTTTTTTTCCCATCCCGCCCCCCCAAAAAAAACTTCAATTTATGGTCTGACTACGGAGACTAGAACGATTCAGGCATTGTGGAAATTTCGAGTATGGGTACAACTCCAATTCAAGACATCGGTATGAGGTATATCATGTCCAGACCGAGGCTATCCCGTCACTGTCTTGATTACAAAACCGGTCAGAACCAAGCGTAGATTCACTTGAGTGCAGGATACGTGGCAAGGTTCCCCCGGGATATCAAATACCCATTCACGGTACTGGTTGCAATCAGCCTCCCGCGAAGGTACAAGGTGCTCAGAGATGAGGTGCAGAATCGGGATACAGTTGAACACATAGAGTTAAACACATATAGTTTAACGCGACTCGTACCGATAAATCGTCGGCTCGTTGATTGAGGGATTGTATGACGTTCGGAACGTTGCATAAATAGATTTTGAAGAAAAATTAGTGGTCGCAGAAAGTTTTTGTTCTTGGATGTCGAATATCTCCTATACTGCATATCTGAATTGAACCATAACCGTGCATACATTCTGTGGGAGAAATAGAGCTCTGGCGCGACGATTAGGAACCCAACGAACAACATCAGGAGCATTTGATTGACAATGATGGTGACCGGGTTTTGCCGATGCACGTTTTATATCCAACGAAAGCATGGGAAGTTGTCTAATGGGTACACCAAGTGTCCATGCCATTTTGAAATGACAACGGACAACTCAGCTCGTCGCACCACACACGAAGTCAAATAATTATCTTCAACAATGCGCGGACAACGAGTACAAGTTTTTTTGTCAGATCCGGGAATTACCGAGGTTGTTGGAGGGCTAACACAAGCCCAGTACCGGAGAAATATGCATAAATCCTGAGCTTCACAATGCAACTGGGCCCACAGAACTGTACCGATTTGCGCTTTTCACACGGACCGGCAAATCCCGACCGCCATCAAGCGTGTCGTTGGCTTGCTGTTCATCGTCGTGAAGGCCTTTTTCCTTCAACACTGAGCATACATAGCTTTTGAATCACACAGCGGTACTGTACACCATGGAACTCACAGCTGACCCAAAATAAATTGTTGAAACAACAAAACTTATCTTCAGTTACAACAAGCGAGGTACGAGCACATTTTTGTTGTAGTGTCTGTTTATAAGAGACTAATCTTCAGTGGATTTACGCAACGTTCCGAACGTCATAGGGATTGTGTGGACGGTTCGGAACTGCCGGGCTGGGATCTCGTGTGAATCGGAGGCGTTGGGGCATAGCTGAGCCAATACATACATGGAGAATTAAAAAGACCGCATCCATTGCGGGAAGGGCTCCAGAAATATCCACCGGACGGCGGAGACAAATGAAAAGCAATCCGGATTGACGGAGTCCGCAACACGACAGGTTGAGAATATATTGCGAATGAGTCCTTACTCGGGCGAATGAAAGTCTTCCTGGAACGCCGCACCTGGAACCTCTGACCCAAGTACAGGCACGAGCTCCGGCGAAGGGCAAACTTCTTCGGCTTTTCTTTTTTCAAGGCGACGCGATCCGAGTCCCCCACCCAAAAAAGACAGGGTTTGCAAAACCTCCTCTCTCATTTGAGATAGCTGACCCTATTTTATGGTGTCTCCAATAAGTCGTCGAGATTGAGCGGCCGCTGTGAAGACGCGCGCTGCCAAGCTATGCTGAGAGATTTTGCTTTTTTAAAATTTTGAACCGGTTTTGGACTGAGAAGTTTGAAATGGCTGCATGGGCAAAAACAAGAGTTTGTAGAATTCAGCGCTCGGGCAACAAAGAGATTGTGAAAATAAGGGAGCCAAAGAGCGTAAACGGAGTCAACCAAAATTCAATACTTGAACCACGAGTTGACGTGTGTTTGAACGCAAGGCCCTGAGATTATGACAGACGAACCGTTGCAAAAATCGAATCAAGATAATTTTTGTCGGTCACAAATTATTATTATGCTCAGATGGGTATTTGCTGTTGTGCGGCATTACAACCCGTTTGTGACATTGCTATCGAAGGAGTTGGCCTTCGGATTGAGCGCATGCGATCCAAACGGCAACATCGGAAGGATTTGATCTTGTTCGGAACTTTCCGGCACGGGCCAAAGAGCTCAACCCACTGTCGTTGCGTGAGCTAACCTCGATTTTGAGGTCAGCCAGTGGGGACCATCGGGTGCCGCAACTGGTGGCAGCCATGACCTCGGAACTTTGAACTTTGAGAATGCAAAGAAAATAAACCTCAAACTTATATCTACCCGCAAAAAACGTAAATGTTGTCAGGTACGGAGATGCCAGTCCCAGTGGTATTGACACTTTGTGAGGTCTGCGTGTACTGCCGCTCCCAAGCATCTAACCGGTCGAGTGCACCAGTTTGAACAGTTCTTACACGGATCGGAAGATCCCGGGCACCATCAAATATGTGTGATCTTGCTGCCTCGACCTTGCCTCGACCCATATTCTTCCACCGTGAGCTCTCTCGGTTCAAAATGGGTATAGCACACCCATGAAGCATGTAGGAATTTATTAAAGAGGAGATCTGGATTTTGAACCAGAAAAAAACTTGCTGACCCCGAAACCTTTCTTGTTTTGAATTATGCAACGTTTCGTCTGGGCAAAGGGAAATTGACGCCACTGCCGCCCTTTGACGCCCTTTGCTGAGGGGGCGTCAGTTGGGGCGGCAGTGATATTTTTATTTTGCTAAAATTTGCGGGTTTAAGTGTCCTATGTTGTGTAATGGACCCTCCTTACCACAGTGCTCTAAGAATTGAATGCCATTGAGGCGAGGTAGGACTCAAATTTGCCGAAAGACTCGCCGTGGGGGCGTCAAGGGGCGGCAAAGTGTGGCGTCAAGGGGCGCCAAGTCGGCGTCAATGTGGCGTCAGAGGGCGTCAAGGGGGCGTCACCGGGGGCGTCACGTTTCAGCGTGGGGGGCGGCACCAAAATCTGAGGGCGGCAAGTGGTGGGCGTCAGTGCTTGCGTGACAGGGCGTCAGTGTGACATGTTGGCGTCAAGCTGGCGTCAATTGGGCGCAAATTGGGCGTCCATGTTGGCGTCAAGTCCGCATGTTGGCGTCAATGGTGGAGACAACCACAATGTCCTGGGTGCCTTCCAGGCTCCATGCAGCTTGGTCGGCGTGGTTGCCGATACTCATCGCTATGACGGTCAAAATGCACTTTTATTATTCCCACACTTTCTTTCATGTTTTTCTACTTTTCTACACTTTTATTGTCTAATTCACTGTTTTCTGGCACCCTTTTCGACTATGAGACCTCCAATGAATGTGTTGCCAAAAGGACTTTTTTGGCACCACTTTTATTGAGTGTAATCTAGTTGGCACCACTTATGGAGTTCACTACACTATCGCAAGCCATCTCTACAGCAATCCCGCCGAGAGCCATTTCATCGCGCGGTACACATCCGATGGCACTCACGTGTACGACTACGATGGATGCCAACATGACGGGAATGCCATTTTGAACCCTGCAAACATGAAGTCTCTCACCGGACTGACAGACTCAATCTCGGGGATTCCTGACGGCTATAATCTCACATGCGTTGTCTACCAACTCGACGGCGGCGAGCCTGCGCAACGCTATTTCCGCCAAGAGCAGGTCAGACTTGCGTCGAAGATGGGATTGCACCTCGACGGCCCAAAGGGCCGAATACCTTCATCATGCGAGTTTCGCAGAAAGAATGTCCGAGCCCTCTCTGACAAAGAGAGGTCATCTTGGCTTCCGCGTGGCTCCTCGGCCGTCGATTATGTCGTGGAGACCCCAGAAAAATCACCAAAAAAAGCGACCACTATCCGCCGACAAAGCAGCTTCATTTCCATACATTCCGATGACGACACTCGAGAGTGGCATCCTCCAATGGCCCCTCTTCCGTTTCCTCCCTCGGAGCCATCATCTCCCAACTTCCGTCGTGATGACAGCCTGCCTCCCATTGCTACTATGTTGCCACCTGCTCCAAAACCCCCCTCCGTAGCTGCGCCAAGGGTTGTTCGATGCAATCCGTGCGAAACGGACGACATCGCGCTGGCCGATGACCCAGACTTGGTAAAGTGTCGCAGGTGTCTGTTCTGGTCCCATATCAGCTGCGTTGAGCCCCTGGAATATTCCTCCTCGGACACAGGCGCTGACTCGTTGTCGCTTCTCAGCTGGCATGACCTTGATTTCAACTTTGTCTGTGTTGTGTGCCAAGTGCGGCCGTAGTATACCCCGGAATGCGACCCAGCGTATGTTCGTTTTTTTTGGTGTCATCACTATCTAACATGACAGCCGTAGCCTTTATCGCGACTCCATATACATGTTGCCCGCGATCGAACAGTGGCTAGACGAAACCATCTGGATGCCAGCAAAGTTCGTCCAGTTTGATGCTGCTCACGTCCAGCAGGAGTACGAGTTTGAATGGGTCCGGGGAATTGCTGTGGCCGGCGAGCTAGATTTGGATTCCCGGACCTTTTTTAGGTCTGCCGCTCACTGGGAAGCGGCATACAGTTACCCCAGGCTGAGGAACGATCAGGTACGGTGTCTTATTCAATGACAGTTCATTCTGACGCGGTTTCATGGCAGATATGCTCTGTCTTCCTGCCCGTCTGTTTCGCCGAGGTACCGGAAGGTACCCCGAGCCTCGACTTAGATCTGTCCCGGCTTTTCGACTTCGCCGTCCCTGAAATTGCCAAACTATTGGCGAATATGGACACTCAAAATCCGGTAATAGCCAACCACGAGAATTACTTTGACGACGACGACTACAACACAATAAAAGCCATCATCTGGATGAACCTGCATTCTTTCCACCCCACCCCCGGACTCGAGGCTATGTTGACCCGTCCACTGGACGCGCTTCTGCGCCACCCCTTACTGGCTGCTGATGATCGGGCCGTCCACAAGGTCTTTGGGCTGGGCTCTGTATTTTTTCAGCTGCTGGCCATTCAGCATTCCCTGGGCCAACCGTGGAATTTGAACGGTGAAACCTTCCTCGAAATCGTGGAAGGCCGTCTTGTGGCAGCAGCGCCGCCAGCGGCTGCAGCATTGGATGCGATGTGGGCTTCAGCAGACCCGATTTACGTTGCCGGTGACAACAACCTATCTACGGCCGAGCTAGCGACCTTCGAAACAATCTTTCGTGCTGCACACACTCGTTATCTTCAAGATCCATCGGTCGTCTTCTACGAGTACATCATGGTCGATCCAACCAACCCGCCATCCCCACCGCTGCCGCCAATTTACATTACCCGAGGTGGTAGACGTATTCGTTTCGCAAACGAACTCCCGGCGCTCCCACGGACCCGACCAGTGAAGAGGGATGTTCGAGCCACGGAGGGCGCGGATGAGCAGTCAAGGCCAAAAAAGGGGAAATACCAACCACAGCCTACACCAGAGGGAGTTCGCCGTAGTTCTAGATTCCAGGACGGGTAATGTAGACTATTGCCTAGTCTGTTGAACTTTCTTGAACAATGAACATGCTTCGACGATTTAGATAATAATATATATAGGTTCCTATGTATCGGAGCAAGACGTACGACTACAGAATTTTGCTCTTTACTTCGGTGAAAACACCCTGAGGGCGCCGCTGAGGGTGTCAGCAAGGCGGCACTCAATGCGTGACGTGACAAAATTGACGCCCCCAAACCAATGGGGGCGTCAATGGGGGGCGTCACACGGGGCGTCAAAGGGCGGCACTTGGCGTCAGTGGCGTCAATTTCACCAAGCCCGTTTCGTCTTGGTTTCGTCCGTCATATGAGATAAACAAAAGACTCACAGAAAATTTATCCGATGGACACATTCGTACCTCCCGCCGCCCCGCCGCCCTCCTCTGTGCTTTTCGCCCGGGGTGTGCTCGCACGCCTCGCGACATGGGATACGCTCCGCCTCGCGGTGCAGGAAGGCTGGGGTGGTCCCGGGGCGCTGCAAAAGCAAACGTGGCTTGCGTCCGTGATTGTCGACGCATTTGAGGAGACGGTCCCGACACCAGACGATCAATACGTTGAGGAGATCCTCCTCCAAGTGCTCGCGGATGAGTTCGACACCAACCTCGAGGACGGGAGCGCAGAAGTGATCGCCCTGGACATGGTCCGGTTATGGGACGAGACCAGGAGTGGACGCGACGCGCTGGTCCTCAAGTTCGAGGCCAAGGCGGAGTGCGTGCGTGGAAAGCGTGCGGTTGCTCAAGAGGTCGCTCACAATGACGCGGACGAGTGGGAGGACGAAGACGGGGACGAGGATGACAGCGGTATGGAGGAGGATGAAGTCCCGCAGCTGATGGAGCCTCGGACGCGCGACGAACCTGAGGTCGACGAAGATGGTTTCACGATGGTTAAAGGGAAAGGGAAAAGCCACAAATAACTATGCCTAGTGTATGCGTACGTAGCGTCGCTATTCACTAGCGCTTTTGGAGTGTAGGCCCACGCGTTTTTGGACTTGTGCCGCCTAGGAGCGCCCAATATCACCCAGACCATGTAAGGAGGCACGAGGGACAACAACGTCATCGAACGGAAACACTCCCAATCGAAACGCGCGGTGATTAACGACTATCGCCAATAAAATATTACAGAGCATATAACGAAGCCACCAAACCAAACATTCTACTGGGTGTAAATATTCCAGCTCTGTCGCAGACGGTTAGCTCTCGATTCAACATCTGTTCGAAAATGGATACGTACTCTGCGCCACAGAAGCCCTGTGTGCTCAGCGATGGGCCCGTCGATCCCGAACGACACGCCCTTGAACCACCAGAAAGTCCCTAGGACGGCTCCGGCGCAGATCCCGAACACGATGTTTTTTGTTTGGAATGAGAGGCGGCGGGAAGAGAAGATGAAGTGGTCGAGCATGTGTGCGAACATGAGCACGGCAAAGTAGAGAGCGGGGAGCTGCGGGTAGTTTGTTGGTCAGTAGCGATGAACACCTAAAGAAAACATACATAGTGGTGGAGGTATGTTACACGCCCCATGACGATGAACGGTACTGCAACATTTTTAGTGACGACAAAGAAAGTAAGAGGAGGATCACTTACCGTAATGCAATGCCCAGCCAAAGAACGCCACTTTTCCAACATACAGGAAGTGCTCCCATTCGGCTTCGGCGAAAGTCAGTTCAATTTCATGCCGCTAGAGGCGAGGAATAAAAACGCACGATCGGTCATGACAAAGTACTTGCGCTGCATCCTGAGCAGATACACTCCAAACGCGCCGAGGGCGACAATAAGACTCGCCCCACCGCCCCACCAGATGACCGGGTTGCCGACGAGGTAGAACTTGGTCTGGTCGTCGCCCCATCCGCACATGCGGAGGCCGAGATGCAGGAACGGCCAGTCGAATGGCACGGAGGCCAGAATGTCCTCTTTGTCGGGATCTGGGATCAGCGCGTTATTCGAGTTCATCATGGCGACGTTGAGATGCCAGAAGTCCCGCAGGAATGGCGACCTGAAGTGCGTGAAATCCGCCGCAGGAACTGCAACACAACAATAAGCAAGGTTTAATTGTGCCATCAAGAATAAACCGACGCCGCTCGTTCACGTTAGACTCGACATTCCAGTAGGTGTGCGCGTCCTTGGGGTTATCCTCTGGCGTACAGCTGACTTCGATCTGCTTCCAGCCCCACTGCGGCAGCACGACGTTCGCCGCTTTGAGATAGCACCCCAGCGCCTGGTGCTTGAACCGCATGCGCGTTGTTAGCGCGTGCACCTTATCCACGTTCGACCTTGAGCCGCGCAGCATATCGTCCACAACCTCCACGACCCAGTAATCATGGAAGTCACCGATGGTCGCGTTCCCGTAGCACGACACCTCGTGCTCGAGCTTCGTTATCGGGGCCGGGACGGAGTGCGAGTGCAAGTTGCGCGTGGTCATGGCGTGCTGGAGGCGGATGACATCGTTGTGCTGCAGGAAGCGCAGCGGCGCCTCGGGGTCAAACTCCGGTTCGTCCCACCGCGGGAGGATGTTCCACTCGTTGTTGCTGTCTTTGTGGTGGTAGCATGTTATTTGTTGCTGCCCGGAGCCGGTGGGGTATACGTGCGCATGCGAGTGCAGCAGGCCACCGCCGAAACCGATGTTTTTGAGACTGACCCGAGAGCCGTATGCTACTTCTGTAAAGAAGTCAGTGATTTTTCTTTTTTCGAACCACGGGCATGATGCTGACCGAGCGGACTCTCCGCAAAATCGTTTCCTTGGAGATTGGCCTGGAAGAGAGAGCTCATCTGTGCATCACCAGGACCGGACTCGTTGAGAATTATAAAGTGGATTTTGAACGACGCCATGAAGACGAGGATGGGAAGGACAATCAGGCATCCCACTCGGGCAGCCCAATGTTTGGCTTGATCGCGCTGTGGACGAGCTATAAATCCGTTGGGGGACGGAATGGTCAACTCACAAGAGGCATTTCGAGGTCACCGAATTTTTCCCAGAGATCTTCGACGGTGTATAGACCGACGAGGGCCGTGACGAACAGCCCCAGCATCTTGACACTGCATAAAGGTCAGTGCTCGAAGGAAAGTAAAATGTCGTGTATACCTGGTCACACATCCTATGCCGAGCCCTGTTAACGTGAGCCATGTCCACCAGCCAAAAGAGAACGGCCTGTTCAAAGTTAAATCGAGCTAAGAGAAGGAACGCCTGTTCCTACCGGGATTTCTGATTATGGAATTTCGTGAGGCAGAATACCGTAAAGACCATGAAGAATAAGAGCATGGAATCGAGCAGAATGAACCGCGAGATCGTCAGCCAGCCCACATCTGAAGAAGTAATCAGCGAAGGTCAATGTTGAGCCAAATCACACACCAAAGAGAACCATCAGTGCGACAAGATGGGACGCCCACTGGCTCATGCCGAGCTCTATGGCGGTGTACCACCCCAGCGGGACCATCGCGACACCAAATGTCGCGAGCATCATGCGCATCGCAACAAACGGCACAGTTTCAGCATACTTCTCCCCGCTCTTGAACTCGAACGACCCGTCGTATCCCGCAAGAAAGCCCGCGAGGCCGACGAGCATCTTCCCCAGCGGCGGATGCACGTCAAAGTAAAACTCGCGCTTGAGGTAGTGTGAGCCGAATTTGCCAAAGTGCGCCTCGTCCCAGACGACATTGTCCGAGTGGCCGATTCGATAGAACCGCGTCCAGAAGGAAAGGAGGGTGTAGACGAGCGCTATGACGTGGTGCAGATTCCGCAGCAGGAGATCTTTCTGCGACGCGTCGGGGTTAGGTGTCGCCTGGGTATTCCAATATGCTACTCACTGGTGTTGTACTATATGCCTGGCCTGCCCGAGGCTTCTCATGCGCATTCTTTCCGCCGTCGTCGGGTAATGGGACATTGCGATCCGTGTCAGCGACAACGGTGCCCGGTGTCCCTGAGCCACCCTTGGGACCACGCCGCCTGGCGCCCTTTTGCTCGGCCATGTCGTATAAAGTGTGTCCCGTTCTCTAGGGAGATATAATAGGTGAAAGAGCGGAAGAGGTCTGCAAGATGGTATCAGCGCTCCTTCGATAATTGACCGTCAAGCCGGGCTCAGGGGCCCTCCTCAAGGTAAGGACACACAATGGATGGCGAAAACACCGACCTTTTGCTGGTGGTACCCCGACACGTTGGTGAAGGCGACGGCGCTTGGTGGTGGAGGCAGAGATTGATTTTCTGATCACGTCTCCGGTCGCGTGGCCAGGATCACCGGTCCGAGCAGCCGAGGGGTGGACGATAATTTAATAAGACTACATATACGGAGTGAGCAGGAGTGAGCAGACAATAAGGATGGTTCATAAAAATGGTGTACTGACTGCAAAAATCGTCAAAAATCCGTTTCTTGGGAGGTGATAAAGTTTTGGTTGAAGCTTTGAAGCCGAACTTAGTCTAAAGAGTCGGAAAAATGCAGTGAAGAGCGAGGAGTTTGTTCAGATCTGGGGTGGGCTTGACCAAGTCAGTTTCTGCTTGTGTTCCATCGAGGTTTCCGTTCAAAGAGGACTAGATGTGGTCCGGAATCCGGATAAGGATTGATTCACTGCTTCAACAGGCACATTTTGCAAACATTTTGGTTACTTCCCGCTGCATGACATACCCATGAAGTACCGCTCTGGACCAGTGGCGGAACCGTTTCGAATCATCCCTATTTGAGGCCGAGAGCCCAGCGTCACATGAAAAATGTCGGGCGGTAAGGTCCAACTCGGAGTCGCTTGTATCAAGCTTGAATTCGAAGTAGTCTCTTCTAAACAGACGCTACAACAAACTGGTGCTCGTACCTCGCATGTTGTAGTCTGTCATTAAGGTCGATCCGGTGTTCGCTCGCGGCAGTATTAGTAATGATCGGAGTTAAAAATTGTTCCCACGCTTATTCGACGCGTCTTTTCGCGTTTCTCGCACTTTAACCAACCGATACGACGCGTCTGAGCACTCGAGACATACATTAGAATGATGCCTCACGACTAGTAGCTAAATTCTAGCAATCTTAAAGGTACATGGCTCAATTCTCAGTTGGCACATCGAAGTGCGATGCATGTCCAAACAATTCGCCGTGAACATCATTCAAAAACAAGTTGAGGTACAGATTCATATGATTATAGGTCTAGACCATCTCGCAAAATATTACTGAGCACAAGACAGGCCTGACACGGCGCCGTGCAGTACAGCATTGATGCAAATGGGCATTAAACGTCTCGAGCACGAGTGCATGCAGCGCCGCGACGCGAGGTCCATGACCTTCCCCGGGCGAACGATGAACCAACCATGTGGCGAGCCGATTTAATCAAAATGCGCGCGCCATACCTCGGCGAAGAAAGTTCGCGCAGAGGCAGAGGTTGAGGCAAGAACCGCGGACTCTGCTCTGCATCCAGGCCCCAGCATGTCATTGGGGCAAGGAAGAGCACATCTTCACTGTGGTCAAGACTGTGCGCTGGCGTGGATCGAAGCGGCAGAGTGTGGACATGCGTGTCGCAGTGCGAGCAGGAATCAATGGGTGAGGAAACAATGTGGCAAAGTGTACGCACCCGCCACCGTGTTCCGCAACGATCTCCGCCCCAAAATTGGCCCCGCAAAGACAGCGCGTGCACGAGTGGAGTGGATGAGCTGTTGCAGTGGATTCAGACCAGATAGATGAGAGCAAGTGAGGAGGCACACACCTGATTCCGGCGCCGACTTTATCGCCAAGAAGCGATTGCGTAGACCGTATGCGGGGGTCAATTAGACAGACAGTTTCGCCCTTGTGTGCGGACATGCCAAATCGGAATCCGGTGAGGGATGGCTCAGACACCCAGGGTCGACACGGATCACATTCGAAGGCGTCCCTCGTGTGTTTCAAGTTGGTTCAGCGAATTGTGCCCAGACGGGCCCAGAGAGCATAGTGTCTTGGGCGAGTGCAAGGCGAGTGAGGAAAGATTTGAGAGGTCTTTCGGACAGTGTTGGTAGTGGGGTCGCTACGGCAAATGCAGGACGCAAAGGAGAGCGAGGAAGGGCGGGAAAGCAGAAAAGTATGGACGTGGCCGAAAGGAAAGGCCGTGGGAACATGATTGAAACTCCGACGATTACTAATACCGCCGCCACTCTTGCACGGTGGCGCGGTTAACTACAGACTAAATTCGAAGGGCTTCATTTGGGCTTTGGCAGACTTCAGTTGACCGATTGTCCGAGCTGAGTACCAGTAGTGGTTGCCAGTGGCTTTAGCATTTAGTGGGACCGGGGGGAACCCTGGTGGTAAGCAGAAAGGAACTTTGAAAGTTCGACACGTCACGCACGCAACGCACGCCGCAGCGGCCGCACGCGTATGGGAGAAGAGGGTTGATTGGTCTAATGATGATGTGCCGTAGTCTGAAGTTAACCGCGCCACTGATGGTTGGAGGTCGACATCGTTATGTAAACATTGTGGCGGTGCTCACCTTTTGATTTTTCCTTTCCGTTGTTCCAGTGCTCAGAGTACTAAAATTGTCAATCCTAAGGGACAGAATCAGCTTTATGTTCCTTAAAAATGTTTTTGTCTCTTCAGATCCATTTTATTCGAAGCCTTTGGACGAGGAACGAACCCGACGCCTCGGCAGCAGCCGGATCATCAAGATTTCGGCATCCCTTTTCCGCCATGTTGCGCCTCAGATTTTGGTGGACGAAGTGGACCTGTTGGGAAGGCAAAGAGGATTTCAAAATAAGATGGGGGAAGGACACGTCGTGGACTGACCTTGAAGACGCGACAGAATTCTGCTTACATAACACATTCGGCCTCCAATCAATCAGCTCGGCAAAACGACAGACTACAACAAGCGAGGTACGAGCTCATTTTGTTGTAGCGTCTGTTTATAAGAGACTAGATGTGCCGTAATGGCTCCCAGAAGACCGCCACCGTCAGAGTCAGAAGCTCGCAGGTCTGGACGGCTGTGTTCGTATATGGCGGGCGCCTGAAGCCTAGGTTCAGGCGCCGCGCTTCCCTCTTCACCGCTGCCAGTATTTCCTACCGCATCGAGCTTTCAAGAATCAAGAGTCAAGCAGTCCGACTGAAGCGTCCCCAGACTTTTGCCCTCCGAGTTGATTCAGCGCCATTGAGAAGGCGACTCTTCAGTCTCGACAAAACACCAAATATACAGCCACCAAATTCTCGCCTCCCCCTGGACCCATGGTGTGGCTGCGTTCGGCGCACGACGTCGCAATCTATGCAAGTACTGCTTCTACGCGGCGCAAGATACACGAATGTTTCTAAGTCCAGTCCAGCGCAGCATCGTGGCATCGTGGCAACTTACCCCAGTGGACTCTGTAGGGCCCGAGAACACGCCTGCCGGTCGGGCGGATCCAAGTCGCGATGTGGAGAATGCACAGTGTTAGCCGGAACGAACTGCCGACTCCGCCATTACTGCTCGCATCTTGATCGCGGGTATGTCGCCCTGTAACCCCATGGCTGATTATCGAAAGGCCGCAACTGTTTGTGCTGTGAATGGGTCAGTCACCCAGTTCCGACGTCCTCGCCCCTCGCCAAGTCTTCACTGGATCTCTCGCACGTTTGCAGGCAACTTCAAGACTTCAAAATATCTCTCCGCCCCTGCGTGCCTCAATACACTGACATTGAATCATCACCCCGGCATGCCTGAGCAATGAGTCGACAACCTGCGTGCTTCTATCATCAGTCGCATTTGTGCACCATTTTCCGAAATAGAGGAGCAACATGGGTACTTACAACGAGCTGCATCTGCAGGCCATGCGACAAACGGCGAGACAACCAGACACCACATCGTTCATCTACTCTACGCGATGTATGCACTGATTAGCCATTGCCCAATCTATGTTTGTTTTTGCGATAGGATACGCACTAGCGTCCCACAATTCAGCTTGTTCATCCAGTCCTATCATCACATCCTCGTCGTCTGATCCCAGAACCATTTCCTCCATCTCGCGCAGGATTTGACCGCTGCTAAAAAAAGTCGCTCTTTTGATCTTCTTCGTCATATGCGAGCCACTCGTCCTCCTTCTCGAGCCCAAACTCTGTTTCTGAGTCTTCTTCGAGCTCGAAATCTGAGCCGACCACAGAAGCAGAATCCGAGTAGGAATTCTCATCGTCATCGGCGTCCTGCCGCGCGGGGGGTTCGGGGGACGGTGTATACATGGGCTGGTCGTCGGCGTGCTCTCGAATTCCGTCGGCAGCCTGCATCTCGATGTCGCTCGGGGTTTCACTGTCATCCTCGGATTCTGAGTCCAGAATGGTAGATTTGTCGAGGATTTTGCTATAATGCATGTTTCTAGTACGTTTGGCAATGAGTTTCCCGCAGGTGGTCGAGCAGTTACAACGCCTGGGCTCGCTCTTGGCCTGCTTCTCCTTGGATTTGTTGCTTTTATCCTTGCCATTCTTCTTGGTCGTAGGCATTTCGACAAAGAGACAGGGATCACATGCACACCGTCGCGCACCCGAATTGCGAGCTGACAAAGGCACGCTCACAAATTGCTAGTGGACGCCGGTGCAGACCATCCCGGTATGGCAGCAGCCGTGGCCGCACAGAAGCCGTGAGTCGCACAGAAGATATCACCACGAAAAGGCGCGGCAACATGTTCATATGCGGCTGACAGGCCTGCTGCGAGCCCAGAATGTGTTGAGAGCCAATAGAGATGCAGAACGATACACAGTGGTTGTTTGTCGCGTCGTTGACCGAGAGCGCCAAAAACAAGGTCAGAGAGAGAGGTCTTGCAGTTCTAGTTCGGACAGGGATGCCGGGCAGCACTAGGTCACGGCAAACGAGTACGCCGACAGCAATTGAGCGAGCGTAGACAGGCAGGGAAGGCTGGCAGCAGACGAGAGTGCAGCTTGATCGGGCTGGTCGGCCTATGCATCCGGTTTGATGGCGGGAAAGGCCGAGGATGATTTGAGGATGATTTGGGGTGCTGGACGCCGGTTTTGGGGGAAAGGACTAATATAAAATGCTTTTACAAGAAGTGTCTACCAGAACCTCCCTTGGAGTGCCCGAAAAGAACTACCAATCCTGAGGAGTGTCTAAATCGGGTCAGGTAGTGACCGGTCACTGATGATCAGTGACTTTGCTTTACACAGTGGGGCGGGCAATGCTACTTGAGGAATTTTGAGTTTCTACGAAGCGCACAGGAGCGGCGACGATCGCGCCAGGCAGCCGACGTACGCCACCCAGGTCCGGGACAAGAACTGTCGCAAACGAAGGGTTCTGGTCTATTACGTCCCATCATCATTAGACCAATCAACCCCATCCTCCGCGTATGGCAGAGTCACGATCACGTGAACAATTCTTGACTCTCCGTCAGTTTCCTGGCCAATCTGAATTAATACGGGCCGAATAATGTTTTTGCAACGTTGGATCGAGGAATAGTAGAACATTTGATTTTGAACGGACGTGCGTGTTCAGTGTCGGCATTACAGCCTTGTTGCAGCTAGTCTCTCCAGACAGACCACCCATTCGTAACCTCATTACATAGTCTGTTAGTTACCGCGTCTGATTAGCGGCGACCAGGCTTATTATGTAACGATCAGAGATACACAGCCAGACAACGCGTCAATTTCACGCGTCCTGGCTTGTTTGATGCCAGTTTGAATGAGGAGTAGACTCTCAACGGTAGAGAACTCAAATAAGAGTCTGTAAATGCACTTTAGCATTGCTTTAGCATTTGTTTTGAACTCGCCGACCTGTCGAAACAGGATTTCACCATCAACATTGCATCAACAGCACTATCTCGGTCGTTTCAACGATTGCGATGAATTTCCGGGTAAATATGGGATTGGTGAGACGCAGAATCATTGTAAGGCACGTCAGAAGCTCATCGTTCGCGCCTTTGGGTCTCCCAAATAAGTTAAACGCGTCCAGTCGCGTCGGTCCGAGCCACACGTGATGTCCGAAAGGAGTTGCTTATATAATAAGCCTGGTCGCCTATTGACAGGGCGCGGTAACAAAAGGACTATGTTGCAGCCGATAAAAGAAGAAATGTTTTCCTCACCAGACCAGCTTGTGTGAGAACGCCGCTTCGGTTTCTTTCCCAGCTGCATCCTTGGCTTTTGCTATGTTGACCGAGCGAGCTTTTCGGCGCGGGGTTGGACTTCACCAGTGAGTATCGTTATATATGGTCAGCTTCACAGTGGGTTCAACTCCAAGTCTGCAGCTCAAGAATTATTGAGCAATTGTTCTGCAATGGTGACTCGCGCGTCGACCGAGCAAAAAATTTGGGCCGCCGTGAGCACTGTTGAGGCAGGATGGTTCAAATTGGCCTAAGGTACGGGCTCTGCCGCTCGTCGGCCTTGCCCGCTTTATCTGTTTGATTTACGCTTCAGCCTGGAGTCAAGCAGGTTTACTTACACAAGACTGGGTTGAATCCCTCGATTACTATTATGTGGAGTAGTAGTGGCATGTAGTATTGCTCTAAGTACGCTGCGTTACTGCGAAACTTCACTCATTCGTCGTGTCTTCAATAATCTTTTTTGCCACTCCGGATCGAGGAGTAATAGAACATTTGGAGGGATGTGCATGGCTGCAGATGGGTTAAACTTCGGTAGTGAAGCCACTAAAGAAAGAATACTCACCTGACCAGCTTGTCCGAAAACGCCGGGGTGATTTCGATTTCTTTCCCAGCTGCATCCTTCGCTTTTGAAATGTCGAATGACGCCAAAATCGAAACGATGGCTACCCAAACGCTGGCGTCAGCGGTGTAGCGACCGGGACAAATTCGTCGCCCAAATCTGTGCAAGAACATTTAGCATACCTTTGAAACAAGAACTAGACAGCAAGAACCGACCCGAAAGCTACAACATGATCATCATCAATCTCTGCGAACTGACCGTCGGCATTCAAAAATCTTTCAGGGATGAACTCTTCGGGGTTCGGATATACGGATTCGTCGCGGCCCATAGCCCTAAACGAGTTGAGCCAAAAAGGGTGTAAGCTAGAGGTCTCGTACCAGATGTTGCTGAGGACAGTCGTCCCTCGAGTAATTTTAGCGTTTCGGATGAGATACAGCAGTAGCACCCACCTTTCGGGATGAGAAAGCCCTCGTAGATGTCGTCTTGCATGCTTGCATGTGGGATTCCGAGGGGTGCAGCAGGCCATAGACGCAGCACCTCTCTGTAAATCGCCTGAAAATAAGGCAGGTCGCTCCTGTCTTCGAAGCCAGGTAAACGACTCAGACCGGTGACAATATCGAGTTCTTTCTGGGCCCTTTGTACAACTCCGGGGTTCATGGCCATTGCCATGAAGAATGCGTCCAATGTCGCGGCCGTCTAAACAAACACCGATCACGTTCATATTCGGGTGAGCTATTTGAGGCGGCGTACGGTATCTGCGGCGGCTATCGTAATCCGACAGACTGTCAAAAAAGCAGAACAATCCGGAAATTGAGATGTACCTGAATAAGCGACTGCGGTAACTTCTTTCATGACCTTCTCCTGCTCTTTAGAGCCATCGTATTGGTCTAAAAGTCTCGCGAGCATGGACAGGTTACCAACGCCGTCGCGCTACAGGGAATCAACCTGGCTGATTTCTTTGTTGAATTTCAACGACACACCATGTTCTGCCTGACAAAGTTGAAAGGCGCGTCTTTCAATTCATCGACCAGCCTAACTGTGTCTGGCACAAGGTCATGCTGTGTCTCCGGCTCGGAAACAAAGTTTAGGCCGTCATACCTTGGGCGTATTGCTGGAAAGAACCTCCGGGAAACCAAGATGGCAAGTGACGAAGAAACGGGAAAGTATTTACGGCGAATCCACCAGGAAAGATGGCTTCACCCAGCCTTTTGTTTGCAACGTCCGCTAGATCGACAAACCGGTCGTGAGTGGACTTGACGTCGTAGCCGTAGATCGCCGACATTATAATGGCGGCTGCCAATCTGGAATGTGTTAGCTAAACCACGAGGATTGGGAACATTTACGATTTCATGTGGGCAGAAAAATCCTCGGGGGTGTTCAGCAGACTACACAACGAATCGTGAATTTTCTTCAGCTGTATGGGACGAATCGCTACGGCGGCATCTTGGCGGAAGTGCTGGTGAAACAGCCTTCGGTACTGCAAGGATTATTATCTAACAGATCCGCGGCCGCTCGAGTCGAGACAAATCTACCTGTCGCCATTTTTCTCCGTAAGGCATGAGTCCAAAGTTGAAATCCCATCCCATGCTGGATAGAACCGTTAGATAGATATGATGCTAGTGCATCGACTCACAGAGGAAGCATGGTGATTGAAGGTCTATCGGAATAAATCCGCGCTCGCTTTTCAAGTAAATCCGTTGCAGCCTTTAGCGAGTTTAAGATGACTAGATGATCTCCGAACGCGCTCGCATGTACGATGTCGCCTGGGAGACTCTTCAGCAAATGCCAAAAAGAGAGATTCCGCTCACCATACTGCTTCCCCCACTCAGTAAATGTTAACCATTGTTGCTCAAGAGGTAAATCGCGAAGATTCCCGATTATGAAGCTGGGTCTGGGACCAGGGGGGGAGGGGAGATGAGGCGTCGATTGGTATTTTTTAACCAGCCAAGCGCCAGCGAAGAGGACAAAGGCTAAACCGATAGAGACAAGATAGTCCGGGAAAGTCATGGGTTTTGAGGGAAAGGCCTTCGTCTCGTTTTTGAACCAACAGTAGATAGAGTGGGAACAGAGGACTGTTCACGGTACTATGTCCTGACGTCGCTTTGGATAGCATGGGATGCTTTAATAGCAATGAGGAGGTACTGGATAAGAATCTATTGAGTGCCCCGCAGTGCGGAAATTTTGGGACCCCAGTATTCGGCATTAACTTGTGGCAGTGTTGGACTTAAGGTTAAGGCTTAACTTAACTTAAGCCTTAATAAGCCCTTAATGTTAAGCTTAACAACGAGCCGGAATCGTCTTAAGGCTTAATTAAGGTTAATGATGCCATCATTTTGCTGAAATACAAGTAAGAAAAATGCTCTACCTCACACAGATTGTCCAAGCACACCCCACCAGCTGAATGTGCCACCTGAGAAATCAACGGAGCAGCTCGGTACAGATTTGCCCTCTATTCGAACCACCTCCATTCAACATCACTTGTTGATGGAGTTGCTGTGACAAAAAAAACTGTGTCGACAATGGGGAGTTGGATTGCCTAGTGTACATGCTAGTGTACCTACAGGGTGCCATAACCCATGATTTCTCACCCTTCCTGGTGGCCCAAAATATACCCCCTCTGAACATTAAGCCCTTAATATAAGACCCTTAATTAAGGCTTATTAAGGGTTTAAGCCTTAACCATAGATCCGACCCTTAATAAGGGCTTAATGTCTAACACTGACTTGTGGTGGTGGGCAAAGCCGATTGCAAGCCGATTGCCGAACCGAGACGATCACGTGCATGCTCAATTGGTTCTCGCCTCGATTCAGCTGACCCCCGCTTGTTTGCGCTCCTACACACCCAGTTCGAACTGAAATATTGAAGTGTAAAGCCTGGGTCGTCAAAATCACTACAAGGCTGTCTAGGGTGAGCGATGTAATATCTTCTACAAGTCTGAAGGTTTCAAAACGACGTATCTTCCCGAACATCAAAATACGTGAATGGTACCATAGAATGTTGAATAGATGCCTCAGCCGCACTTTTATATGCTTTGGCTCGTGGGATGAGAATTAAGACCCATCTACCACTCCTCCATATTTTTTCAAGCCACCTGATGAAGGATGGACATATTTTGAACCATATTCCGGGTAGACAGTGGTGTCAAAACACACCAAAATTGATGGTAGTCGCGTCAGTCGCCGGACTTTTTCTCGTCCATTTCGGCACATTTCGGTGTCGCTCAATTGAGAAGAAATGTAGCAGAGACCCTTATGTAGTGCACCTTCAAGCCGCTTTTTCCAGTTTCTTCACTTTGGGTTCAATATGTCGTGTATCGTGCAAGAAACCCATCTTACTACCTCATCAAATGTGAAACCCAAAATTCCGGGCTGAAGGTGCACAAGCCCCATCAATTCCATGTTTCATTTTCCTTGGGTGCTAAGCCAGATGTCCTTGTGAACCTTCCAAAAAAGACCGGCGACGGAGGTGGGTCACTGAAAAGCCGCATTTGATCCCGTGATTAAGCGTGGGAATCGATTTCGGCACACGTCAATTGCCCACCACCACATTAAGCAGTCGTTTGAGCAACTGGGCCATTTCTGACCTTTGGGTTGGGCAGCGACCGACGTATGCGACGGCCAGCCCCGGTCTGGCGCTACCAGAGGATGAACGCCCTACAAACTGGGGAGCCGGTGAGCACGGAGGTCGAACCATTGTCGCGGGAGGATAGCTGAAGTAACACCGCAATCGAATGCCCATTGCCCTCCATTCTTAGTATTTTTGAACTTCGGCCACGAACCAGTGCGCGCGGAGGTCGAATTGTTGTCGCGGGAGGATAGCTGGAGTAAACACTTTAATCCAATTGGCCTCCATTCTTGCCAAACTAGTGCGCGCGGAGTTGGAATCATTGTCGCGGGAGGTTATCTAGAGTGAACGCCATGCCCAGTGGCTTCCATTCTTGGTATTTTTGAATTTTGGCCCCGGACTAGTGCGCGCGGAGGTTAACCTATTGTCGCGGGAGGATACTTATCTAGAGTGAACACCGCAATCGAATGCCCCTTTGGGTTTCATTCTTGGTATTTTTGAACTGCGGCCACAAACTCGGAGGTTGAACTATTGTCGCGGGAGGTTGTCTAGAATGAACGCCATGCCCAGTGGCTTCCATTCTTGGTATTTTTGAATTTTGGCCCCGGACTAGTGCGCGCGGAGGTTAACCTATTGTCGCGGGAGGATATCTAGAGTGAATACCGCAGTCGAATACCCTGACCCATTGGCTTCCATTCTTGGTATTCTTGAACTTCGGCCACAAAAGAAGTGTAGGCACACACCACAGCGGATGAGATCCCAACCGTCTCCAAAGTTGCAGCTTGTTTCTCCGGTGCAACACATTTATATTTTGAAAGAGATGGTCGCAGCTTGAAGGGTGCCTCGGCATTCGTTGACTCCTCCGCAGGGGCGTCGACAAGCGCTATCGATAGGTCAAGTTTCGGTCCGAGTCTGTGCTTCGTGATTCGATAGAAGAAGAACGATTCTCGAAATCGGACGCTTCTTGGCTTCCTACTTTGAAAGTGAGCTAAAGGAAAACAAGCGAGCGCACATGCCACACCGGAAGAGATCCCTACCGTCTTAGAGCCCTGAGCCCCGCAGCCGGTTTTCCTTGTGTTGCATTCATGGATATGTGCTGAGCCATCTTGTACGGGAGCCACCGTCACGATACCGGACCCTCCATGGTCACGATAACTATGAGGTCTGTCGCCTGAAAAAATTGTGAGAAAAAAAATCGTACTAGTAGCGAGGAAAGCATGAATGCGTTGTTTTCCTAAAGCTGCTGCTGTTCTGCTCGGCCCTGCATCGCCCTCAGGTTTCCTGGACTGCTGCTAGACCGTGTCGACAACCCCAGATACACACGCCCACGGGGGCGACGTTCACGCTCACGGTAGGACCCGTTGCCTGAAAAAAGGCAACGTCCTTGTCACGGTGTTTCGGAGATTGGTCCCCCACAAAATGGCACAGTACAATACAGCCGCAATGGTGCTTTCATCCTCCAATCACCGGTTCAAAGCATCGGGAAAAGCACTAGATCGTCATTCGGGGTTTTCCTCCTAACTCGGTGAGGGCACGAGTCCAATCGTCTTGCTTGAAGCGGTTCGAGCCGCGATTGAGACGGCCTGGTGAAAGCGACGGCGCTTGGTGGTGGAGTCAGAGATTGATTTCTGATCAGATCCGCTCGCGTGTCAAGGATCACCGGTCCGAGCGGCCGAGGGGATACATTGACGAGGGAGTGTACGGAGTGGGTAGACAGTGAGAATAATTACTGACTCCAAGAACCTTCAAAGATCCGACGTCAACTTGAATCTGAATCAGTTTCTTGGGTTTGAGAGGAGGGTAATATAGCTTTGATTGAAACCGAAAGAGTTGAAAGGATGCAGGGACAGGGAAGGGCGGGGAGATCGTGCAGATGTTGGTTCCGAGTCAATTTCTGCTTGCTTTCCGAGATTTCATTCAATGAGGATTAGACGTGGTCCGGATTATCAAAAATCTGCTTCAACATAAGATTTCCGAAGTTGGATGATCGAAATCCAAGATGTACCAAGCACGAGCGTCGGAAACGAATCGAGTCCACGACCATTTGAGGGTGAGAGCCTTGCCGGACATGAAGTTATGTAGGCCTTGCTTGCCAAAGGGCTTCAGACTTCAGTTGACCGGTTTCCCGATCTATGTTGGAATGGAACCAGCAGTCGCCAGTGGCTTGTTCTTAGTCCTGAGTGTGGTGGCCGAGAACCACGCTGGGAAGCAGAAAGGAACTTGGAAAGCCCGGCGCGTCGCGGCGTCGCCATCACGCGCGTGGCAAAGTCACGATCACGTGAGCTCTCATTCCTTCTGCTTCCCACCACGTCCCCCGCCTGCCCCCCCGCCGACTGGCCATCTGAAGAATGTGATCGAGTCACTTGCAACTACGAGTACTGACGAAAAGAGCAACTACTGGAACTGCTCTAGTACCGTATATCTGGGAAATTTCAAACTCTGTCGACTGAAGCCATCCACCATGTGAGGAACAAGCTTCCCGTTGTTACACTTACGAATCGACGACGATCCGTTCATAAGTAAAGGGCCACTCAAAACCAGTGTCAGAAACGGATCGAGTCCACTGCCGTTCCAGAACGAAGAGCCCAGGAATTGCACTCTTCAACGGACCTGTCTTCGACACCAACGCAACTCAAGGGAATCCTTGGGCCATACCCAACTCTGGATCCCTCGCCCTTCCATCCGGCTTTTATCTTTCGACTTGTTCAACTCCTCAGACCCGCCGGAATTTGGCCGGAATTTACAAGTTCGATTTTCGTTTTTTCAGCGCTCAGAAGTCAGAACTCCGGCCGCGGCCGTTCTGAAGAATTCGAGATCTTTTTCGATCTTTACTCTCCGACTCCCAAGTGAATCTGTATCAGTCTTTCATCGGCCACGGCCTTCGTCGGGCATCTGGAGTAAACGTGCGAGTCGGACCGTCGCGGGCCGCTCCTTATAATGTGATTGGCTTTCGGCGATTCTGAATCTGCTCCTTCTCCTCTTACTTTTACTTGAAATCGCCATGTCCGATTTTACCTTCCCCGTCGACCTCAAGCAGTTCAAAAGGTCAGTGAATGTCTCCCAGCACTCGATCGTTGCTCACCGATCGCAATCAGATTCAAGCTCGATCCCACGAAGCCCAAGCTCACTGACCAGGAAAAGTCGGATTTGCTGGCCAACATCCAGCTCTTGCGCGATGCCATCGTCTTCTTTACCGCTACAGGAGCAGCCCGCGGCGTGAGCGGCCACACTGGCGGAGCCTACGACACTGTACCCGAAGTCTGCATTCTGCTCTCTCTTTTCGAGGACACGGAGAAATACGTCCCCATCGTGTTCGATGAGGCCGGTAAGCGTTCTCGATTCTGCCGGTTTTCTGTTTTCTCAAGGCGCGGCAGGCCACCGGGTCGCTACCCAGTACATTCTCTCGGCTCTCGAGGGATCTCTCCCGGCTGAGCATCTCATGCACTATCGCGAGGCCAACGCAAAGCTCCCCGGCCACCCGGAGCTCGGCCTCACACCTGGCGTCAAGTTCTCCTCGGGACGTCTGGGGCACATGTGGTGAGTCGAATATCTGTGGATTATTGATTTCGTCTCACACCTTCTCAGGCCCCTTGTCAACGGTGTCGCTCTTGCCAACCGAGGCAAGACCGTCTTCTGCCTCGGTTCCGACGGTTCCCAGCAGGAGGGCAACGACGCAGAGGCTGCCCGCCTCGCCGTCGCCCAGGGCCTCAACGTCAAGCTCCTCATCGATGACAACGACGTCACCATCGCCGGTGAGCGATATGTGACGCGCCGCTAGACCCCACGCTTATCCGCTTATCCCAGGACACCCGTCCGAGTATCTCAAGGGATACGACGTGACCAAGACCCTCGAGGGTCACGGCCTCAAGGTATTCACCGTCCAGGGCGAGGACATTGATGCGCTCTGGGGCGCCATCAGCTCCGTCGTCAGTTACGATGGCCCCGCTGCAGGTCCGCTGTTCATCCTATGCATGTCGCTCTTCTGATGGTTATGTCCAGTCATTGCCAAGCGTGTCATGGCACCCGGTATTCTCGACATCCAGGGAAGCCCGCACGGCCACGATGTCATCCCCGTCAAGTCCGCCGTCAAGCACCTCCTCTCGCGCGGCTACCCCGACTACACCGAACTCTACGCGGGCATGAAGGCCGTCGATCAGGCGTACCTGCACATTGGGTCCACCACGGAGCGCGGCGCAAACCGCGTCGTGTTTGGCGAGGCCGTCAACCTGGTGCTCGACAAGCTCAGCAAGGAGGAGGCCAAGGCCAAGGTCATGGTCATCGACAGTGCGTGTCATCTTGTCTTCATACTTTGTAAATGCTGATTGACCGCAGGCGACTTGGAGGGCTCGACCGGTCTGAAGGTCATCCACCAGAAGCATCCCGAGGTGTTCATCCCCTCCGGCATCATGGAGCGCGGAAACTTCTCTGCGGCGGCTGGCTTCGGTTTCGACCCGGAGAAGTTCGGTGTCTTCTCCACCTTCTCCGCGTTCTTGGAGATGGTCATCTCGGAGGTGACAATGGCGCGCTTGAACAACTGCAACGTTCTCTGCCACTTCTCGCACTCGGGTGGTGAGTATTCTCTTTGCGTGTCTTGCTCGTCTAAAGCCCTTTCTAGTTGACGAGGTTCGTCAAGAAATGGATATATTGCATACCATGTACTCACTGCTCGATCCTCGTCTCTTTCGTTACAGATGGTGCGTTTCCAATCTGCTCCCTCTCTCTCGTACTGAAGCTGCGCTTTCCAGGCTGACAACACCTGCCACTTCGGGCTCAACTCGCTCTTCGCGGACAACGGCCTCTCCGACACCCACTCCTTCCTCTACTTCCCCGCCGACCCGCTCCAGATGGTCGCGGTCGTCCAGCGCGTCTTCTTCGAGCGCGGCCTGCGCTTCGTCTTCTCGACGCGCTCCAAGGTGCCGTACATCCTCAAGGAGGACGGCAAGACCAAGTTCTTCGGCGACGGGTACGAGTTCGTGCCCGGCAAGGACGAGACGATTGTCGAGGGCAAGGCAGGCTACGTCGTGTCCTTTGGCGAGATGCTCTACCGCTCGTGGGACGCCGTCCTGCGCTGCCGCGAGTCGGGCCTCGACGTCGGGCTCATTAACAAGCCCTCGCTGAACGTCGTCGATGAGCAGGTGCGTCCCGGAGCCTCTTGTGTGCGACCCCCGCTCACTGGATCCTTCCCGTGCAGACACTGATGAAGATCGGTGCGAGCCCCTTCGTCCTCGTCGTCGAGTCCTTCAACCAGAAGACCGGGGTACGTTCCCCTCCTTTTCCGTTCTCCACCGCACTTGCTGACGCACCCCCTCCCACTTAGCTCGGCTCCAAGATGGGGACATGGCTGCTCGAGCGCCAGCTCACCCCCCGCTACGGCTACATGGGCACGACCCGGGAAGGTGCGTATTCCGTTTATCCGCTGGCCGCGATACTGACACGGTGTGGCTGAAGGTTCTGGCGGGCTGTGGGAGCAAATCCCCCATCAGAGCCTCGATCCGCAGGGTATGTTCCTTCCGTGTGCGCGGTCGCATTCCTCCGACTGACTGGGCGGTTTCTTCTCAGCGATTGTGCTCAAGATCAAGCAGCTGTCGCAGTGAAACGGCGACGCGTGAGCGCGGGAAAGGAGGAGAACGGTGAAGCTGCAGCTAGAGCCAGCTTTGAGGAAATGGTTTTTGTAAAAGGGCTCAACCATGTAGGTATGTTATTCGACGAGACACGATACGCCGTGCATGTACAAGAAAAGAAGAACATAGACAAATTTGCTCGCGTCCGAAGTGCTGATCGCCGTGGGCCGATCGTCGCCTGACCTCGGGGGTTTAAATACTGCCTATGATATAATGCACACCCATCCTTCCCTTCTCTCTCCACAGAACTACCATGGCCCCCGGTGCTACTGCGCGCACAGCGTTCACGACGAAGGCGACGGAGAAGGACCCGTACCAGTATCAAGTTGGCTTTGGCAATCGGTTTGCTAGTGAAGCTGTGTAAGTTGAATCATCTGGCGCGATGACCATTCAGAGGGCTCATTTGGTACAGGCCAGGCGTACTCCCCGAGGGACAGAACTCGCCTCAGAAAGTCAAGTATGAGCTTTATGCGGAGGGGGTGCGTATCAATTTACCGCTCATGCGACTCCGCCTAATATGTTCACGCAGATGACGGGGACGTCGTTCGTCGCTCCTCGGGCGGAGAATCAGAGCGCGTGTGTATTTCATCCCAGCTATCCAGAGTTCAATTCACTCATCCGATTCTCAGGTGGCTTTATCGGGTTTGTCCGGATCACCGTGTTCGAATTGTGTTGAACAAATACCGCTGCCCAGATTCGCCCTTCGGTCGCACACCAGGGATTTAACAGGCTTCCGGATAATCCCGACGTGAGCTCTCCTTCTTCTGTTTTGCCAACATACACTGAGGATTTATTGACGCCGACAGTTGGAATCGAACTTTCTGCCCCTGAACCCGAAGGTGCATGTGAGCCCGACGCAGCTCGCGTGGCACCCGTTCGACCTCCCGCCCGACTCGGCGCGCGTGGACTTTGTCGATGGGCTGCACACGCTCGCGGGGAACGGCGACCCGACCCTGAAGGAGGGGCTCGCGATCCACATCTACACCGCCAACGCGTCGATGGAGAACAAGGCGTTCTGCAACAATGACGGTGATATGTTGATCCTCCCGCAGCAGGGTCGCCTTGATGTACAGACGGAGTTCGGAAAGTGGGTCCTCGTTCCCATGTCAGAGGTTCTCGCTCAGTGTTGGTTTCTTTTTTTCTTCTCAAGGATGATGGTGCGCTCCGGGGAGTTGCTGGTTATCCAGCGCGGGATGAAGTTCAAGGTTCTTATTTCGTGCCCGAGTCTTGAATCCGACCAACGTCTTTCGCCAGGTCATTTTACCCGATGGCCCGTCGCGAGGATGTAGGTTCAACCATATATCTCCGGGACGTGATAGATTTTGACCCACCGAAATCAGACATCCAGGAGATATTTGGAAGCCACTGGCAGCTTCCTGAGCTTGGTCCGCTCGGCGGATACGGTCTGGCCAACGTCCGCGACTTCGAAAGCCCAGTAGCGCACTTCGATATCGATCAAAGCCCATGGCAGAGTATGTTGAAACAACATCTCATTTTTTGAACATTCACTGACATATTCATCGCAGTTACCTACAAGTTCGGTTTTGCTTCTCCAAGTAGCTACCAATTAATCGTAGCACAGGGTTTGCGGCCAGCTGTTCTCTTGTTCTCAAGAGCACACACCATTTGATGTGGTTGCATGGCACGGAAAGTAAGTCGTCTTGTATCAAACCAATCGAGCCCATGTAAACTCACGCCTGTCTCTAGCTATGTGCCCTACAAGGTATGGTATATTTCCGCGAGTTACCTGCCTTGGTTCTGACTATTTCAACCTTCAGTACGCCATGGAGAAATTCGTCAATGTTGGGAGTATCTCCAAGGACCACATCGACCCGTCCATCTTCTGCGTCCTCACTGCCAAATCGAAGGCCCCAGGTGTGCCCCTTGCCGACTTCCTCATCTTCAGCCCTCGTTGGGACGTCGCATCGGGTACCTTCCGCCCTCCAGTAAGAATTATTCTCTCACCTCATAAATCTTGAACCAACGGTTGCAAGTACTATCACCGGAACTCGGCGACGGAGTTTATGGGCTTGTTGTACGGTAACTACGGTGGAAGAAGCTATGGATTCCAGCCTGGAGGTAATTCTTGTTTTGTGTGAGTATCTTTGATATTCCCTCAATGCCGATCTTTCCAGGTGCCAGCTACGAAACCGGGTTCTGCCCGCACGGAGGTAATTCATTTTCGGACTTTGCGGTCTTTCTTGCAGTCGATAAACTGAAACTCTTCTAGTGAGCTACGACGAATTCAAGAAGGCGTCTGAAGCGGACCTCAAGCCGATGCGCATTCACGAAGGCACAATTGGTACGCACATATAGCTTGGAGCGCGACCTAATAATCGTGCTCATGGTGCCTTTAGCATTCATGTTCGAGTCCAGCATGATGTTCACGATGACCGACTTTGCGATGAAGGGGTCTGGGAAGCTGCACGGTATGCCATGTTGTTCGCATCCCGCGCATCACGGACTAAGTTTTTCCTTTTCTTTCGCAGAACACGAGCCAAAGATGTGGGATAATCTCAAGGGGCAATTCATCAACCACCTTGACGAAGTTAATGCCGACTTGAGGGCTGCCGGTCTTCCCGACCTGAACAGCCGCGCGAACTAATCAAGCAATGAATCGAGAAACGGCTACAACGGCCACATTTTTAGCTTGTACGATAATGAACAGGAGAATACACAGTGCTCTATTTTCTATGTCTATGTACAACTGCTGTCGTTCAATTTTTACATCGTTCAATTTTTACGCCGTGACTATCTGCGTCGAAGTCATCCCGTATTGAGTGGGTGTGTTTCCCTATCAGACTCAGGTCAGTGTTAATTAGGATAGTGATTAAGGTGAACCTACAGGTGGGCAGGTGTTTGCCGACTCGACGACAGCGAGGTACATCTCGGAGCCGGCTGTGTATGCCGAAAGGTCCGGCAACGACAATGTTGCGGGAGCGACGGGGTTCATGGGCGGCAGTCCTATGTTTACTTTAGATACCGGCCACGTTCGTGGAACTTCAGAAACTCACCGAAGTTGTTGACGAGGAAGCTGCCGAAACAGTCTACGGCGTCGGGGAATTGGCCGGTCGAGTTGAGGTTGGCGGTCGTCGGCGCGTAGTCGAGGAGCCACACCGTGATGGGGGAATATCCGCCCTCACACCAGTTGGAATCCTTGTAGCTGAACGGGATGGCCGACCCCGAGGTGGCGACGAGGCCGCTGGTGGGCTGGGTTATAGTTCCATGGGCTGAGCTGATTACTCGAGGAACGTTGGCCGCAGAGGCAAAGGCAGCGAACAGAGTGGCAGTGAGGAGAGAGCTGAAACGCATTGTAGGTGAGGTAGAGGATGAATATTGTTGTGCGTTAGGCAACTACTTATACCTCCACCTTACCTCTAGCGAGGGCCTAGGGCTATGTGAGTTGCGCATGGCATGAGCGCACCTTGGGCGGCTTTCATGACGGCTTCGCGTCGCCGGGAGTGGTTTGAAAGAGGGCTATCACGGACTAAGACGCGTACCTGACAGGCCAATTCATGAACTGCCAGACGCCATATAGTTGGCCCATCGCCGTTACATTTTTGAGATATCAACTGCCCCTGAGTCCTTCTCGAATGTCAGAGCAAATGGATGTTGAACTCCGTGGGATACCAGTTGAAATTTTCAGGGTGATGAAAATCTGTGCAATGGTCAATTTGTTTCATCATCGAGCGCTTTTCACCTGCTTTTGTCTTGGGAGTCGAATTTGAGGGCTCTTGAGCTCCTTGGAAATGCTCAGGCTCTCACCAAGCTACTGCTGCAGTTTTTGCCCGTTCGGCCATCAACGTTTCAGCGAAGTTCGGAAGCCGTTTGAGGGTGCATCCACAAAGAAGCCTAGAATTTGGACATACGAGACATATGGAAATCGTCCAGCATTGTTCCAGAAGGCGAAGTATCCGGCCTGAGACAGTTCCAAGAGCTTCTAGGAGCTGCGTTCCACGCGGTGTGTTCGGTTCATAGCCAAGCCTCCCGAGTTCGTCCGGTTTCTGGCATTTTCTGGCCCAAGGAGATTCAAGAGAAGTTCTGCGTGCAGTGTGGGCGCTGTCTTATCGCAATCCATCGCAATCCGTGTTCGGTGGTCGGTGGAGGTATTTTGAGGGACTTTTGCTGGCATAGCCGCGTAGGTAAAGGCAAAAGGCCGGGCTTTGTCAGCTGTGGCGCGTTCACCATGTGACTTTGACATTTCCATCAAAAATATTCCTGACCCGCGATTCCCTTTCCGTCTGCGCCATTATACCCCTCCAGTATGCCGTTGTCGCGTGAGATAGTCAATCTACAGGCCAGTAGTCAATCTCCGACGGCCATCCTCGTCTAACTCGACGTCTTCTCCCAGGTCGGACAGGCAAGTGGCACCCACACAATGACATCAGATTTCCTTTACTGACGATCCGCCTTCCGTACAGGCCGGAAACCAGGTCGGAGAGAGCTTCTGGCAAGATGTATTGGCGGAGCATGGGCTTAACCAGTCAGGGGTCAGTCTGGCACCTTCCCGAGGGTCTGGCGGGGAAACTGAAGCACATGGATCGCACCACAGATGTACGAGGGCTCCGATCCAGTGCAACTCCAGCAGGTGCGTCAGGTTGTCCCTGTGTAGCTCTGCCGTCCGATCTCCATTTACACCAGGTTGGAGTTTATCTCGCCGAAGTAAATAACGCTGGCTCGCAGCCCAAATATGTGCCCCGATCTCTCCAGATCGACCTCGAGGCTGGCGTCTGTGACCGGGTACCTAAAGAAACACCCTTTTCTTTATTTCTTGGTGTTGAGGAATTTGTTATCAGGTTCGAAGTGGACCGCTGGGTTCGCTATTTAGTCCGGAGACGTTTTTGCATGGCGAGTCTGGTGCAGGCAATAATTGGGCCAAAGGATGTACGTGCAATCCATCTTTGTGGCCGTTGTATTGACCTTGGTTCAATTCAGTTTATACCGAGGGCGCCGAATTAATCGACCCCATCATGGTATGCCTTTGTCCGTTCATGTAGATTTTACTTACGGATATCAGGAAGTACTAAGGAAGCAATCTGAGCAATGCGATTGTCTGCAAGGATTCCAGATCATTCATAGCATCGGTGGCGGAACCGGTTCTGGCCTGGGATGTCTTCTCTTATCGAAGATGCGAGAGGTAGCTATATCCCTCGCGTCACATTCAATGTTTGACGCCTTATCACCCAGGAATTTCCTGACAGAATGCTCGCAACATTTTCTATCCTACCTTCACCGAAAGTGAGTGATGTTTGGACAGTGATCCATGTTTGCTCAAGCAAAAGGTGTAGGTCTCAGAGACGGTCGTTGAGGTGAGAGGAATTTTATGCGTGCTGTATAAATATTCTGACTCATTTGTCGCAGCCGTACAATGCGATGCTATCTGTACACCAACTTTTGGAAAACTGCGACCTGTCGATCTGTATTGATAATGAAGCACTGTGGGCGTTCCTCCTTATTGTGAAGCTGTTTGACGATCTCATGTTTGCCCAGGTACGATATCAGTATCCGGGCGCTCAAAGTGAAGAGCCCGAGCTTCAAGGATCTCAACGGAGTGTGTGCTACATTGTTTCTTCAAGCAAGAACGCTCATTGCTGAGCCGGTGTAGCTTATCTCGAAAGTCATGTGCGGAGTCAGCACCAGCTTACGGTTCCCCGGGCAATTGAATGGGTCTGTTTCTTTGTTGTTTCTTCCTGCACGCACTGAACACCAGGCGAAAGTGATCTCCGGAAGCTGGGAATGAACCTTATTCCGTTTCCCCGTGTAAGATTGTCGCTCAACTGTGTGGGAGCACCACTCATCAGTCCATCTCCAGTTGCATTTCCTGATGCCGAGTTACGCACCGATCCAAGACGCCAACTCTCAGTCTTACCAAGGATCTTCCGTCAACGATCTGGTTCAAGCGTATGTTCAATCAGATATCAGCAAGCACAGGGTACATGACCATCTCTAGGCTTTTCGATCGCAAGAACTTACTCGTTGCTTGCGACCCGCGGTTTGGGTAAGCCATCCGCATTTGCAGTGTTCAACAAAACGTCTCAGATTAGTTAGCCGCTATCTAACAGCAGCCACCATCTTCCGAGGCGACATCGCATCTAGAGAAGTGGGTGTTGAGCGCTATATGCTGCCTTGCTCAGTTGACTGATATTTCTTCTAGGCCGAAGTACGTTGGATAGTACTTTGGGAGTTCAACATGAAGGCGACACCGTTCTTTAGGTCGCTGTTCAAGATTTGCAGCAGCGCAACTCTAACCAATTTGTGGAGTGTGTTATATCTGGTCAAACACAACAAACCACTGACGGATTGTAGATGGATCCCGGACAATGTTTCCGTTACACTCGTCTCTGTGCCGCCTGTGGGCCAAAAACGGGTGGGTGAAAGATTGACGGCGTGGGGATTCTGACTGATGTCGGGCAGGCTGCGGTTGCGCTGTCGAACTCGACTTCAATCCAGGAACTGTTCCAGAGAACTCATGAAACGGTGAGCGTTGGTGAGAGCACAGAATAGAATATAGCTAAAGACATCCGTCGCTTCAGTTCCATGCAATGTACAAACGAGGGGCGTTCCTTCACTGGTGATTCCCGTTGTTGTTATTTGTTCAAGGCCATGGCTGACTTGTTGCACAGGTATACCGGCGAGGGCATGGATGTCATGGAGTTCTCGGAGGCGGAAAGCAACTCTCAAGATCTTATGTACGTCCTTCACCGCCTCGCTCGATCTCTGCTCACCGGTTTATATTCCAGTGCCGAGTATCAACAGGTCAGTTCATGCCGATCAAGTATCATTCATTCTTCCCGCTGACATGTAATCATTTTTCTTTTCAACAGTACCAGGAAGCGAGCGCGGCAGATGATGAAGAGTACGAGGAGGAGGCAGCGTCCGAGGGGTTCTCACAATGATACGCGCCAACTGACGTTTTCCGGACAACTAATTGCACGGATTCATGATTATGGTTTCGCACTTTTACGATCACATTCCGCTTTGCGGCGTTAGCTACATATGCTCCCAACTGTCCGCAGTGCATCATTTATGCTGCTGGAAGTAACTATCTTAACATCATATGATCACTGTCGCGAGATTTGCAGGCGCCAAGATATGGCGGCCAACCTCAGTGAACCAGTTCCGATTTTTCCAGTTTTTCTAAACGGTAAATTGTCGGAAAACTCTGCAGAAAAATTGAACCATCGTATATCCAGTCTGGAACTACTTGTATTACCCTCTGCCCCTTGGCCACCGTATGCAGTTCAACGCGCTTGCCCGTTCAAATTCCCGCTTTACGGGCCTCCACGTGACCGTTGCCCGATTCCCGTTGATGGTCGCTAGCACCGTGCACACAGACTTCCGATTGCCTCTCGGTTTCTTCCAATTCGTTTCTCGATGAGCTGGCCTCTCCGTCGTCGACCATGGCCTCCCACAAGACCGAATTGAGGATTACCGTAGTCGACGACTTTGACTGGCCCGCTGTTCAGGTTTCAATCCAATCTCTCGCAAGAAATCCAGACATCGGCTGACCGTACTCCTTAGGAATGGACCCCAAACTCTCTCTGTCCCCAGGATGTCACTCTGGATGGCGAAGACGCCCTTTCACCCTCTCGCTTGACACCCAGCTTGACACCGAACAGTCTCTTTGGCCAATTTGCATGGGCTGAGTGAGCTTCCTGCTTTTTTCCCGGTCGTGTGGGTCTTTACGTCGTGCAAACAGGTCCAAGACTCCAACGTCCAGTCATACTTTCGGTTTTCCCTTGTCCCCGGCCCTCTCGACTGTGTCCAAGTTCTCGCCCGACACTCAGAGCCCTCTCGAAAAGCACAAACGGCGGCTTCGGCGGTATACTATTGCTGAATCCGTCCTTGCCACAGTGCCCTCTCCTTCGTCACTTTCTCCATCTCAGCTGCGCGCCAATGCCCTCCATTATGCTGCGGGTTCTGTGGCCGCACACATTCGAGAAGCCCGCCTATCTCTCAGAGCCGTCCGTAACTCTGGCCGGCGCGATGACACTCGCACTCGCTGGCTGGCCGAGCACCGTCTTGCAGCGCTGGAATCTATTCAGGGGCAGATAGCCTCGGCTTCTGCTGCGCCGGGTGGAGGCGGCGAGGATGCTGCTCGCCGCAAGCGCGAAGCGAATCTTGTGCGGTTCCTTGGTGCGCGCAGAAGCCAGGGGCTTGTCCCTGTCTTTACCCGCCCGCATGGCCGGCGGCCTCCCATGTCGTCGGCGGCTGAAGCTGAGTGCCGTCGAATGACCGTGGGCTCACCCATGAAGCTGCAGTCAGATGCCATGCCGGCGCCTCAGACCTCGCGGAAGGAGTGGCCTTGGGAGACTCGTGTGCGCGCGGTGCTTCTGTATCCCCCTCACAAGTCGTCTGTCACGCCTTCGCTCCGGGTCCTGACGCCCACATCCTCTGTGGCGCTTTCCACGCCGACAAGCAGTTCCTTCGGCTCGATTATTGACCCGGAGACGCCGCTGACTGAGGTTGAGGAGGACGACGAGGATGAATTCGAGGACTACCCCACTTTCAGGTTAGACTCTGTGCGGTCGTATTCGCCCGACAGTGCCTGGCAGCATCCCCGGCCCCTACCACGCCCGCCGCCCCCCAGGAAGGCCCCACCTCCGCACCCACTCCCGCCCCTGCCGCCCATCGCCACGAACCTCACCCCCGACGGCTCGTACGCGTGGCTCGCAGACCCCTCCACCTGGGCGTCCCCCTCCGGGTGGCGCGGCGACGGCTGGGAGGTCGTCCCCACCTCCGCCTCCTCCACCGCCTCCCCCCTCTCCGCCTCCTCCACCACCTCGTCCTTCCCCGCCTCGCCGCTCCCCCCGCGCACGCCCACGCGCGTGCAGACACTACCCCCCGCGCCCGCGCACCGCTTCTGGACGCGCGAGCGGCACCGGCGTCTGCCGTCGCTGCGGCCCATCTCAGAGGCCGCCGCGTACACCGTCCGGCCACTCCCCGCGCCCCCGGCGACGCCCCCGCATAAGAAGCGCAACTTCTTCTCGGGGCTCGTAAGGCGCGGCAGCGTGCAGCCCCCTGCGGCGGATGTTGCGCGCGAGGTGGAGGAGCGAGAGCGAGAGGGGAACAAGCTGAGGAAGCGCGGGAGCGTGCGAAGCTTTGCCAGCACCAGCACCAGCACGAGGAGCGGGCAGAGCAGTTTGGAAGAGTATAGTGTGTAAGTAATCTGCGAGCACGGGCATTTTGATTATTGGTATCAGCATCATCATCGACATTCGCATCTTTCTCCAATTTTTCTTGCATACATATCTTGCGTATCTTGTATCTCTCTACGACATTTCTTAACATGTTGCCATAGGCCGACTGGTCTGTAGACTCTCGAATTGGAGCCTTGCTATCTCCGCGGCGGCCAATCAATCAACGACTTCTATATTCGACAACCTCCATTTGAATTTCAATCGAAAGCTTATTTCCAAGCAGTTCTCTCACGAAAACCAACCAATGGGCTACGTTTAATCGGTCTGGGGCACTACTTCAACCAAATCGATACCTCAGGGTGTTCCGTACCATGGGGTCCTCCACAGGGAACCCCAGTCCAAGTCAACCCCCCTCCGATAAGTACCCTATCGGTCTCGACCCCTCGACCCTCGCTCAGTCCCGCTCATGGGTTTCCGATCCAGAGCCGTCTACATCGAACCAAGCTCAGGAAGCTGCGAACCAAGCTCAGGAAGCTGCCAACCGCGCGCAGGAAGCAGTCCAGAAGGCTCAGGATGTAGTACACACACCAAAAAAAGAGAAATTTTAGCTCAGGCGAACACCCAGTCGAAAACACTGGTTTGGGCTGCCAGCTGAACACGCAAACGAAGCCAGTGCATTCGGCTGCCGTTTCAGCCAAAATAGCCGAAACTCATTGTTTCAACGGCAGTTTTGGCCGGCTGAAACTACTGATTTGCGTGTTCGGCCGGCCCAAAACTTATTGTTTTGGCGTGTTGCAGCCAAAACTGCGGTCGAAACTAATGTGTCCAGCAACGGTTTGAGAGTCCATCTACACTGGGGCTGAGACCTTTGTTTTCGACTGGGTGTTCATCCGAGCTGAAATTTCACTTTTTTCGGTGTGACAGCAGGTGTGACAGCAGGCGTAGGATACTGACATCCCCATCATATTATGACGTTCACTTTGTACATTAATTCCGCGCGCGCTACTTTGACTTTTCGCGCGCGACTTTGGATTTTCGCGCGACTTTGGCGTTAAGATTCCCTTATCGGTGGACGGCAAACAGCCGGCACTCCGTCGGCAGTGTCCCGGCACAGGGTTCTATTTGCCTCCGGGCTCTGCAAGATGATGCCGGGCATCGCGTGGAGGTCCGAGGATATGACGCGCAAAATTCAATTCAAGTTCGGCTGTTCCTACCAACTCTAAGTAAGGGGCCGGTCGTGCGATCCTTCCTACCAGCTCATTCAGTACTTACAATCACAGCGCAGAGGCTGGTAAAAAAAAATCCAGAATCAATCACGCGTGGGACTCCGTGAGGATTTTGAAACTTGGTACGTGCCAAAGCCTGCGGGTACATCGATATCGTAAATGAGGGATCGTTCTCGGAGCTGCGACGTAACAACCCAAGCCAAGTTACATAAAAATTCAAAGTCTCATCAAAGTTCCATATCGGGGTTGATAAACACGTGCTGGCGTAGTGCTTCCGAGCCAAACAGTAGCAAGCACGTCCGCAATAGCTTCCGCAACCCACAGTCCCCAACTTGAAGTCAACCTCAAGCTCACAGAAGTTAGATCCTATTGAAGAGACTGTCTCTGTCCTTTCCTGTGTCTCCCGGAGTCCCGGAGCTTCAGAGCTGAAATATCGCTTACGACGTCAAAGTCGCGCGCGGAAGTCCGGAAGTCGCGCGCGAAAATCAAGTGAAAAGGTAAAAGTAGCGCGTGAAATGAGCAAAGCCGCGCGAAAATTGCGAGAAAGTCGCGCGCGATTGAAAAGTCGCGCGGATTATTAAATGTACGAAGTGAACGTCATACCCCATCGGTGTGTTCTACTCAAAAGATCTTTGGATATGCCACTGATTTCTGTTCCGTAGCAACAACGTTGGTTGCGGATGAATTTCAACGGTTGGCGGCTGCTGGCTCACAACTCATACTTCGACTTGAAAACAGCACGCGTACTCAAGGGGGAATCAACGGTCAAATTTCGGACACCGGGTTGGAAGGGGGGGGGGTCCCCTCGGAGAGCTTAAAAAACTTTTTGACCCTCATTTCAAAATAGTTTCTAAACTCGCTGAAACGCTGTAAAAACACCTCGAACATTTTTTTCAGAAATATAAGGGAGGATTTCCGAAATTTTGATCGCAACTACCCAATTCGGATTGAAGTCCGGAACATCTTCACGTTCAGTTGTTCATGCAGACAGTGCATCTAGAAAGAATTCTATCATCTACTATAGCTATTGCTCACTGTATATATAGCAATTGAACCAGTTTCGACGGAGTTCGACCAAACGGCAAGAATTCCTAGCAAAATAACTGAACCAAACATTTGATTGCCGTGTTAGCCGTGGGAAATCACTTCCTCATATAGGCTGGCCTGGGGGGGGGGGGGTCTAGGATTGAGGCTTAAAAAACTTTCCGACCGGATATCTGAATTTCGGGAGTTGATTCCCCCTTGCGCGTACTAGCGTTCTTTATATCTGTGTCAGTCAACTCACCTTGTTCAGTGCAAACAGAACACAATGAAGCCATGGCCAACATGAAGAAACTTATTGACAACAGTGAGTTTATATTTCTTGCGGAAATTTGACAGTGGCGATTCCGCCAACAGATCACGAAACGACTCAAATCCATATTTTTAGCTTGAAAGAGGGTGTGTAGTTTTGTGAAGCGGGCGAGCTTCAGCACAGGGAGTTCTTCTCGTCGAAGGAAACCTAAGAGGACGCGCCGCGAGCGCGTCCAGCAATCTTGAGGATCGAGCCTAGGGGGTGAGTCCACGCGATCGGGACTCAAACCTGTAACCCTGGCTAAGGAGACTGTTACCCTGGACGGGGCTCCTGTAACCTGGAGAGGTGAGCAGATATGGATGCTCAGCCGGAGCGAGGATCCGTGGTTGCACGGTTCACTCAAGCTCCCGGTCGGACGCTAGATGAACATGGTGGTTTGGTGCAAAGATGAGATAAGATTATGTAATCTACTTTAGATTACAATATGCATAAACAATAACGATAAGCATGTAAGATAATTAGCGCATAGAATTATACAGTCGTCACAGAGCCCCCCACATGCGAGTCGATACTTAGTTCCTATTCTTTTTCCTCGGCCTCGTGCGGTGTCTCTTGTGCGAGCGCGGCGGCCCAAGCGAATGCGGCGCTTTCTCGGGACCCAAACGATCCTGTAAATCCAACCCGATTCGTCCGAGTAACGAAGGACTCTCGAACATTTCTCCGTCTTCGGGGTCAGCGACGTCCAGGCGCTGCATCAAGCTGGGACCGGCTTGATCGACTTCCATGTCAGGCGAATATTGCAATGTCTTCCCCTTGTATTTCTTTGGGGGAGGAGATCGGCTGGAGGAAGAACGCTGCCGCGAACGGGAGCGGCGACGCGTGCGAGAGCGCGAGCGAGAGCGGTGTCGGGAACGAGAGCGGCGTCGCGAACGAGAACGCGAGCGTGCGCGATGGCGAGAACGGGACCTCGAGCGGGAGCGACGGCGACGAGAAGGCGAGCGTGAACGACGGCGCGACCGATGCGATCGCACGGGCGACGGGGGTCGCTGGTGATCGAACGAGCGCCGTTCTCGAGAATAGGATGACCTTCGGCGCGGATCACGCGTTGAGCGCGACCGTGTCCTAGCCCTGTTTGTGGACTGGGATGACCATTGGCGCGGGTCGCGAGGGGAGTGCGACCGTGTCCTTTCTCTGCGAGATCGACTGAGCGTACGACTGCGTCCCCGAGGGGGAGAATAATGTCGGCGAGCCGGCTCTGCTCTCGGAATCGGTGGTGTCCTACCGCGAGGTCGAGGCGAAGGAGATCGGCCACGGTAGCGACGGGGTGGTGACGATGCTCGTCTATCTTCCCAACGACTTGTCGCTGAAGAAGCTCCACGAGGTGGCAGCCGTCCCCGAGTCTGTGCCGAGACGCCACGCGAAGGTCCGGCTCTGGGATGGAGACCAACGCCACGACCTCGAGGTGCGTCCTTCGCAGGGAGGCTCTTCACCGCGTAACCCCCTCCAGCTAGCAATTCCGCGCCTTCGGGAACTGCGCTGGCTGGTAAGACCAAAGTCTTCGGCGGCTCTTGTCGCAAATACCGCCCCCTGGCATACGGTTCGGGCACCGCTGCAATTAACCCGCTTTCCGTCTGTCGCTCGATCGCCACGAGTCTTTGCTGAAGGGCTCCGAATTCCGTTTCCCCGACGAACTCACTTGCTCGTATCTCCCCGTTCTTGGGATCTATGAGGCCACGTATTTGTAGGGCGGCAAGATGGCTGTCGAATTCCACCACGTAGTCGACCCCAGGGCGCCTGGGTATGCGGTAGATGTGCTTCCATTCGCACCCGGCAACGACCCTGTTCATAGTGGCCAACCAAGCTTGGAGATCGTCCGGTGAGAACGCGTCTGGTAACCCCGCGAACTTCAGGAATCGAGTAAGGACGGTAGCTTCTGCCGCTGGGAACGCCATGGCAGGCGCGGCTTTGGGCTTGACAGAGGGGTTGAAGGTGGGCTCCGCTTCTCCGCCGTCTGAGTCCTTGGACCCCAACGAGACGGTGTCATTGGCGTCTTCATCCGAAGCCGTTTCGCGGATGTGTTTCTTCAGGCCCTTCGATCGTTGCGCGTTCGGGGGCAGCGGATCGTCGCTCGTCAGTTCTCTTTGCCATCGCGAGCTGGACCGCGTTCGAGATTGAAAGTCCCGTACGGGAGCGTCGAAAGCCGGCCCACGGATCTCGGTTCCTGTGTACGTAGAGTTGTTCTGCGCAAAGGCGACTTTCGTGTACTCGCAACGGTAAGGGTCGAGGAGCGGTTGGATGGGGGTACCCTCGATGAAGGATCGCGCGATTAGATACCCACGAGGCTCTTCCGCCGTCAATTCATGGATGAGGAAGCAAGGGACGGTGGTCTGGGTGAGGAAATACAACGAATCGTACTCGGGCATTCCGTTCAGCCAGACGCCCATAAGACCGTCGTCCGCGGGCTTGATCGGTAGCGAACGCATATCCTCGACGCGTGGGCGGGTTTCTTTCCAGCACAAGGCTAGACGAACCCAGCCTTCCTTCTCCACGAGCTGACGCTGGACCTCTCGAACGCGGTCGACGGCATCGTCGTAGCGGGTGACCGCCCTTAGCTTGTCTAGGTCTTCCGCGCTCGGTGCGCACGGGCGAAGATTCCATAGCGCCACTCGAGTGTAGCGCACCTCGTGGAGCAGGCGAATTGCAGCATCGGCGGTAGAGTTCACGTCGACGAGGTTGCGCAAGAAGGTGGGTTCGATCTTCCCTCTGAAGCCGGAATCGGGCTCGGAGACCCAGTGGAGCGTCACCGGTTCGAGCACCAATTCCATGTCCAAGTCGCTAACGTGGCGTGGACTCCGAATGAAACCAAGCCAGGGTCGTTCAGGATCGTAAGCCTGGGGCGAGATAGTCGGATCGAAACGCCCCAGCTGTCCGTCGTAGCGGCGCTGCTCCGGCCTAAGCGGGGGCTTCAGCGGGAAGCTCCCATTCCTGATGCCCGAGTAGAAGGGGTCTTGACACGAGTTAGGGCTCCAGATCTCGTAGCGCTGGTTCCCGAACTCGACCTCTCGTCCGTAGTAGTGACTACAGGCGGGTAGCTTCCAGTCGAATCCGTCGTCGACGACAGGGGGAGCGTCGTAGCCGTGGTAGGGGAGGAGGCGTTTAGTGGCGTAGACTCGAGTGTCACCGGTGGATCCCGTATCCATCATGTCTGGGAGTCGCGCTTTCGGACGTCAACCGTAGAGGAAAGAACTTGAAATCCGTGAAGACCTCAGAGAAAATGAGGAGGTGGCGAAGACGAGCTCGAGAACTCGCGTTCGGTCTCAGAGCGTCGAGGAGGAAGGGGCAAGGATGGGCCAGAGAACTCGCGTTCGGTCTCAGAGTGTCGAGTGGGTTATCTCGCAGAGGGAGACCGCGCTTTCGGGTCTCGACCTTGACGAGATGGTGGTAGTGGAAGAAGGGGTATAGGAGATCGGTGAAGGGCGATCACTTTGGAATAAAACAAGAATAAACTTCACTTTGATCCCGCAACCCAAATAATTATTAAAAAACTTCACAAATACAATTATGCCGCTCCCAACCGATGTAAAGACAGATATTCGCGTCGAACTTCCGGAGCATTGCGCAGGTCGTATTCGGAGACCCAGCTGTCATCGCAGGGCTCGAATCCTCTCCAGCGAACGAGGTACATCCGTCGGTTTCCTTCTTTCCGCGAGGTGAGGCGGTGACCGAGGATGGCCTCGACTTCGTATTCTTCGGACGCGTTGAGGACGTCGCGCGTGGGCGGCAGAGTGGAACGTTCACCAAAGTCAGTGGATGACTGGTGATACTTCCGGAGGTGGGCGAGGTTTATGACCGGATGCATGGGGTAGTTATCCGGCAGGCGCACTCGATACACCATAGGATTGATCCTTTCCATAACTTCGAACGGACCCAGGGTTCGCTGAACAAGTTTTACTCCGAGGCCCTTAGCGTCCACGAGCTTCAGAGTGTGAGGATTAATGGTGACTAGGTCCCCCGGGTTGATGTCTTCTACCGGGCGACGATGCTTGTTGTGAGCGCGAGCTTGACGTTCTTGGGCGAGCGTGAGCGCGTCTCTGGCTGCCTGCCGATGGAACTCCATTATGGCGATGTAATCCTCCGCTTTCTGACTCGCGATGAAAGGGCGTTGGGCCGGATCAGTTTGAGGGACCAGAAGGGCCGTGGATACTTGTGGATTGTAACCAAAGAGCAGGAACGAAGGAGTGTATCCGGTCGAGCCGTGCACGGCGGTGTTGTAGGATCGTCCGACCTCGCTGAGCCACCGAGCCCAGCTAGAGCGGTCGGCGGCCACATAGGCGCGAAGCATCTGCTCGATCATAGCGTTGAGGACTTCCGTCTGCCCATCCGTCTGGGGATGATGGGAAGAGGATAGCGCTAAAGCGCCGCCGTAGAAGGTGACGACCGACCGCCAAAACGCCGTGGCCCAGCGTTTATCCCGATCGCAAATGATGCGCTCCGGTAACCCGTAGACGTTCACTACTCGGTCGACGAATATCCGAGCAAAGCCTTCTTGAGTTAGCTCGTTGTGAGTGGGAACAATGACGGCGTATTTGGTGAGTTTGTCCACGATGACCAGGATGGCAGTGTATTTCTCGGGGCCCGAGGGAGGCAGGCCGGTGATGAGGTCGAGAGACACCGTAGCAAAAGGGCGAAGAGGGATATGGGCTGGTCGTAAACCGCCCATTTGCTGGCGACGATCCTCCTTGATCTTCTGACAAACGTCGCAGCTGCGCGTGAAGTCGCTCGCATCGGCTACAAGACTCGGCCAGTAGAACAGTTCCTTTACGCGCGCTTCGAAACGTCGGGGACCCGCGTGCGCGCTTTCGGACGCGGTGTCGTGCATGAGAGCCAGAACGTACGGCATTTTGGTCTTGGGGACGCATAACCGTGAGTTCCAGTCCGCGTCCAGAAAGTAGAGTAACCCATTGGCCCCTTTTTGGAAGCGGGAAGGCGTGAGGGGAGTGTCCGGGCTCGGAACCTCGTCGACGTAATATTTGCGGAAGTAGCTATCCTGCTTGTAGCCGTCCACGAATTCTTTGACAAGGCCCGGAGATATGGATAACAGAAGATGGGAACGGTCATCCCAACTGTCCTCCACGCTCTTCACGGGAGGCTTAACTCCAACAGGGTAGGTCCAATGGTCGCTAACCGGGAAAGGAAGGGAATCTAGGGAGTTCTCGCGTTCGAGAACACCATCCTGGATGAGGGAGTCCGCTGGAGGGACACCATCCTCTGCTTCCATCTTCTCTTCTGGCTCTTGCTCCAAAGCGCGAGCTTGGCGGCGGGTAAGGACTGGGTAAGCCTCGTACTTCGCGACCACATCATCCCACCACATGGCTACGAATGCAGCTTTCTTGGCTGGTGAGAAGGTGTCCCGGTCCTCCGCTGTCTGAGCACGAGACTGTTTGTCTTCGTCCGGCACGATGGAAGGGAGGTCGTCCTGAATCGGAGAGCTATGCGGCGGAACTCGAGGCAGACGCGACAACGGGTCAACGTTAGAATGGATGCGTCCGGCTCGATGAACGATGCGAAGGCCAGGATACGCAGCGTACACTGCCCCCCACGCGGCTAGCCTACGATTGGCGTTCTCGTAAACGCGAGCCCACTGCAACGCGGCATGGTCCGTGATGAGGATAACCTGTTCTCCCTCAATAAACGGCTGAAACTTGACGAGCGCGTCCTTAGCGCCCAAGGCCTCTCGCTCCGTGGCGCTGTAGTTTCGCTCCGCGGGCTTCAGCGTCCTACTCCAGTACGCAATGACGCGCTCCACGTGCACGGTCGTCTCCTCGAAGTCACTGGCCCACTCGTCCTTCATAGGTAGTTCCACGACGTCCTTGGTCAAATTCGTGAACAATCGTGGAACGGGCAACTGGGCGTCATAGGCCCCGCGGAGGCGGTCGTAAACCGCCGTCCCACGCAGGTCCTTGATCAGGACCGACTGGATCTGCTGCAGGCTCGCGCCGAGCGCGAAGTCCGACGCGTCGGTGTAGAGCCGGTATGGCTGCCCTTGAATGGGATGCCCAAGAACAGGAGCGCCGGCCAGGGCGTCTTTAGCTTGTTGGAATGCTATATCTTGTTCAGCTTTCCATTCGAACTTTACGCCCTTCTTGAGTAGGAGGAATAGCGGAGCGGCGATGAACGCGTAGAACGGTATATACGCCGCAAAGTAAACGCACATCCCAAGGAACTTCTGCAAGTCGGAGATATGCGTCGGCCGCGCGATGTCTTGGATGGCTGCGACTTTCTCTTTATGCGTGGACAATCCCAGACGAGAAACCTTTTGGCCAAGCAGAAGGATGGAGGAGTATCCCACGAAACACTTAGGCGGGGAAAGAGTGATTCCCGCCTTAGCGATCGCGCCCAGTACTTGATCGAGATGCACTAAGTGCTCGTCCCAGTTCTTCGAGAAGACCACGATGTCGTCTATGTAGACGAGAGTGAAAAGCCAAAGGTAAGGAGCCAATACTCCCTGCATCACTCGCTGAAAGACAGAGGGACCGTTGCGCAGCCCGAAAGGCATGCGCCGGAACTGCCAAAGCCCCCTGTGCGAGCGGAACGCGGTTTTCTCTTTCGCGTCTTCGGCCATCTCCAGCTGGGTGAATCCCGCGAGTGCGTCGAAGGAAGACAGTACTTGCGCGCCGCTAAGTGCTTGGAGAATCTCCGATTGGCGAGGTATGGGGAATTCATCCGGAACAGTGCGCTCGTTCAGCTTCCGGTAGTCCACGCACAGGCGAGGTTTACCATTGCGGTAGACCACGATGCAAGGGAATCCCCAGGGACTCGTGGATGGCTCGATAACCTCTGCTTCGAACCAAGCGTCCATCTGCTTGTCTATGACTTCTCGTTTCGCAGGCGAAGCTCCGTACATCGGCATTGAGACGGGTTGAACGTCGGGCTTCAAGTTGATTGGGACCTTGGTATCAACGTGTCCAAGACGACCGCCTACTCCAAAAGCTTGAGCGTTCTTTCGTAAGACGTTTTCCAAGCGCGGTTTGACCGCGTCTGGAATGTCAGGTCCCCAATTGACAAGAGTGGTAACGTCCACGTCCGGTAAGGGATCCTCGGGAACTGCAGTGGTTTTAGGACCCCAGTTTTCATCGCCGTCGAGCTGGTCGTCTTCGTGCGGGGCGCGCTCCTGTGCCGTAGCTAAATCCTGCTCCCGGAGGGTTCCGATCGTCGTACGAATAGCGTCAGCAGAAGCAGCGAACTTCAGCCGGTCTTCCTCGTTTTTCGGGACATCGGCATATCCCTCTGGGTCGAGCAAATACCCGACAACCTCGCCCTTCCTGATGTACCAGGGCCGGGTTCCAGGATTGGCGATGGGAAGGTAGGGGCAATCGGCGTTGACCCAGGTAGTCGGTGCAGCTACCACGGATTCGACATCGGTCGAAATGACCATCTTTTCGACTAGCCAGTTCGTACGTCCCTCGAAGGGGCCGGTAACGCGCACGTTATGCACGGAGCCAGCGCTAAGCAAGCTATCTTCCGCGGCCAACACTTCGGGTAGGGACTTAGTCTCGCCGGTTTTCTGAGCTCGGGCTCGTTCGCGTCGAGCAGCGGTGCGTCGCAGGAAACTGTGTGCCTTCACAGCGTGAACCTTCCGTACGTCGAAGCCGAGGTCGACCTTCTGCGCTGAGGATCCGGGTAGGACGTACTCCGAGCGACCCACCGTGATGTCGCAGTGGCCGCTCGAGTAACAGGTGATTCCGAGCTCATAGGACACCTGGAAGTCCTCGCCCAAAAGGAGGGGCACGCGCATATTGCGGACGACGTACGCCTCCACTTCGAAGCTGACTAGGCTGCCCTCCGCCGCTACAACGTACATGGTGAAGCGCGTAAAGCCCAAAACCTTGGCTTCGCCGGTCAACGCATAGAGCTTCATCCGTATTCCCTCCCTGGGTTTCGGAAGGCCAGGTAGAGAGTTAAAGTACTCCTCAGACATCAAGGTGATGTCTGAACCCGAGTCCAATCGTCCATCGATGGCCTTAGCTTGAGCGCTGCCGACGTGAACTCGCAGACGCAAGGCTCGGAGCCCAAGGGAACCTAGACCGGCGGGCATTGAGCGGGCCCGGTGAGCTTTCACCACTGGCCTATCCACGCTTTCGGGACCAGACAGTGGCGGCTCCTTCGCCGATGGTGATGGAGCAGGAGGTGGAGGAGGATTAGGCGCCGGGGACCCGCTCGGAGCTCGACGCGTTCGGAGCTCACGAGCGACGCGGTCTTTGTACCGTTGCGCTCGTCGAGGAATGAGGACGCTTGAGTCGCCGTCCTCGGTAGTCTTTCCCTTGTCGACGGGCAGCTTGGACGCTGCCCTCCGTTCGGCTTGTTCTCGACGTCGTGTGTTGCGGTTAGAAGGTGGATGTGGCTGTGGCAAGTACGGCAGCGCCGCCCCGGTGGTCCGGGCGTCTACTGTGAAGACCTCGCGCTTAGGGGTTGCTTTAATAGCCTCAACATACTCTCTGGGATAAGCGGAAAGGGGAGCCTCAGTTTCAGCGAGCATAGCTAGATACATGCGTAGATCATCGGCCTCTTGTATCGTATCCACGTCCGTATCTATAAGATTCGCGTCGCGCATCGACAACCAAGTTCCGTAATGAGGGCAATCCCGAGCAAAATGCTTCGGGCTAACGCAGATGTAGCAATTGCCCGGGGGAGGGCGTTCGCTCGCGACGTCGTCCCGCTTGACGAAAGCATGTCCCTTGATAGTTTGTCCTTGGGGCCAACGGGGTTGCGAGGTTGAGGCCGCCGACTTTCCATTCGAGCGGCTGTTGTTCGTCCTGCGCGGAAACCCGTCCGCCGCAAAAGCTTCCTTGTTATTCTCTTTATCATCGGCGGGGGAAGGCTGGTCGCGGGACCGATTGTCCTCGTCCTCGACTTCCTCGACGGTGACTTGGTGCGCGCGGCGTTCCTGCCGGTCGTGACGATCTTTGCGCGGAATATAATGGTCCAAATCGCCCATCTTGACGGCCGACTTCCACTTCGTCATTAGAACGGGGCAATATCTCGAGATAGCCGCTTCCAACGTCTCGATGGTGGGGAACTTCGAGCTGTCGACGGTGTCCATCCACACATCGGGCGCGGCGTTGAGCAAGCGAGTGACGACCATGGGACCATCAATTTCCTCGGGGTACAAGAACTTGTGGTAAAGGATGCGGCGCTGGATAAAGTCCAGGGGCATTTCGGATTCATGGCCCTGCTGACGGAAGCGCATCTTCTCCCATTCGAGGGAACGCTTCGAGAGCCAAACTTCATTGAGGAATTGCGCCGAAAGCGCCTTGAAGAGTAAATCCCAGCTCTGGCTGCTTCTGTTGCGAAAGTCGATGGACTGAGTGATCCACCACGACTGCGCGCGGTCCGTCCACTTCATGGGTGCAATGGCCCCCAGGTCGCGTACCATCTGGGGTGATAGGCGGATGAGCTCGGCCACTTCGCACAAGTAGGTGATCACGGTCTTTCCATGACCGTCCCAGGAAGGCACGAGCGAGAGATTAAGCTTGCGATTGATTTGCCATTCCTGGGGTCCCCAACCGCCATTGCCATCGGAGGGAGGTCCGCCACCACCTGGTGCGCCTCCACCTCCTCCGCCGCCGCCGCCGTTCTCCCCGGAATGAGGTCCTCCGCCTCCACTTCCATTACCGGAGGGAGGTCCTCCGCCGTTCGGCGAGCCTCCACCTCCAGCGTCCTTGTTGCCGCCGCCGCTGCCTCCGCCGCTAACAGCTGGAGTGAAGGGAGGAGGTCCGCCTCCCGGAGCGCCGCCATTTCCAGACGCCTTGAATTCGTACGACGTCCAGTGTTGATTGGGCGGACCTTGCCTCTCGGCCGCTTGGTGCAGGAGGGCGGTTAGCGCGGCATTTGGAGCCGCTACCGCGTCCTTTGCGACCGAACGGGCTGCCGCGAATTCGGAGATGCTCGTTCCAGGCTGGAACTGCACTTGCTTAATTACTGGCGCGACTTGGACGTCGGTAGGGATCCTGCCGATACCGGGCATATAGCTGACGGATCCCGCGGGCGCGGTGGAAAGCGAGGGAGGAACGTTGACGAAGCGAGGGATCGACCTCACGGAGATAGGTGCGTTCTCGACATGGGGCTGGGCGGCAGCCTTCTGCGTCACGACTGGGGCGACGGAATGAACAGATCGAGCTGGGGACTCGGGAAGTGCGGTGAGCAACGGCCCTTTTTTGTGCGCACTCTTCCGGTAGAAGAGAGTCCGGGATTCGAGTCCAGCCGCTTCGATGAGCCTCGCTTTCGCGCTCGAATCGATGGTGTCAGCGACGCGTCCGTAGTCGGGTCGCGCCAGCAGTTTGGCCAGCTCAACCTTGGGTTCATCCCGTCCAAAGTCCGTTCGCACTGAACTGCGCGTGGAATCGATCGAAGAAAGAGCATCGAACCCGTCCTTGCCGTACAGGAGGCGCACGGAGTTGAGGTACTTTCGGATGTGAGAGGAGGATTTCTCGAGGCGGAGTTGAAGCGTTGCGAAAGCCATGAGGATGTCGGTGCGACTGACGTTAGACTCCATGAGACGAAGGAGTTGCCAGTTCGGGTCGAGAGAGAAGCGGTTACGCTGAGAGTCACCAGCAAAATCAGCCAACCCGTCCAGGATCTGTTTGGCGGCAAGGACGAGCTGGGCGAATTCATCCAGCTTCTGGGACCCCAACGAGTAGATGGACCCCAGGTCCGCCGTATAGACAAGAAGATCGCGCTTGACCGGCTTCTGCTGGCAGAATTTGCTGATGCCTTCCTCTAAGCGCTCCCAGTTGAAGTTGATGTGGGGCAATTCCCAGCGCATCACAATGTCGCGGAGGATGGAGCTTTCATCCAGGGTTTTGCCCATGAGGCGACCGTCAATAGCTCCGTAGTTGATGAGCGGGTCATGGTCGCGGATAGGGTCGAACACCGGGTGATACTTCACTAGGGAGGCTCCAATGGGTTCGTCGAATAGGGGCATCCCGGCGCAGATGGTGACGAATATGCGCATATCCTGGTTCGGGCGGAGGAGGCGAGACACGCTGTCGGTCTCGAGCACTCCTCTGCCGGCGAGGATGGGAGTAGAGCTGGCGGTGGAACGAGGCGGAGTGCGGGGTCCGCTCATCTCGCTGTAGACCGTGGAGGTAGGGTTGGCGAGGGAGGCGAGCGACGGGGTCATAGACGCGCTCGCGAAGTGCGAGGCCGGGGCATGACTAGCGGGGGGAGTGAGTCCCGCATCCGTCTCTTCCTCCGATTCGGAGGAGTCGGCGACGCTCTGGAGTTCGGGCATCGCGGGATCCTCGTCTTCCTCAGGAGGAGCCGACGAAACTGGCTCAGCAGCGGTTGAGGCTATCGCTTTGCCTTTCCCCGCGGTGGGCTTGACGGAGCCAGCCTTGCCCTTCTTCTTGGGAGCTCCAGCGGGAGTACTTCCGGCGCCGCTGGCGGCGGTGCCGGGTTTCTCAACCACCGACTTGACTTTACGAGAGCGCGGGATCGAAGGAGCTCCCGCGCTGGGACTGGGAGTAGCCAAGGAGGAAGGAGGAGGGCCAGCAGCTTCGCTACGAGCGATTTGGCCGCGAGTCTTGGGCTCGGTAGCAGCTTCGGAGGTAACGGAGGGAGCGGTAGCTCGACCTTGCTTTGGGGGGTATGCCATGGTAGTGGTTGAAGAGGGGGATTCCTCGATATCTGGGTTTTTATACGAGGAAAGGGGTATTGGATATGTTGCGGCACATCGATGATCGTTCCGCATGGAACGATCGATCGAACAGGGAATGAAACGGCAGCCGTCTCCGCTCGGGCGGGAGGAATCGTCTGCGAGAGCGTCGAAGGGTTCGAGGTTCGAGATAGAATCCTCGCGGCGGGCTGCGCGTTCAGTAGTAAGAGGGAAAGGGTAGATTTGTCGACGGTATTGCTCGTCTGAGAAGCGACGAAAAGGCGCGAGCTAGGCACAAAGAAGGGTGCTAATTCAAATTGCCCACCGCTGACTCAAGGTGATCAGCGGGGTCGTCGAGTTTCAGATCAAGTTTTTCGTGCAGGACGTCGCGCGGCGAGTTGGTAAGGGAAGGTCCAAGTGGACAGAGGGCGAGACCGGCTCGCCCGTCCCATGTCCTTGTCGCGGCGCAATAGTCAAGTAGAATAGCCGTCGAAAGGCATTAGGTCTCCATCGACTTGATGAAGACCCCTGTGCGTCCACCACTGTGAAGCGGGCGAGCTTCAGCACAGGGAGTTCTTCTCGTCGAAGGAAACCTAAGAGGACGCGCCGCGAGCGCGTCCAGCAATCTTGAGGATCGAGCCTAGGGGGTGAGTCCACGCGATCGGGACTCAAACCTGTAACCCTGGCTAAGGAGACTGTTACCCTGGACGGGGCTCCTGTAACCTGGAGAGGTGAGCAGATATGGATGCTCAGCCGGAGCGAGGATCCGTGGTTGCACGGTTCACTCAAGCTCCCGGTCGGACGCTAGATGAACATGGTGGTTTGGTGCAAAGATGAGATAAGATTATGTAATCTACTTTAGATTACAATATGCATAAACAATAACGATAAGCATGTAAGATAATTAGCGCATAGAATTATACAGTCGTCACAAGTTTGATCTCTTCGCATCAACTTCCTTCTCACTGTCCGCTTCGTACTGTAGCCACGGCCAAGATAGAAGCTGCCGAAACTGAACGCGACGGTCTTGGGAAAGAACTAGCCGAGGAGAAACAACGATCCCAGACAAGTACGAGCCTCCTTTATCTCGACACCACGATTTTGAAGAATGATACACCCTTTTCGGTTCAATTACAGAAGATGCCGAGAGTGAGTCGGTTTCTATCGTAACAGACTATTTAGAATTTGATTTGGTGGGCTATAGTCCAAAGACTACAAGCTGAACTGCTCGAAGGTCGGTGTCGTCCAAATTCCTGGTACATTGCTTTGAACGCGCTGCCTTTCAGTGCAAGCAAAGTCGCGCGAAACGGGAGACAAACTGGAAGGACATCGAAATTCCCTCACGGCCATGCTGGCCAACTTTTGAAATTTGGCGGAGGGTGACTCTGGTCGGTGTCAGGTGCAAAAAGTGTTTTGCGTGAGGTCCGTCGGGAGTGACTTTATCCAGACGTTTCCCACTTGGTTCGATATTCCCCTATCAAGTGACTTTGTCTCGAAATTCAAAGAACCTCGTAGACCGTAAATTTACTTGAGCAGAAGAATTCGTTCAGATTACTAAGCTCTCGTCCAAGGTCGCAATGACTCGAGGATTGGGTGGTGAGAATTCGCTTTGTAAACCAAGTGAATCCTAAGCCTCCGTAAGCTTAAGTAGTCAGGTGACTGTGGCGTAGGTTCGTCTAACAAATAAACTTGATTATCTGCTAGCCGAGAGACGTGCGTAGGAGCGACTTGTAAAACCAATTTACAAATCAACTCGAGAACTTGGAGTGGCCAATAAAACCAATTTATTGGATACTCGAACTTGCGTGGGTAAACTAACTAGTAAAACCAATTTACTAGCGAGTCTCTTGGTCAGCTGCTGTACGTGAACAGCCGACAGGTCTTGCTTGGCCAACTGCTTTTCTTGAACAGTTGACAATTCTTTACTTGGCCGGCTGCTTTTCTTGAACAGCCGACGGGTCTTGCTTGGCCAACTGCTTTTCTTGAACAGTTGACAGATACTTGGTCAGCTGCTGTGCGTGAACAGCTGACGGGACTTGCGTGGGGCGAAAGTTTAGATATAAACTTGATCTGTATTTCACTGTTCTACGTAGTACATTTCGAGCTCTATTTATACTATTTACAGCTGGTGATGTCATTGCTGCGGTTACTGTGCTCCGCAGTCCGCAGCACTGATTCCGTAGTCCGCAGCACTAATTGCACAGTCCGCAGTACTGATTGCACAGTCCGCAGTACTGATTGCACAGTCCGCAGTACTGATTGCACAGTCCGCAGTACTGATTGCACAGTCCGCAGTACTGATTGCACAGTCCGCAGCACTGCATGTTTATCTGGTGTGCATAGCAATTTGGCTGTGTTGCCTAAATTGCTTCGCAGATGGTCACATGGCTTTTCCAGGCCAAATTCATCTTTTCTAGTGAATGTCTTTTTCAAGCTGCAAACTCATCCTGACTGCAAACACTTTTGCGTCATGACATCCGCGGGGAACGAATAATGAACCGTCCTCGGTTCCAACTTTGCGGCTTGAAAAAGGCAGTCGTTTACAGAAATGAATCTACATTTGGCCTTTTAGTGCGCAGACGCTTCTGATAAGTAGCAGGAGTCTCCGTCTCTTCCCATTGCAGTAGCTGCCAGGTGCTGAAGCCGGATACGGCAGGCGGCGCAGGTGGCGCTGGTGCTGTGGCGTTTATCCAGGTAGCGACATGAGTTGTGGGAGGAGCAAACTGGTCCTCTGCTGTGTCCTGGAGCAGCTGGACTACGTCGATTGGGCAGTCGAGATCTACCAAGCTCTGGTAGTATTCTTGTGTTTGTGCTCCTGGATCAGGAAGCTTGGAACTTCCTTGTGGTATGGCGATTACAGTGATGATGTGATCATACATCTCTCGAATGCAGACCAGATCACACCGCTTCAAGGTGCACAGCTTCCCCTCGATGCTCCATCGACCCTTCAGTTCCCCTGTTGTGTGCAAGGTGTCTTGTTGAGTGATGATAATTCGTGGGGTGCTGGTCACAGCATAGACGAGCATCTTCCGCCCTTCTAGGCGTGTGTCGATGCGGATTTTAACAGGGGGTTGACTATAGTCCTCTGTATAGGTCTGGTCTGGCGATGGCATGTGGACCTTGGCCTTGTAAGGGCTCGCATATCGCAAGGGGCGAAGAGAGAGGGTTTCTTCGTGGGCAGTGTGCTGGAAGTGGTGGTCGCAAGGGACCTTGGCTAGCACATCCTCCTCCTCGGGGCTGTAATATGCCGCAGATTCTGCCACGGGTGGATATGTGTAGGTTTCCATGCCAACCGCGGCGAGAGACAAGATGCGTGGCGAGAACAAAATATATTCACGTCACGTGCCTCTTTTCTCGGCTATCCACGTCAGCTGGCCGTCATAGCTACCCGAGAGATCCTCGAAGCCCAAAGGCACCGCCAGATCTGTGGTCAAGAACTGGCGCGACTGCCTGATTCGTATGATGGCATATTCCCCTTGCTCGCGAATCTTCCTTTCGATCATCCAAGGGCCGCTCAACTCTCCATACAGGTACACTGTGTCTTCGTCCTGAATTCTCTTGTCGGGCTGACCTGCCACTGCAAAGTAGAGTGTGCCCTGAGTTATCCGCTTCATTCCCACACACATGACCAAGGTAATGCTGCCAGGCACGTTTTCTGGAATTCGAGGCATGATTCGAGATCCCTGCGGTTTCTGGAAGGGGTGCACGTGTCGGTACTGGTTGGGTGGTAAGGGTGGAGAAGGCCTTCCCAAGTCCCACAGAATTGGAGGTGGTGATAAGGGAGCGGGGTTCAGGATAGCCTGGAGAGAGTGCTTGCTGGGGCCGCGTAAGTCTGTGTCTGTGTTCCCCGTCGGCCGGCAAGGCTTAGGGGCACGTAACACGGGCAGCTGCAAGGCTGAGAAGTCGGGATAGGAGTATGATGGGTTCATGTTTCTAGGGTCTGATCTCTGAAGTCGAAGATGTCCTGTCGGTCGTATTGCTGATCCGTGTGGCGCTTTCAGGCTTTTAACTAGTCTGACATGCTGCGGTCGGAGTCATTATCTGACTCTTCACTGGATGTCGAAGTTGACTCAGTTCAGGATCATTTCAGGATCAGGCCCCATCCATCCAGTGCGCATGAACCAATGGTCCCTGGTGATATACGGCAGCAGTCTAAAGGCTGCGACCGAGTTTCCTTGGAGCATTGTTCCGTCAAGCTCCTTAAGAAGGTAGGCTCCTCCCTTATTCTTGCGATGCACTTCGTAGGGTCCCAGATATCTATCCTCTGTTTTCCGCTCTGTGCCGACTATGGTTTCCAGTCTAGAATTGCGCATCAATACCAGTTCGCCCTGTTGGTAATCCCGTTTCTGCAGTTTGTGCTTAAAGCGCTTTTCAAACTGCAGCTTTGACTTGAATCGTGACTGCTTCAAGGTTTCCGCCGCTTTGGTAATGTCTTGGGGATGTTTCTGGAGTTGTCTGATACGCAGTGCAAGCAACTCACTAGTGCTCATTCCTGAGTAAAATCCTTCGACAAGGAACGTGGATTCGGCCAAGTCAAAGGGCAGAACAGGCAAGGTACCGTGCAGCAGCTGGAATGGAGAATAGCCAGTTACACTGCTTACCGTGACCCTATCCGCAAATACTGCAGCTTGAAGCATATGAGGCCACCGCTTGATCTTGCCATTGCAGGCCTTCACAATGGCTTCGCGCAACGTGAAATGTCCGCGCTCGACAACTCCATTTCCGTGCTTGTTGTAGGGTCTGATGCAGATCTGAGGGATTCGCAAGCGCTTCATGAGTATCTCGAAAGCAGCCTGTACCTCAGACCCGTTGTCGGTGGTTACCTGGAGCGGGCAGCCATATCGACAATAAATGTGCGTCCAGAAGAAGTTGGCCAATTGTTGAGCTGTTTGGGCCGTAAGTGCCTTGGCCTCGCAGAATCCGCTCAAGTCATCGCGGGCTGCCACTATCATGCTGTACTTGCCTGATACGGGCATCCGCATTACGTCGATGTAAATTTTGCTGAACAACGTAGTGGGCTTGGAAATTGTGGGTGGAATTTCCATCTTCTTTGTGTTTCGAACTTGGCATTGTCGACACGAGGCTATATGGTGGTGGATGTCTGTTCGTAAATACGGCCAAAAGAACCGTTGTCGTAAATTCTTCCACATTGCACTTCGTCCTTTGTGGCCTAGGTTTTCATGAGCTTGATTCAAGATGGATAGTCGCGATGCCGGTTCCAGGATCACGATTAGAGGCGAGCTGTCCCGATTTCTTTTCCATAGCCGTCCTTCTTTCTCAAAGAACTCTGATGCCTTTGCGATGAACCTCCGCTGCTTTTGTGGAGTTCCAAAGTCGGGCATTTCTAGTGTTCTGAGAAATTGCTGGATTTGAGTCAACTGAAGCTCCTGGCCTGTTCTTCCAAGGCAGCAGGAGGGCAGTGTACAAGGGATTCTGTCCCTTGGCTCGTAGGCTTGTATTGTGCTTTGGAAATATCGAGGATTTTCCCAAACTCCGCTGAATGGAATTTTGAGAGGGTCTTCATTTACGTAATCCTCGGATGCAATAGTGATCCCAGATGCAATAGCATTGGTTGCTATAGCAACTTCGGCAGCAATAGTGTTCCCGGATGCAATAGCATTGGTTGCCATGACAACCTCGGGAGCAATAGTGTTTACGTAACCACCGTGGGAATTGATCTCGCTTGCAATAGCCGAGTTGCAAAAATGATCATTTGGCGATTTGTCAAGATTTGCCCAGGTTACCTTGGGTAGCTGATAGTATCCTTGTCGTTTAAGCCCCTCGATCTGGTCTGCGCTCAAGCCATGCGTGGTCTGTGATTGCAATGAGGTGCCGTGCAACAATGCTACCCTGTCCAGCCAACTGTCGTCATCGTCTTCAGCGTACTCGCCTTCCGCTAGTCCTCGTCGCGATAATGCATCGGGGCCTTGGAACCTCACGGCTGGTACGTGGATCAGTTCGAAATGAAACATGAGGATCCCCTGAATCCATCTGTTTACTGCCGCATCAGGCTGCAAGTCAGGATTGTTAAGAAAACCCTTGATAAACTGCGCGTCAACTTCAACCTGGAAATTGCGAACACCAATAATGTACAGACGCCAGCTGCGGAGAGCACGGTACAAGCCAAATAGCTCCAGCTTTGGTTGTGAGTAGCGCGACTCTCTTTCGCTCATTGGTACTGATCCATATCTGGCTGGTCGCTTCTTTCCTGCCTCGTCGATTTGAGCCAATATCATTCCCGTGGCGTCTCGTGAGGAATCCACAGAGAGGACCACTGGGTTGTCTGACTCGTAATCAAGGGGTTTCAAGGCTGGGGCGCTGGTGATTATACGCTTGATAAGTGCAAAGGCCTCTTGCCGCCGCATATCCCATTCGAATTCTACACTCTTGCGATATAATTCGGTGAGCGGCCGAATTATGGCAGAGTAATTCAAAATCCAGATGCGCACGGTGCCGCAGAGTCCTAGGAATCTGCGAACTTCCTGGGGTGTAGTGAGTGTTGGCCAATCCAATATGGCTGAGACCTTTTTGTCGTCTGGAACGCGCCCTTGTGGATTGCATTTCTGTCCCACTATAAGCACTTCAGGTCGGCATATTTGTGTCTTGGTACCCGAAAAAGTTCCTCCCGCGCACTTGATGCGGTGCATAATGCGATGCACATCCTGAGCATGCTCCCAAATAAATCGCCTTATCTGGCTGTTACCGGATATGGTTTCTGGGTTGCCGTCTTGGTCCAAATATTGACAGGCCGGCCCTTTGATAGGGAGATCATCAATAAAAATGTTCGCCACATGCGGGATTTCGTCGTGAAGAATAAACACCATACACTTCTGAAATTCCGCTGGTGAATTCGTGAATCCTGTTGGCATTGATGTAATGCGCAGTAATCCTAATGGGGTCATGAATGCCGTCATGTCCCGGCTTTCTGGCTCCATTCGGCGCGCGTCAAATCCCCAGTAGAGGTCGAACACAGTGTAACACTGCCTGCCCGCAAAGCCTTCAACAAAATCATCGAGTATAGGGACCATCCCTGCATCTCGAATCGTGACTTTATTTAAGGGTTGCAAGTCGTGGACTATGCGTAGTTTGCCATTCTTTTTCAGAACGCAGAACCAACGGGACCGATAAGATGACTGACAGGGTTCATAGACCCCTGCATCCATCTTCAATTTCAACACCTCAATCACTTTCGTGAGAATCCCTGGGGGTATGGGAATATTCTTGTACTCCCAGGGTACGTGAGGTACTGTTGAAATTTTGTATGGCGAGAAATAGGAATCCTTGAAGGTCCCTCTTTCAATGTCCTCGAAAGCCAATGCCTCCTCATTTTCACGCATAATGTGCGCGAAAAGCTTTTCTTCCTCGTGGGTTAAGTATTTGTCTGGGTTCAAATCCAGAGTTGTTAACCGTTCTTGAGTTAGACGTGGAGTAGGCTGAAATTCTGGAGGTTGCACTGGCAAGGGAGAAAGTGTCTCCAATGGGTCTTCAGGAATTCGCCGTTTCACCTCGTAGTCGGGCGAGAAAGTCGTCGAAACTGGTTTGATCTTCTTGTCGACTCTCTTATACATCGTGTATACCTGCTGTGTTATTCCCAAGTCCGACGTCAGATCAACAGGATAGAAAATGTACAAGTCGTCAGGTTCTAGGTAAGATTCATCTGATTTCCTGAAGATTTTCTCTGTAAGTTGATACTTGAAGACGTTAGGTTTGTCAGATTCCGCGGCGAACGAAAAACACCAGGCCTCTTCGAGTTTTTCAGGGGAACTCGCGAGTTCACACGAAAAACGATTCTGGAGAAGCTTGGTTGCAATTCGGTACGCTACGTACAGGACGAGGTACATTATCAAGAACTTGGGCGCAAATGCGCGATGAGATACGAGTCGATTGCCTGTTGGAGGCAGAATTACTGTTACATGGGAACCGTTGAATGGTTCTTCCCCGTGCGTTGGGGTGACTAGTGCGAGAATCGTGAGAGCGAGACTTGAAACTTGTGGTCGAAACTTTGATTTGCGATGGCGGGCGTGCGAGTCGATATGTACAGCGTAGATTAGGCTGAAAAACAGGGAGGTGAGTACGTCCGCGGCGAACGAATTAGCCGCGAACTCACCACGTTTCCCTCTACAGCCTAGCGCGGCGCGGCTGAGGCTCTTCCTCGCCTGAGGAACCTCCTTCATCCGGGCTGCTACCTTCAAAAGCCTCGGGGATGGGGCTTGGAACGAGAACTTGTTGAGTCCAATTGCGTGGATAACGACCCGGATACGGCCGCTTCGGCTGCCGATGGACTTCAATTCCCCGAAAAAGCCGCAAAAGTTGCAAGCGCACCTTGGGATAACCCGTAACGTTGCGAGCTTCGATCTTGATGCCAGCAGGAGGACCTCCGTCGACATAGATTGTGTCGTTAGGATCAAGCATCCCCGCCTCAAGGAGGTTGCGAATGATAGTCGGTTCATAGAAACGATACGCGAGAAGATCGTCAATAGCGTTGGCGACCTCGTCATATCCGTGACGTGCAAACGCATACATGACGAGGCGGAGACGAGCGTGCTCGTCGTCTTTGAGAATGGGCAGGCTTTCATAGGTGTCCTGGTGAAGGTCAACAATATTAAGCTCCCACCCGTGCGCGCGAATAAAATCTTCGCCAAGTCGGGTGGTTTCAAGAAGACAGCCGCGAACCACCGCATATACGACCATGGGGCCGCGACGGCGCAGAACTTGTGCTTTGATGGCCAAGCGATGCACGGGCAAAAGCTTCTTGGCCTCCTCGCTGAATTCGCGGTAGCGCTTTCCATCGACTGAGACGGGGACGCCAGGGGAGTCGATGAAGCGTCGGGATCCATCGAGCAAGGGCGGGGCAAGAACGTCGAGAATCTCCTCGAGTTCATGGGCCTGATGGACGTGAGTTACGATCTTATTTAAGACGCGCACTCCGCGCACCTGGGCGTCGCGCCGGGCTTTTCCAGCGGGCGTGTGGTCGGGAGCATTCAACTGCTCTAACATATCCAAGTCCACCATGTTGTGGGTCCCCATATCGACCGTGTCGATTAGGTTTGGCGAGCGCAGAATGAGCGCGTCAGCGCGGCGAATTGGTGCGAGTAAACCATCGATTGCCTCGGCGCGCATGCGCAAACGCTGGTGCTCATGCTTGATGGTGTGCTGGCGCATCTTAATCCAAGTAATGTTATGGGCACGCTCACGGGCGGCGTGCGCGGGCAGCGTGCGGACAGTCTTGTTGAGGCGCTTGGAGAAATCAAACCCGGTGGCGCCCTCGATTTTGGTAACCGGCCAAGTGTTGGGGATGGTGCTACGCAAGTCGTGAATTTCCTGCGGCGCCGCGGTCGAAGGTACATACGGGTGGGCCTCGATGAGCTTTACAAGGTCCTCCTCGTCTGATGAATCGTCGCTAAGTGTCGGGAATTGTAGGTTATAGCGCCTTCTCCAAAGACTCCGTTGTCGATAAAGCCTGTCACGCCGCTGGTCGAGCGACAATCCTCCGAGAAGGGAGTCGCGACGCGAAACGTATGCTGTAGCGCGGGCGAAGTTGGGCGCGAATCCACGGAGACGTGATCATCAACGTAGAGAGGTGCGACGGGTGAAAAACGACCCGAATCCGAGACCAGAGGAGGGAGAGAGGCTGCACGCGAGGGTGGAGTCGGCGGATGGTGTCCTTCGTCCCAGAGAAGGGAGGGAAGAGAATCGGCGAGAGAGGACAGGGAGGAGTTGCTGCGCAGGAGCAGTGATCCGTGCGCAGGTTCCGGGTCCCGAAGCACGTGGCCGGGGTCTAGACCATCCGGACCGATCAGTCCGCCGGCTCCGGGTTTTCCAATTCCGATCAACTCACCTCCTTTGCTTTCCTTCTCTTTTCCTCCTTCCTCCCCTTCCCTGCTGCACTTGTCGGCAAGGAAGACTTCTTTCTCGTTAATTCTCTGGACGCTGGCGGTTTCAAATCCTTGCTCACCATTCTCCACGTCGACCTCAAACTCTTTCACGTCGTTCCGCGCATCTTCAAGATTCTTTTGGGCTGCTGCTGCGGTAGCCAAATCTTCGAGGGTGAATCCGCCGCTAGGGAACTCGGGCTCAAAGCCATTGAGCTGGAGCGCGTTCAACACAAACTTGGGCGCCTCGTTCTGGCTCAGCTGGGGTCGTCCGCGATACGGCGCGCCTCCGTCTGGATCTTCTCCAGACGGCAATTAGACACCGCCCACCTCTGGCATGACGCGCTCACCTCGTCCCCGTCGTCGGAGCCATCCGCATCGGTGTCCGTGGCGTCGGGCATCTCGGCGTCGCTCGCAGGTGCGCGCGCCTCCAATTCGGGCATGTCGTCAAGCATGCGGAGGGGAAGGCGAGGGGTGTCGGGGGCGCGTCCAGCGGGATAGTGCGCCGCTGCGCCAGGGCCGGTCGGGACGGCCCAGACTTGGTGGCCATTCTCGCGCCAGACGCCAGCGTGCTGCATCGGCGCAGTTACGCTTGCCGGGGTCTGGTTAGGCGGGTGCGTGAGGAAACGGTAGGGCTGCGCTGGAGAGCGCATCCCGTGCCTGCCAGGGAGCGAAAGACGAGGCGGCGCACCCGACTGGAAGGCGACCGTCGGCAGGCCAAGCTGCGCGATGGAAGGGAGTGTGGGGCGCGTCCCCAGAAAACGACCAACCGCGCGCGGGAGGGCGAGCTGCAACGCGCTTCGCGGCTCGTTCGTGCCTCCCGAGGAAACGACGAGCTGACCATCTTGAGCAGGCGCGCTGACCGCGCTGCCTGTGGCCGAGCGGAGCTGCAGCGCGCGCGCTTCGCCGATCGCGTCTCCGACGGCGTCCAATAGTCCTGCGGTCGACGGAGTGATCTGTCGATCCAGGTGCATCAGAAACTGGCCGGGACGCCTCATCCTCCCAAACTCCTCGCGAACGGAGGGATGGTAGTCGGGCAAGGCAGCGTCAAGACTCGCCTGGCTCGGAAACGCGACCTCCATTGGCCAGGTTTGATTGCCTGGTGGGGTAGCGTACAGGTGCGCGATTACATGTCCACTTTTTACGCCCGGCTGACCTGTTACAGGATTGTGAATGAGCATCCGCGCGTTCAGGAGAATCGCGTGGTAGATCTCCTGACCGTTGCCGGTTGTCGTGCGCCCCGTCTGCTGGGCTTGCGCGGAGACGATGGTAGCAGGGCGGATGCGGGGGTCGTGGCCAAGGCGATGCCTGATCCATTCAGAGCTGGCGGCCGCCTGAACACGGCTAAAAGCGTTGTTGGCAGGCGGCTGGTGGTCGACTGGGCCGAACGTGCTGCCCGGCTCGCGGCGCAGGACTTCACATGGAACGGGTCCCATAGGAGAAACAAGACGATCCGGCGGACGTTTCCCGGGGTCGTCGTCCGAAGGGGTGTTGAGCTTGGGGGGAGGGAACTGCATGGTGGTGGGGTGGAGTAAAGATGTGGGGGATTCGATGGGGGTTTGGTAAAGAGGTACGCCCGTCACTTTATACTTCACCTTTCCGCAGGCCGCGCTTCCTCCCTTTCTGGAACTTACTTCCTGCTTTTCCTTCCAGTTGTTCATCCAGATGCTTTGCATTATCCAAAGCAGGATGATGTTTACCAAAATCCAAGCAATCCAGGCGCGTTTTCCTCCAAATTTCAGGGAACTAACAATTTTTAGTCGTCTTTCCCAATTATTAGGTCTTCGCGAGTTCCCGAGCGGCGCTTTAGCTCGAACGCCACTCCGCAGCCTTGGCTCCTCAATTATGTACGACAAGCCGTGGTTCACCGGGAGATCGAGCCCAATTCGCGCGGTTTCCACAACACGCTCGTAGGGGATGGCGAGGAGTTCATACCGGGGTTGACGTGTTGCTGCGTCTTTAAAAATTAGGTATGTTCCCTCCTCGCGTTCATCGATGCTGACCAAATTCCCGCGCTGCCAGGGGCGGCCGAGTAAGAGCTCGAAGGGTGCTTGCTGGGAAACCCAGAGGTCAGTTGTGGTGGGTACACCTCCGCAACTGAACTCGACGTCGTGGACATACCCTCGAAGTTGGCCGCGCCCACCATTGGCGTCGTTCATATTCGTCACTCGGGTCATGTCAACTGGCCGCTGGATTTTTAGCGCCGCAACATCCGCGCGAACGACGTCAAGTTGCGACCCTGTGTCGATTATTGCCGTGATTGTACGTCCCGAAGTTTCCACCTCGATCTTTATTAACACCCCTTCTGTCCTAGGCCAGTTCCAGTGTGCGACGAGGGGGTTATCTTGAGATTTTCCCAGAAGAACCGCCTTCACGTTCTTTAACCGTACCGTATCCAACATTCCTGTCCGTATTTCTTTTGATGCAACGAAAATTTCCCGCACAGTCATAGGAACTGTTAAGTCCAGGATCCGCTCGATTATTGACGGAATGTGTACCGTGGATTGAATTTCCGATTGGCGACTGGAATTTTTGAGGCTTTCTTCTTGTAGGTCCCGCATTTGGGTTCCTTCTTGTCTCCCTTTGTGAACCTTGGCTCGATGGGGAGTGATTTCAGCCATTTCGGTATCTTCGACGGTATTTCTGGGAAGTCTGACGTCAGCCGGCGTTAGTTCCGGCATCATGTCATGAACTTTAGGTAAGTGAGGCTGTACTGCTTCTTTACCTTTCGCTAATCCCTTGGCTTCTTCTCTTTTCTCGGGCTGCGGGTCTGATCGTCCAGCATTTTTCTCCCGCCTTGGGAGAAGTACGCCATCGAATGTCTCACGGCGGGCCGTTTTCGAGCTCGGGACTGTGCGTTCCGCAGCATTGACACCCTTTTCAAATTCGTTGCCCAGCTCCGAGCCCCGTGGGACGGTGAGATAGACTTCGCCTGGCTCGGCTTCGTCTGAATCTGAATCTTGTGCAACATACCAGCCCGCATCCAAGCTGCGGTATTCACCGGCTGATAAGCAAATCTCCGACTCATCCTCTGTTTCAGAGGCTGGAGTCGACTCGATGAAGGCGCTGCGCACCGATTCATATTCACTTTCCACCGGGCTGCGGGGGCGCGCTCGTTCTTTTGCGGAGAACATTACTCGAGGCGCTGCAATCCGCAGCGCTGCTTGAGTGAGTGTTTCCCCTGTGGCCCGTCGGATGTACCCGCCGTCCTTCATTCGTATGCGCCGTGTTTCTTCATCAACACTAATCACGTTTTTGGCGAGTAGGTCTTTGATTTCCGGGCACTCACCAATGCGGTGCCCTTCTGTGCCGCATCCGTAGCATCCTGTGATATCGGGCCTTTGGGTGTTATTTCCTCCAAGCGGGATAGTATTAGGATATGTCGAAAAACCTGGTGAGCCTCCAGAACTTCCACTATTCGCGTTTTTCTTGTCTAACCCTTTATTTTGTTTGGGATTAGGCTCCGTCCAGGCGGGAGCAAGACGCGGGGGTTGCACACATTTCGCAGCAATCCCTGTAGTGTCCAGAGACAACACCTTGTAGTATACAGGTGGGTACTCTGGGTCCGTTATCGACATTTTGTTCAGCTGACGAATCAAGCTTGTTACTTCTTCAGCCGTACCTGTGGTTTGAAGAGTTTTTCCTTTGCTGGATCCCGCTGCAGGTGCGCTCTTCTTTTTCTTCTTCCGCTCTTTCTCCTTCTTGGCTTTCGTTTTAACGCGATGCTTGCGACGGTACGCCTCATAGTCCGAGTCGTCGCTGTCGTCTGAATCTTCACCAGATTCCGCATCGGTGGTGCCGCTGTCCAAGTCTACACCGTAATCGGCAGCGTTTACCACCATGGCTTCCGCGCGGTTGCGACGGAAATACCACTCAGCTGCCGCGTTAATCTCCCGTACGGAATATTGGCGCTGGGAGTTTCGCGTGGGATTCATCTGGTTGATCCTTTGTTCAAAGGTGTTACGAAGATCCGCGTTAATCCCTAGCCAGAAATACACATCGTAGTTTACTTGTGTAATATGGCCTTGTTGAAGGATCATACCCGCCATGGTCTTGTATTTAATGAAATACTTTTTCCATTGCGACAAGTTTTGGAATGGGTTACCCTGTGTCTTCATGGTGTAAGCGGCAACATCACTGGGCTTATACCTAGTAGTGGCACGGTCCACATCGTAACTTTGCAAGAGTTCATGCCTCAGTTTGAGCCACCTGTTTTGCTGGTAGTACTTTGAGGCCCGTATGAATCCCTGTACGTCAGCAGAACAGTAATCCATTATCAACTTACATTGGTCTGATGGATCCGTGACATGGAATTTTACCAGCAGTCTGTCGTAATGCGTGATAAAATATTCAACTTCTGAATGCTGTCCACGGAAAGTCTTGGGCGCATCTCGGCTGCCTCGCAAAGGCATGTCCAAAACTGTTCGTGTATTTCCAGAGCCAAATATTGGCACTGTACTTTTCATTCGCGTGGGGCGTGCCAATGAATTTGATGATGAAGAGAAATATTCGTCTTCAGATGATGATGGGCTGCCCCCATCAAGGTTGCCTACGTCTGATTCCATGTCCAACAAATCAGCCGTGCGTGATACGCGCGTATGACGTGAATGATGGCTCCGACTAGAATGACGTGGCCTGGGCGTAATGTTGGGGAATGGCAGGTCGCCGGGTCGAGCCGGATTGATGAACTGCGTCATTGGTGGTCTTGATCCCCCTGCGTCATTTACTTGTGTGGGTTGCGCCGCATCCCACAAACTACTTGTGGATGCTTGTGGCGCTGCATTAGCTGCGCTGGAGTCCGCGTGCATATGCATTCCTTGCCTGTGTGTGTGTTCTTCCGTGATGCTTGGTGGGTGTGTTGGTACGTTCTGACTTGATAAGGGAATATTTAATTAAAAATACACCCCTGCGGTGGTCACCACTGATGTCAAGTGCAAAAAGTGTTTTGCGTGAGGTCCGTCGGGAGTGACTTTATCCAGACGTTTCCCACTTGGTTCGATATTCCCCTATCAAGTGACTTTGTCTCGAAATTCAAAGAACCTCGTAGACCGTAAATTTACTTGAGCAGAAGAATTCGTTCAGATTACTAAGCTCTCGTCCAAGGTCGCAATGACTCGAGGATTGGGTGGTGAGAATTCGCTTTGTAAACCAAGTGAATCCTAAGCCTCCGTAAGCTTAAGTAGTCAGGTGACTGTGGCGTAGGTTCGTCTAACAAATAAACTTAATTATCTGCTAGCCGAGAGACGTGCGTAGGAGCGACTTGTAAAACCAATTTACAAATCAACTCGAGAACTTGGAGTGGCCAATAAAACCAATTTATTGGATACTCGAACTTGCGTGGGTAGACTAACTAGTAAAACCAATTTACTAGCGAGTCTCTTGGTCAGCTGCTGTACGTGAACAGCCGACAGGTCTTGCTTGGGCAACTGCTTTTCTTGAACAGTTGACAATTCTTTACTTGGCCGGCTGCTTTTCTTGAACAGCCGACGGGTCTTGCTTGGCCAACTGCTTTTCTTGAACAGTTGACAATTCTTTACTTGGCCGGCTGCTTTTCTTGAACAGCCGACGGGTCTTGCTTGGCCAACTGCTTTTCTTGAACAGTTGACAGATACTTGGTCAGCTGCTGTGCGTGAACAGCTGACGGGACTTGCGTGGGGCGAAAGTTTATGACGTTAACTTGGTCAATATTTCACTGTCCTACGTAGTACATTTCGAGCTCTATTTATACTATTTACAGCTGGTGATGTCATTGCTGCGGTTACTGTGCTCCGCAGTCCGCAGCACTGATTCCGTAGTCCGCAGCACTAATTGCACAGTCCGCAGTACTGATTGCACAGTCCGCAGCACTAATTGCACAGTCCGCAGCACTAATTGCACAGTCCGCAGTACTGATTGCACAGTCCGCAGCACTGATTGCACAGTCCGCAGCACTGATTGCACAGTCCGCAGCACTGATTGCACAGTCCGCAGTACTGATTGCACAGTCCGCAGCACTGCATGTTTATCTGGTGTGCATAGCAATTTGGCTGTGTTGCCTAAATCGCTTCGCAGATGGTCACATGGCTTTTCCAGGCCAAATTCATCTTTTCTGGTGAATGTCTTTTTCAAGCTGCAAACTCATCCTGACTGCAAACACTTTTGCGTCATGACACCGGGCCTACCGGCAGTACGAGTCCCAGCTCCGGGCTCGCAACGTCCCTTCCGGTCGCTCTGCGGCACCCTCCGGTCGCACCACCTTCCCGACTGGGAGGCCTCTGGCGCCCGCCGGTCCCGGTTCCGGTCGCGTCCCGGTTCCGGCTGCCGCACCGCAGGTGCGCACCCCCGCTCCGGCTCTTCCTCCTGGCATTCCGATGGAGGTCGACCGCGCCAGAGCCCGGGGTGTCTCCCGCCGTGCCTGCTTCCGCTGCGGCGACCCCAACCATCTCGCCTGGGACTGCACGACTCCGGTCGACGTCCGGTCGATCGACGTCCTCGACGAGGTGATCCAGCAGCTTGGTGGAGATCTGCTGGAGGAGTTGTTGGCGCGCCTTGCGTCGACCGAGGCTGTAGCCGAGCATGCTGCAGCCACCGCCGCCGCCGTCGTCCCGGAGGATTTTCCCCTCCGCGACGAGTGAGCAGTGCGCCCTCGGTCGCGTCCCCTAACCGTTTCGATGTCCTACGTAATGAGTCCGACAATATATCTCATGCCTTGGCCGAAACGGAAGACGCACCCCCAGACCCACACGACGCTCCGGTCGTTCCGGTCCGACCTGAACCAGCTCCGGTTCCGGTCAAACCCGATCTCCCCTGGGATCGCCTCCGCCGCAAGCCGATGTGGGAGCGCAAGCTTCCTAAGCACTTCACCATCGCGGCAGACGCCTCCCCAAACTCTCTCTTCCTTCCGGTCGAGATTGAGTCCACTGATGACGCGGTGAAGCTCTCCGTGTCCGGACTCCTGGATTGTGGGGCAACCAGTGAGTTCATCGACACCGAGTACGTCGCGGCCAACCGCATTCCGGTCCGCAAACTCTCGCGGCCCATTCCGGTCTACAATGTCGACGGCTCTCCCAATGAAGCCGGAGGCATCCGGGAGGTCGCCGATCTCATCCTCCGCTACAAGTCTCACAGCGAGCGTGTCGTGTTCGCTGTCACCCGCCTTGGCAAGCAGAATCTCATCCTCGGTTTCTCCTGGCTCCGGAAGCACAACCCGGAGATCGACTGGGAGACCCGGGAGGTCAAGATGAGCCGCTGCCCCTCCGTCTGCAGCACCTGTCGTGACGAGGTGCGCACCGAGCGTAGGCATGCCGCGACCTCTGCCCGGATTCTACGTCAGCTCCGGGCCGGTCCGGTCCCCACCATCTGCGCGGTTGACACGGATGACCGCTCTGGCGAGGACGATGATGATGAGTTTGACACCGAAGAGCTTCCGGAGCTCTCTCCGGACGACTCTGACGAGTCCGATGACGAGGACGATCCGGTTGAGGATGGCGACCGGATCTTCTACACGATGTTCTCCCCTCCGGAAGACATCCGCGCTACCAGCACCGTCTCCCAACGGCTGGCTGAGGCGCACGCCAAGAACTCCGCGTCCGGTACGGAAGCGATTCCCGAGTGGGCCCGCGAGTTCGAGGATGTCTTCAACCGGGAGTCGTTCGACTCGTTACCGGAACGTCGCAGTTGGGACCACGCTATTGAGCTCGTCCCGGACTCGAAACCGGCCAACTGTAAGGTCTACCCCATCTCACCCCTCGAGCAGCGCGAGCTCGACGCGTTTATCGAGGAGGGTCTGGCCACGGGTCGTATCCGGCCATCGAAGTCTCCGATGGCGTCTCCGGTCTTCTTTGTCAAGAAGAAGGACGGAGCGCTCCGGTTCGTCCAGGACTACCGGGCGCTCAATGCGATGACCGTGAAAAACCGGTACCCACTCCCTCTGATCAACGACCTTATTAACCGATTGAAGGGAGCCCGGTTCTTCACGAAACTCGACATCCGGTGGGGCTTCAACAACGTCCGCATCCGGAAGGGTGACGAGTGGAAGGCTGCCTTCCGGACTAACCGGGGGCTCTTCGAGCCCCTGGTGATGTACTTCGGCCTGACCAACTCCCCTGCGACCTTCCAGACCATGATGAACGACATCTTCCAGGACCTCATCCTGTCTGGGGATGTCATGGTCTACCTCGACGACATTCTCATCGCGCACTCGGACCTTACCCGACATCGCGAGATCGTCCGGGAGGTCCTCCGGCGGCTCCGGGCGCACAAGCTCTACTTGCGACCGGAGAAGTGCGAGTTTGAGAAGTCGTCAATCGAGTACCTCGGTGTGATCATCTCTCACAACCACGTCGAGATGGACCCGGTCAAGGTCGCCGGAGTCACCGCTTGGCCGACTCCCGAGAACAAGAAGGACGTGCAACAGTTTGTCGGCTTCACTAACTTCTACCGGCGCTTCATCCGGGACTTCTCCGGCCTCGCTCGTCCGCTCTTTGATCTGACCCGGAAGGGCCAGGTTTGGGTTTGGACTGAGAAGGAAGCCGGCGCGTTCCAGGCGCTCAAGGACGCGGTAACCTCCGATCCGGTTCTCATCCTTCCGGACGAGACCCGGATGTACCGCCTCGAAGCCGACAGCTCCGACTTCGCCTCCGGCGCCGTCCTTTCGCAGGAGTCCGACGACGGGAAGTGGCACCCCGTTGCGTTCTTTTCCAAGAGCTTGTCTCCGGTCCAGCGCAACTACGAGATCCACGACAAGGAAATGCTCGCGATCGTCCGGTCTCTCGAGGAGTGGCGACACTTCCTCGAGGGGTCGCAGCTTCCGGTCGAGATCTGGACCGACCACAAGAACTTGGAGTACTTCCGGAAGTCGCAGAACCTCAACCGGAGGCAGGCACGGTGGTCGCTGTACCTGTCCCGGTTCGACTTCACCCTTCACCACAAGCCCGGGCGCTTGATGGGTCGACCGGACGCCCTCTCTCGGCGACCGGACCATGGGGCGGCTTCGGATAATCAGGATGTGACGCTCCTGACTCCGGAGCTCTTCCATGTCCGCGCGCTGGAGGGCATCACCATCTCCGGTCCGGAAGCCCCCCTCCTCCGTGACATCCGCGACGCCCTAGCCGGCGCTCCGGACCTTGAGGATCCGGTTGCTCGCGCAGCCCGGGAACTCCTCAAGGTTCGCGGCGCCCGCTCGTCCCGGAACGCTGAGTGGAACGTTTCCGGCGGCCTCCTCTATTTCCGCGGTAAGGTTGTCGTCCCCCGGGACAAAGACCTTCGCCGCCGGATCTTGGAGCAGCACCACGACACGCGGGTTGCTGGCCATGCCGGGCGCTTCAAGACGTTGGAGCTTGTCTCCCGGAACTACTGGTGGCCCCAGATGTCCCGCCACGTTGGCCGGTATGTGGCGACCTGCGACTTGTGTTGCCGGACCAAGGCGCTCCGGAAGCTTCCGGTTGGCAAGCTGCACCCGACTGAAGTTCCTCCGGACCGCTGGCACACGGTTTCGGTGGACTTCGTCGTGGAGCTCCCGGAGGCCCACGGATACGATGCTATCATGGTCGTAGTCGATGTCCTCGGTAAGCGTGGTCACTTCAATGAGTGCACGACCCACATCGACGCCGTTGGTGCCGCCCGGTTGTACTACCGGAATGTCTGGAGGCACCATGGCACTCCGGAGAGGTACATCTCCGACCGGGGTGTCCAGTTCATTGCTGAGTTCACCCGGGAGCTGTGGCGGCTCATCGGTATTGAGCCGGCGACCTCCACAGCGTGGCATCCGCAGACCGACGGTCAGACCGAGCGAGTTAACCAGGAGATGGAGCAGTTCCTGCGCATCTTCACTAACTACAAGCAGGATGACTGGGACTACCTCCTTCCGGCCGCGGAGTTCGCGTACAACAACCACGTTCACTCCTCCACGCAGCAGGTTCCGTTCATGACCGACTCCGGTCGCCTCCCCCGGATGGGGTTCGAGCCGACCGGAGTGCGCTCTAAGGTGGAGTCCGCAAACGAGTTCCGCGACCGCATCGCCTCCGGGGTCTCAGAAGCTCGGTCTGCTCTGGTGAAGGCCAAGGAGGAGTACAAGCGGTATTACGACCGCCGTCGCACTCCCGCTCCGGACATCAAGGTCGGGGACCGGGTCTGGCTTGACGCGTCGGACATCCAGACCACTCGTCCGTCGCCGGGCCTCTCCCATCGGCGGCTGGGCCCGTTTACGGTGCTTAAAGTCGTTGGGAAGGGTGCATTCAAGCTAGAGCTCCCACCCCACTACTCCCGGCTTCATCCGGTCTTTCCGGTCGTGAAGCTCGAGCTTGCGGAGGAAGACCCGTTCCCGGGCCGCCCAGGGTATGACGAGCCCGCTCCGGTACTTCCGGACGCACCCGGAGACGCTCCGGAATGGGAAGTCAACGCAGTTCTGGACGCCAAGGTCCGCTGGAAGAGCCTGTACTACTTTGTTAGCTGGAAGGGCTACAGTGCGGCGCACAACCAGTGGGTTAAACACTCCGACTTCTTCGGTCCGGAAGCCCTCGCAGCGTTCTACGAAAAATATCCGGCCAAACCTCGTTCAATTGCTCGTGCGTCATTCGACTCCCTCCCCTTCCGCAACACCACCCTCCATGTCCGGTCTATGCGTCGAGGCGCCGCATTCCAAGGGGGGGATGATGTCAGGGGAACCCCCCTTTCGCACGCCTCCTCCGGTCGTTGGCCCCGCCCTTCCGGTCGCTCCGGTCGTCCCGGTCGACCGGAACCCCCCGGTCAACCGGAACGTGCCGATGCCGGCTGGCATTCGGCATGCGATCATGCGCGTGACCTCGGCATCCGTTCCCGATCACTCCGGTCCCGTGCACCTGTCCAGTAGACTATTATACTCACGGCCTAGCGTGGGAATCCTCAGAGTTTCTTCTCTTCGGATTCCCCTCGCTAGGTGCGTTACTCAATGTCTGTAGCTACTGTTTATTCACCTTCGGATTCCCCTCGCTAGGACTCTTGAGTACTCTCGGGCCTTGAGGTTGCCCTTACAAAGCCTTAAGGGTTAACCTTAAGGGCAGGATTAAGGCCTTATTGTCCATTTTAGGAAATACCTTCCTACGGTTCATTTGAGGGCAGACTGCATCGTATTGTGTGTCAAAGAAGCGTATAAGGTACCTGCTACATATCCCCATCCTCAGAATACTTGTTTATCTTATCTTCAGTGATTTATGGTGGGTTTTTAGGTGCACCAACCTGCCCCACCCGATCTGCATGACATGTTCATGACCAGTGCCCGTGTACATGCTAACAATCTATGAGAAATGGCTGGTGTCGTCAAGCGTAAAGCTTGCGTAAAGCAAATTTTCATCAGTCGCATCAATTGATGCGACCGGGTAACTCGGCCCGCAGCGGTCCGAAGTCTTAAGACCTTAACGTCCCAGAAGGCCGACCGTTAAGCCTTATGATAAGGGGTTATTAACCCTTAATCAGATTAAGGCCTTAAAGGTTAGGCCAACACTGCAGTAGGTTCTAATTTCGGTTCCAGAAGGCGGAAACCGAAACTTTAAGTTTCAGGGCCGGAAAGCCGGCCCGGGCCCGGCCCGTTGATCCGCCCCTGAAACTTTAAGTTTCGGTTTCCTCTTCGGGGGCCCCAAAATTTCTCAATTTCCGGAGTGTTACTGCCAGTGTCATTTGATGCTAGCGAACGACTGGATAATTCGGTAGATCCCACATGGATCGGAAACAAGATGGAGTACTTGACTGTAAGTAATAAAAAGTTCAAAGTCCCGTGGGCCACTCGTCCACTCCTCCGTGGAGCACGCAGACCTCAGAGTCCGCTTTATTCGCCCAAACGTTCTTCAGAATCTTCGATTCTACGCGCTCGTTGCAATCTCCAGCAAGCTATGACGCAAGGCGCGAAACAAACCGCATACCGGCTTTGTGTCTCTTCCAATCCGTCTTTTGACAACTTGCTCCGCAGTATACAACATATTGCCGAAGAATCTCAATGAGCGAACGAAACGTGGTGGATACGAGTAGTAGAGCAGACCAGCTGACAACCCGAACACCGCTGGAACTGCGTAGGCTCCGTTTCCTGCGCAGCGCACTCGGGTCGGCCGCAGGGCTTCAAAATCAGGGCTCTAACAGTGGGGCTCTCATTCACCCAGTTTTGTTCCTTGTTAGCGCGAAAGAAAGAACCGAAGAGACCAAACTTTCCGACCATGAATCCAGCGGACCTATCCCACCCTGCGACAAATGGGTGAATTTCCGCGCCGATCAACCAACTGCCTTCCCCGAATTGTCGTGGATTTTTGCTGGAATGAAACAGTTCGGAAAGGCATTTGTAAAGGTCCGGTGGCGGGTGGCCCGCATCTGCAGTACATCTACCGATTGTTGAATACTAATGTAATGCAGAATCCCGCTCGTTCGAATCGAGCCCGAACCATGCCCCAAAATTGTTTCATTCTTTTCCCTTTGGGCTATCGGCCAGTAGCTCAGATTAAATAGGCTGGAATAATCCACGAGATGGAGCCTTTGTCAAGCAGGAATGGTCCGAGCAAAACTGCAAGACTCTTCCTAAAGGCTGGGGATATCTCACTGCAACAATGCCCGCACGTATATTGAGACACGGGATCCGGACGGACAATGAGGCTCCGTTGCGGATGGCCCGCGTCTGCAACAATTGATTCAAAGCCGGTACTTACTCACCATGCGGAAAGCCGCTCGCTCGACTCGAGCCCGAGTCCTATAGCGTGTCCTGTACATTTTTTTTCCTTACTCGCGAACATGAATGGTTGGAAGTTGATGGTTGGCTGTTTCGGAATGATCACCGATCAATTAGTGTTCCTGAATGCGTAAGATCACCACGTGGGAAAGCTGTTCCTTTTGCTGTTTCATCGCGGCGACCGCAGCGGCTTTCTCGTCCTCCCACCATGGCGTCCACCGACAGAATGGCTGCTTATCGCGTCCGTCCTCGTCTCTCATCCGCCCTGATACTCCCTAGATGCTTACTTGGCTGCTGACAGGCCCAGCGACTCCAAGCTGGCGCCGACCAGCCCACAAACGGCGGGGCGTCCCAGGGACAGGCGCACGAGCTCAGCAGTATCAGCAACAGAGAGACGAACGGCTCTGCGGCGTCTCTTACCGCCATGCCTGGCTTCCTCGCTGAGGTGCTTTATCTCACCTCTTTGTGTTTTTATGAATAACGAATAATAACACGGTAAAAGGTGACTGCGGTGCAAGACGCAATAGGGGCCTTCAACGCAAACATCACGCGCATCGCCGCGCTCAACAACCGCTCCCTCAGCGCGCTCGGCGACGAGGAAGCGAACGTGAAGCGCGAGCTGGATCCGCTCGTGGCGGAGACGATGGCGCAGAGCACCCAGCTGAAGGACCGCCTGCAGGCGCTGCAAGCTGCGGTGCTGCCCGGGGCGCGGAAGAAGCAGGAGAAGGAGATGCGGCAGAATCGGACGAAGCATCTGCGGGACAAGTTTGTGGAGGCGCTGCAGACGTATCAGCAGGTCGAGCAGGAGTACCGGGCGAAGGCGCGGCAGCGGGTGGAGAGACAGTATCGGATCGGTGCGTATCCCCTCTCTTTGTTCATCGTTTCTGTCGAGTTCAGGGTGAACTAAATTTGTGCGTCCAGTCAAACCCGAGGCGACGCAGCAGGAAATCAACGAAGCCATCGAAGGCGGCGGAGACCAGGTCTTCATGCAGGCTGTGCGTCCCCTTCTTATTCCCATTGATCTCAACCACACTGATACTCGTTACTGTAGCTCACAACAAACCCAAGCTACGCCCACGCGCGCTCCGCGTTCAACGAGGTGCAGACGCGCGCGCAGGACTTGAGAAAGATGGAGCAGACGCTGGGGGAGCTGGCGGTGTTGTTTAGTGATGTGCGTCCTTCCTCCCTTCTTTTTCGTGCTTGCTTCCTTCCATTTTATCTTCGCGCCTCTTTATCCGCTTTGCGGTGCTGTGTATCCCATCCGATCACCCTTCCATTTGGATGGTTCAAGTTGGGAATTGCTGTGCATCCACCTTTACGCTTCCCTCCCGCGTTAATACCCAATGTCGCGGCCCTTCAACTCCTCTATCTCCTCTTATCTCATTCGACATGTCATACTCCTCAGCTCCCCGCTATCCTCTTTTTTCGCTTTATTCGTCGACTGAGCTTCACTGCACGTTGACACTAACTTCACTTCGACCGACTACTAATCACGCCGCCCCTCTACTCCCCCTCTTTTCCCTCTCCTCTCAAATCGACTGGCTTGAAGCGACTAACTTCCGAATGAATAGATGGCGATCCTAGTCGACCAACAAGACGAGACGGTCGCAGCGATCGAGAACACCGCGATTGATGTGGAGCATAATGCGGACGAGGGGTGCGTGTTTTCTTTTATCTTTGTTCTACTTCGACGCTGCGTTTCGTTGCCCTCGCGCGTGGTCCCGACGGATTGAACAAGCCAAAGAGCGGGGAGTGAAGGAGCGAGGGCCGAATGACTGAGCGTAATTACTGAACAACGCTGACCTCTATCTCAACAGAGCAAAAGAGGTGACGCGCGCTGTGAAAATTGGTAAGCTCTCCCTTCTCCCTCATCCCTCCTTTCCTCCTCCGTTCCCCTTCCCTCCTTCCATAGTGAATCCCGATAGTCGTGAACTGAACTGACGGAACAACGCCCAGCCCGCGCCCTCCGCAGAAAACGCTGGATCTGCTTCATCATTACCCTCGTCGTCGTCGCAATCCTCGCGATTGTGCTTGCGATCGAGTTTACGAAGCCCAAGTCGAGTTCGAGTTCGTCGACGACGAGCGCGCCGAGTCCTACTCCCTCGGCTTCTTCGGGATAGGTTGGAGTTGGAGGAGGATGAGGGAGAAGGGAAGGTGGTGAGGTGGTGCGGATATCTCATAGGAAGGAAGGAGGGGAGGATAAGGAGGGGACGGACTATCTATCTACGAGGATGATCATGGACATTTTCGGGGGGGGATTCCGCACATACCACAGTTTCGCAGTTCCAACTTCCAGCTTGTGAATTTTTGTAGGCATACAGGCTTTTGAAGCTCTGTGGCGGTCGGTCCGCGCCTGCACTACGTTTCTCTGCGTCTTGCAACGGTGATGTAAGAGACGCTCGTTCGAATCGAGCCGGAGCCATGACCCTGTGACGTCGTTCTTTTGGTTCATTTTCAAGGAGGCGGCTTTCTTTTGTTCGCCCATGTAAGGGCTTGAAAGGTGGTTCATGCTTGGGAGGATATGGGTGAGTATAGACGCTCCGTCCGTAGTGGTTGGTCCCCGTCTGCATTACGTGCAGCTGTAAGTCATTCCATTATGCAGAAGATGCTCGTTCGAATGGAGTCGGAGCCGTGAGCCATGAGGACAAGGAAGGTTATTTTTTTTGGTTACGTTCCGGGATCCAACGAGACGGGGTGGCTCTTGTTCGCCCTTGCAGCAAAATGCTTCGACATTGGGGAGAAATGGGTGTGTATAGAGTCGCGGCGGTTGTTCCACGTCTGCACGCGTTTTCAGCAACTACAGAAGGCGTTTGTTCGAATCGAGCCGGAGCAGCCGGAGCCATGAGTAGATCACAAGAACGTATTATTTTTTGGTCCCTTCGCAAAAAAAAAAAAAAAAAAAAAAAGGTGGGACGAATGGATTCAGCAATTTACATGTACAGATCACTGACTGCATTGTCGTGTCCGGATGGCGGCGCGCTGTCCTCCGATTTTCACCAATCGCATCTCTGATGCTTTGACACCGGATGCGCAAGTCTCAAGACGCTGTCCCGATCAGTCCTGTTGAACTTTACCAGTCCCCAGGGCATCGCCGCAGCACGTCATTGGATGCTTACGTTTTCAGATCGAATGGCTGAGTCTGGAAAGAGGAAAAGATATAAGTAGGTGTCTTCTCGAATCTCCTCAGCACTGCTGCAGCCTGTTATTTGTGATTGAGAACCAGTGGGTTCGGCCATGGCACCGAGAAATCTCATGCGGGCCTGCTGCTCGCCAAGTAATTTCTCCCTTTAGTTGTTAGCTTCGTTAGGTAGAGCCGAGTCATGTTAAACAAGTGGCAGAATACCTGGTTCAACTTCAATACCAAGCTGTATCGATTCAATTGAATCAATTCCCGAGTTACACAAGTCCAATTACAGAGCTGCATGGGTCGACCTAGAATAATTACGATGAAACGCGTGTCCCTGTTGCAGATTCGATGGTGTCCAACCCTCTGTATTATTACTATTAGTAATGTTGAAGTTCCGCTTGCATATCGGGATTCAATGCTGATGATTCTCGTCCAAGGAGAAGCCGAGGAGACTGCTTCGGGCTCTTACGCGACCCAGGTACGTTGGCTGAATAACTCCCTCCCGCCAACTGTCTTTATCCCCAGGCGTCGCCTTTAAGTAGATGCATTCCTTTGGTATTGGACCCTCGGAGAGTTGGTAACTGTTTAATTATTAGTGATGTTTCAATAAGACGGAACACCAATCCCACCAGCTCGAATAAATTGATTTTTTGGCAGAACTTCGATTCGACGAGGCTCGCAGTTTGCCGCATGACTGCGTGAATATGTTTAAATTGTCTGCCCAGGAGCCTGAGATATGTCGCCCATCACGATATGTAGAACAGGAATTACCGCGAAGCTGTCACAAACCACAACCGTGAGAGTACGCTACCAAGTAGGCGTCGTATGTCTTCGGCATCATGCCGTACGACCATCCAGTCACTTTTCAAGATTTGGATGCACGGGACCCCGTCAAGCTAATTTATTATCCTGAGTCTTATTCTGGTACTTGTCGTGTTCATGGAAGAACAGAACAAAAGTCTATTGAACTACCAGTTTATGTCGACTACTTACGTCTTGCAATGTTGCATCCAATCAAGCACATGCAATTATTACAGGTTTACTGAGGGTGACTTGCGTCATCCGTTATCCGAACCTCGGCTTCACCTCCTTTTCAACGAACTCCTGGATCGTCCCGAATTCAACACCCAGCGCTACGAGGTCCGGGTTAGGCACCGGGGTATCGGGATACATGCCGTGCTCCGCGTGATGTTTAAACTGGATTTATAGGGCATGAGTTGAATCTGAGGCTGAAGTACTTGCAAAAGGACCCACCATCTCGTCATACGCCGGCACTCCTGTGGGAGGGGCAGTGGTAAAGGTGGTCTTGACCCCGAGGGCTGCAGATCGATTATGTCTCGGTGGGTGATTCCAACAATGAAACGCGATCGACGCACTCTTCTCAATCAGTGCGGCTAGGTCACCGTACGCGATGCTCGTGGTGATGATTGGGTAGATATTGCCTGAGATGCCTTTGGACTCATCGGTGTAGTTGTTGAGTAATGCGAGCACCACTGCAGGGACGTCGTGTTCGATCCAGGTGACACAGGCGTGGTCCTTAGCGGTGAAGAATGGCATGGGAATCTCGAGACCGGTTTCAGTCTTCTTCAGCTGGCCCACTCTGTAATTAATATTGAGGTTTAGCGTGAGCAACGATACTGAGGGAGAAAACTGACGTCCAGAAGTTCTCGAGGAAACCGCCAAGATGGAGAGAAGTATTCTTCAAGCCGGATGCCCGCAAGTAATCCTCGACGACCGCTTTTTCTAAGGATTTACATTGACGGTAAGCGTACAATTCCCAGCTTGATTTGGTTGAAACGTACGCTCGAAGTGAAGGGCGCTCTTGTATTGCCCGTCCGTGAGTTTGGACAAGCTGGGTAGGGAGCTTTCGGTGCATCAGTATCCTTCTGGTGGTGAAGAAAAACAACAGGTGTGCGTACGTAAAGATGAAATATTTCACGCCGGCCTCTTTGGCCGCATCGACCATGTTTTTCCCCTGCACTAGCTCGTTCGGACCCTCCGATGAGATCGGGTAGATAGTGGCAGTGACCTGCGATAGCCCGTACGGATTGAGATCGGATACCGCACGCGAGGCGTGCACCTACCCCGAAAACTGCCTCACTCCCACGAAGGGCGCCGGTGAGGGACTCCCTGTCTAGGGGATCACCTTTGACAACTTCAGCTCCTTCCGCCTTTAACCTAAGGGCAGCATCGGATGCGGGATTGCGAGTGATTGCTCTCGGAGTGAAAGTTCCGTCCTTCAGAAGAGCGCGTACAACCGCAGCGCCTGTGGACTGGTGAGAAGATGATTACAGCCTAGAGCGAGGAAGTTACCCTGCAGGCCAGTGGCACCAAATACCGAGACTATACGAGAGGCGGACATGTTTGGAAATGGACGAGGATTTGAATGAGGCATTTTCAGCATGTGGTGTCCTTTTTAAGTGGATTCGGCCTGAGCTCGAACCAACTCACGGATAAACGGCCTTGTATGACTTTGCACTCATGTCGTGAAGGATTTAGTCAGCTAGAGCAATTTAACCGTCCGGCTCTGCGTGTCTGCTGAAGGTCAAGAAATTGCTGAATAGATGCGCCCCGACGGGCGTCGATTCAATTCACCCCGCTGTCTATAAATCAGCATTTCTTGATTTTATTCCGTGAGAGTTCTAGTCGCCGCGGTCCGTTGACGAGTCTGAAGCCTGAACACGGATAGTCGGCTATCCGGGTGCTCGGGTGTTCGATTTAGTAAGCGTGTTCCATCGAATTGAACATGTCAACCGTAACGTCGAGAGATTGAATTTCGACTTGATTTCAACCACTGCAGATACATGCATCATATCGAGAGATATCTACTTACAAGTTACAAGGAGTTCAAATTTGATTCAATTGCTGTAAGTACAGTAGGCTTCGAGTTTACTCGCACGAGACACAAGATTTTGTGGCTGTCTCGACGGGCGCGAGATCCAGCGAGTCTTAGATAGGGCCTTGTATATTAATCCGGTTTGTAAACCGGTTTATAAACCGGTGTTTATAAACCAGTTTTTAAATCGCCCGGCCAAAGGGCCGGTTTTTAAATCGTGGGAGAGTGCTCTGGGGCAAGCTCTGGTGGTCGATTTTGGCTGGTTTTCCTGGCCATTCACCCATCTTTTCCCACTTATTTTACTGTTTTTGCCTATCGACTACATTGCCAGGATGTGTCCAGTTGATTTCCAGGGCAACTGCAACTCAAACGTGCATTCAAGTGTTGCAAATTATCGGTGGAGGAGACTTCTCATCTTTGGAACCCACGGTAGTACAATGTCTGCTTTGGTGTCTCACATCCAGTGTTCGTCCTTGGTTCGTCCAAAGTACTCGCGGAGCCCGAAAAAATGCCCCCTTGAGACCAGCTCAGACCACAGACTTTTTCCGGTGCGGGTTTGTAAACCGGTTTATAAACGCCCGGTATTGAATACCGGTTTGTAAACCGGTTTTTAACTCGCCAGGGATTATACACAAGGCCCTACCTGAGCGAGACCAATGTTATGTAGACGGTCTACATCAATGTTGGTATCAGTGACGAGATATGCCATAGCCACTGTGGCTGTGCGTTGCTTCCTTCTTACTCCAACTGCGCCAGGCCGACTGTGAAGATGCAGGTGTGTTTGTTCACGATTCTAACACTCCTTCGAATATCAGCCCGCTGGCAGATAAGATCGGGGATTGACCAGACGATGCGTAGGCTCACCTCGATCCATCCACGATGAGGAACTGCTAATTCAAACCCAGCATTGCGATTCGTCACATACAACTTGCGATACGACTCACAGCCGGATGGTATAACCGTCCAACAGTCTCTCGACACTCTCCCAGACCCCCTCATTGGGCCTGGATATCTACGCAAGAGTGGGGAACAGCCATGGAGCACTCGACGGCTGCGTGTCGCCGAGCACCTGCTCGGAGAGCGTATTGCGCTAGCTGGATTTCAGGAGGCTCTTGTTCGGCAAGTTCACGACCTTGCTGAGCTCTTTGGTTCGGATTGGGAATGGGTTCGTCGTTGCTGGCGCTGGCGCCGTTGCTGCGGACGGTGTCTTGACCGACTCTATAAATAGGTTGGCGTGGGTCGCGACGATGGTGTCGAGGCTGGCGAGTATAGCCCAATATTCTACAAGAAGTGGGTTATATCTCTCTTTTCTGGTGCGGTCATCTGAAAGTGCGATGTATCATCTTCCAGGTCCCAGTTCGTTCTCCGCTCATACGACTCGTTCTGGACGTCGTAAGGCATTGTCTACTGTATTCGCCTCCAAGATCCTCACAAACATCGAGACAAACCCCATTCACTCCATCCCGCTTCCCAGGTGCGGGCTCGCACCGTGTGTGTACTACCCTCCGTCTCCAGTGCCGGCACAGCGGGCAAGAATTTGTCGTCCTCAACACGCACATGGACGATCGGTCTGAAGCACAGCGCCGCCATGCCGCGAGCATGATTCTTGCTCGGGCGCGGTACGAGGCTGTTACCACAGGCGCTCCGGTATTCGTTATGGGAGACTTCAACAGGTTTGTTTCTCTTGTATTTTTCGAGATTCCGGAATTCCAGCGACGAATCCATAGTCCTCCCGACGGCCGTGACTCTGGCGCCTACGAAATCGCCACTGGTCTCCGCTCCCCAGGCGCTTTACCCGATGATTTTGCTGCCAAGTACGCCGTGGATCCCGGTTCGCCACCGTTTGTGCTGCATGACTTACGTGCACACACTCCACGGCGCTTCGTTTCAGCAAACCACGCGACGTTTACGGGGTTCACCGCGCCGAACGATACACGGTCTTGGAGCCGCATTGATTTCGTATTTGGGGGTGGTAGCGGATGGTGGGTGCTGCTTCCGTCTCCTTGCCGTTAGTCTCACTCGTCATGGTTTCTTCCAGGGAGGCGACCGGATTCAAGGTTGGAAGTGCTCTCACCGATGATGGTGTACTCGCGAGTGACCACCGACCTGTTTTCACCGACGTATGTATTTAACACCAATCGGAATGGAAGTTGAGAAAAGGGTGTGGAGAATTTTCGCGGCTTTTGCGAATATGATCTCCAAAGCCAGAGTTCAACTCCCCGTCGCAGCATGCAGTACGACATTGCCCGTTGTTTTTGACATGTCTGGCACCGGGGCACGCGAGCAAAGTACCGTCAAAAAATCTGCGATGCCGTTTGTTATGGAAACAGATACCAAGACCGATTGAAGACCGAGAGGCCATTATCCAGCCCCGAATTGAATTCGAACTCGTTACTGTGACTGGTATTTTCCCGAGAGATCCTAAACAAACTAATCACAGGGATCGCATTGATAGTGGGCCCTGCCGCGACGAGCGGGCTACTAGATTATTCAGTAAATTGAGTTCTGGGCTTCTGGTGTCAGGCTGAGTGGTGATGCACGGGAGGAAAATGTTGTAAAAGGGTCCGCCCGCCGAAGCAAAACATGATTGGAGTGGGATTCGAACCCACGCCCTTTCGGACCAGATTACAGGAAGTGAATCCTTGCGAGTTGTGCTCCTGTGAAGAAGCTGATCCTTAGTCTGGCGCCTTAGACCGCTCGGCCATCCAACCCATTTCTTGGAGCTGTTTGGTGCCCGTGCTGGTCTTCGCTGACCTCGAAAACAAGATTAAGAAGTTGGTTCAAAACTGCAGCGAGCCACACGGATCATCGGAAAGAATGCAGAGACCCCAGATCCTTTTTCCGGTATTTGCTGCGTGTACGATTGAGACTGCTTGAGGCTCAGAAACGTCCGACTCCGGTCACCTGAATAATTTACGGTCCCAAGGTGCTCTGTCGCCGTTGAAAAGAGATTAGAAAGCTAGTTTGTTAATGCGGGAGTTGAGGCCGGTTGTTGTGTTATTCTTCGTGACTTCGGTTTTGCAGCGCAACAACCTGACTCTGCGCCGCCGCCGCCGCTCACCGCTAATCGCGGGTGGCGTAGAAGAAACTCGCGTTTAAGCGGGCCAGAGATACTTCGGGCAAATTGATAGAACAGAAAGGGAATGCCATAAGACTGGGTAAGCGATGCTGTTGATTGAAGAGGAAATGGCCGGGATGTATAAATTGTGAACTGTCATGTCGTTGTCGGAACAGAATATCCAGCCGACGGGTGCGGCATAGTATCAAGGGCAGTAGCATTCATGCACCGTCTGCTTTGACCTCCAGAATTGACTTGTCTTGCTCTGACCGCCGGGAGAAGACAAGGTGTCAAGCGAGACACAACACTTGCTGGCATAGTCCGAAAGTCCAACATCATGGTGGGAAAACTTGAAGGCCCCACATTTTCACTGGGTATTTTTGAATCCGATAGACATTTTCAATCTGCATGTTGTAGCACGCACCATGGTGCCCTCGCTGAGCCTTGAACTAACCACTTCCGCCACGCACGAGATTCCGCTGCAGATTCTTCCTGACATACATGACCCGCGGCCCCCGGTCGTTGCTCTTGTGGTGGCAGGTGAAGAAAAGGCGATGATTGATGACATCAAAGGATCATTTGCGTGGGAAGCCGGTATTGGTCAGCAACTGCGCTCGACAAGAACCACCATCTCGTCTTGTGAACGAATCTTGAAATCTTCAGCACCCAGGGCGCCCGAACATAGGCTTGCGCTCGTGCTACGTGGGTGAAATATGGCGCCTCTTCAAATCGTGCATGACATCAAATAGAAAACGCATAGCTTGAGCTTTCCCCTTGACCCTGGCATACTATTGACGCCTAGATATGGATGGAAAATGGATTGGCACTAACGAGTAGTAAAGAGTTCACAGCTTACCCTCCGGAATTAGATACGTGTCGTCTTTCGTCCGGTGTCAATAGTGCTGCTTACCATTCAAGGGCCAGAGAGAGCGAAATTGCATCGTGCCATCCCAGTCCTACAGGCACTTATATTTCCCTCTATAACCAGCGCACACGAAGACCCCCTGCGGCCGACGCGGTGTTGCCGTGTTGGACCCTCATCATGATTCTTGTACGTGCTGCCACGGCCAACAGAGTCGCACGCGACTCGTTATCATCCCCAAAATTTCTGAGTTCGAGTCAGAAGCTTCACAGGCTCGGACCCAACTCGGATGGTCCATCCGACCCTTATTCGAGCGTTATAAGCGGCGACTGCACACCCCTGCTTCTTGATCTGCCCTCACATTTATCGATCGATGAACGACTTGCCACCGTCAACACAAGCTCTTGCGATGGCTCGACAAACTGCCCCAGCCGACCAGAAAGTCGAGGATGCGCACGCGCTCCCGCCGACCGTAGAACACTCGAAGGCTCATAGAATGCAAGAACGAATTCAATTGCTTACATTATGCTTGACTTTATTCCTTGCTGGGTGAGATACATGCATACGACATCGTGCTTTCTGAACTGACACCCGCCTGAGATGGAACGACGGAAGTGTGGGCCCATTGATACCCCGAATTCAGGCGGTGTATCATGTGCGCGTATCCTATCTTTAAATTTTCAGCCTCCGCTGACGGGCACGATTTACAGGTAGGATACACCGTCGTGTCTCTTATTTTTGTTTTGCAATGTGTCGTACGTCGCTCGATAATCATCCAATCTGAGTCGGGCTGGATATGAATACATCAGGGTTCCTTTGGAGGCGCGTTTATAAACGTGCTGCTTACCCAGAAATACGGAATGGGCAAGGTTCGTGTAACCTTCCATTCAGATGTCACTGCATAAATTGAGCTACTCTATACAGTTATTGCTTTGGGGTGATTCCGGGTTTTAGCTACCCACATTGACGCTGAACTATAATCAGGGTCGTCGATGCAGGTCTTGGCGTACGCTCTTCAAGCTGCGGCGCTGCCGTTCCCTGTGTTTGTCCTTGCTGGTGTTATCAACGGCGCAGGGTTGGCGATACAGGCAGACGCGTCGACATCCGAGTACGTTCAATGCTAATGATCTTACAGGATGCGCAGGCCAACGGTTACGTCGCCAGCCTTGCAAATAATAGCGAGGCAAAGATGGGATTTGTGCAAGCAGCATATGGTAAGTCCTTGACCGCTCATGATTGAATTTGAAGGATATGACCCAATGCATATAGGTGCCGGTGCGCTCGTCGCCCCACTCGTTTCAACGCAATTTGCCCAGTTGCGACACTGGTCTTTCCACTACCTCGTATCGCTCGGCGTCACCATCCTAAACACCATCGTACTGGGTGTGGTCTTCAGGGCAAGGACTCAAGACCGTAAGTAGACCCTGGGTGTTCTTATATCAATGCTAGCCTCATCCCTCCATAGAATGCCTGGCTCAGATTGGCCAGGCACCGGAAGAAAAGGGAGAGAGCGATGAAAGCCACTTTCGGCAGATCATTTCAATCAAAGCGGTCCATCTCCTGGCGCTGTTCCTATTCGTTTACGTTGGGATGGAAGTCACCATCGGAGGTACTTCTCAAAGTATTGCCCGGTATCTCAGATGTGTTCAAGTCGCCCTTTTAGGTTGGATTGTGTCCTTCATGATCGCTGTCCGTGGGGGTGGTCCTTCGGCGGGATACATCTCTGCAGGGTTCTTTGGCGGTAAGCGCCTGCAAACATGGACGTATATATTTGCACACATTCATTGCTCCCTGGACTCAGGCCTAACTCTCGGTCGCATCGTGTTGCTACCGGTGAATAAAAAGGTACATTAAACTCACGAACGCTTACACATTTGACAAGGCACCACTTCGCAGATTGGCGAAAGTCGAGTCGTGTACATCTACGGTCTACTCGCCATCGCGTGAGTCGAACTCACTCCCTTCGCAATCACGGCGCAGCTCACCGAGATAATCAATCATGTAGCCTGGAGCTCGTCATATGGCTCGTGCCGTCCCTCATCGGCGGTGCGATATCCGTCTCCTTCGTCGGGCTAATGCTCGGCCCAATATACCCCATCGCCATGAACCACGCCGGCAGGGTGTTTCCGCGATGGCTGCTCACCGGGGCTATTGGATGGATTGCAGGGTTCGCAACCGTTGGGGCGGCCGTCGCCCCTTTCGTCACCGGTGCTATTGCGTCGAGGACGGGGATCAAGAGCTTGGAGCCGGTGTAGGTGTTCACTTGCTCTAGGTTAGGCATTGGCGACTTACGGACACTGGGCTGATATAGGGTGGTTGCGATGCTAACGGCGATGCTGGCTCTGTGGACATTGGTCCCTGGGAAAGAAATCTGACGGTATAAGCAGAGGGTTCGCTTCACTTCGATCGAAATTACCCCCAACTCACAAAGCTCTAACAGAAATGCCTGTATGTATTCTCGGAAAGTCCATCTAGCAAGCCACCGTGGCAGATGATTAAACGGTCCCGTCTGCAGTACCTGGCTGTTCGGCTGGTTCAAATCCAGCCGGAGCGGCATGCAATTACTATATCCCCCTTTTTCTACTTCTCAATCCGCCGGGGAGATGCTAAAGCACATACGGAGGCGATTTATGGAAGAATCTGTCAATCGGACTGGAGCACTGAAGAGTGAACGAATCCTGCCGGATCTTACTGCCAGTGTCATTTGATGCTAGCGAACGACTGGACAATTCGGTAGATCCCAAATGAATCGGAAACAAGATGATGAGTACTTGACTGTAAGTAATAAAGAGTTCAAAGTCCCGTGGGCCACTCGTCCACTCCTCCGTGGAGCACGCAGACCTCAGAGCGAGCGATAAGAGGTTGAGAAAAGAGTTCGTAGACCTAGTCGAATCCGGGGGTTCGAGAGAACAGGGAACGGGTCGAGGAGGGGAGAAAGAGGGAAAAGGAGCAAGGGATGCAAGGAACGACAACACATACCTGTCGACGGCTGATTCAACGTATCTTCCCGGTCCGATATTCTACGTCTGGTACGCAATCCCTTTGGGATAAACCTGACGCCCGTCGTCCGAATAAAGGTAACGGCCTATGCGGCTGATGTTGGAGAAGGCCGTTGGCGTAAGGGTAAGAAGGAGGGCAGTGAAGATCTCCATGGTTGTTGTCGTTCTTCAACTTGTGCATGCCAGGTTGTGGAGTTTTTGGCGGTTGATGTCTGTGCTGGAACGAAACCGCCTGAAACCGCCCAGTCCATCACAAGTCGCTTGTGCATTGTCCGATGGAGCAAGGAAGCGATGGGAAGAAGAGACCCCAAAAAGCGCAGCACCAGCGGCAGTGGAAGTCGTGCAGGGAAATACACTGACGGTAAGGCGGAGAAGGCGGCCTGTGGATCCGGCTATCAAAGCAAGCGGGTATCTCGGACCGGCACTTGCCGTGTTTTTGCTGGCGCTATCTTCCCGCCATGATGTCCGAATCCAAGCGCAAGCACCTCCTCCTCGCAGCGATAGCATCCCTCCTCCTGCTCATTGTATACTGGCCGCAAGACCACCGCTCACCCGCCAGCTCGCTCCCGCCACAATGTCTCGCTATACGATCCCCGCTGGAACCCACACCGGACTTTATCGCGTCGCGCGCTGACCAGGGCTCAGATCGTTTCGTCCAGGGCACGCCGCCCGTGCTCATCCGCAACGCGAAGATTCTCACCGGCGCGCGCAATGGGACCGAAGTGGTTTATGGCGACATCTTGCTCGACAACGGCGTCGTCCTCGGAGTGGGATATATCCCGAGTGCGCTGCGGCAGCGCGCGAACCTCCAAATGGTCAATGCGGATGGGAAGTGGGTGTCACCGGGCATCGTGGACGCGCATTCGCATCTGGGGGTGTACTCTGCGCCGGCGTTGGAAGGTGAGTTTCAGATTCAGCATGGCGTGTTTGAGCTTACCGGTAGTGCAGGCGCGTCAGACGGCAACTCTATCAAAGCCCCAATTCTGCCGTGGCTTCGGAGTCTCGACGGCTTGAACACGCGCGACGACGCGTACAGATTAGCTATCGCAGGTGGAGTGACCACGGCGCAAGTTTTACCAGGCAGCGCGAATAATATTGGTGTGCTTCACATGAATCATCACACGAAAAATTTGATGATCACATCCAGGCGGACAAGCATTTCTAATAAAACTCCGACCTACCGCGGAACGTTCTGCATCTGCGATGCTCCTTGAGCCGCCGCTCACCCTCGGCCTCAACGCTTCCGACACGCGTCCGAAATGGCGACACATGAAGTATCCCCGTTGTCCTTTCTTCGAGAATTCAATGAAGGCTCATTCATCTTTGATTTCGACAGACACGCATGCGGCGAGAACCCCTCCCGTGTATACTCCCAAACCCGCATGGACAGCGCCTGGGTGTTTCGCGCCGCGTACGACGCCGCGCGCAAGATCCGCGATGCGCAGGATGTGTTCTGCGCACGCGCTGAGGTGGGGCTTTGGGATGGGAAGGCGGCGTTTCCGGAGAGCCTGCAGTGGGAGGCGCTGGTGGATGTCTTGAGAGGGCGCGTCAAGGTGTGTCTTTTTTTTTTTTTTCTGTTTGTTCTGTGTGTGTTCATTGGGTGTTAGTTGTCGGTGCATTGCTACGAGGTATGCATTTGCGCGCTTAGACTTCAATGGATTATCGAGACGCATCTCCGTAGGCGGTGGATCTCGACCAACTGATTAGGGTGCGTACTCTTCGTTGTTCTTTGATTCTGCGATCCTAAATAAACTTTCAACTCGCAGCTCTCCAACGAGTTTAAATTTCCCATCGCGTCTATCCACCACGCGGGCGAAACTTACCTCGTACCCAATTTATTGAAAAAAGCTTGGGTATGTTGCGTTCGTAATAACCTCCTCAATCAAGTGTATACTGACGTTGGACATTGACAGGGTGGCATCCCTGCGATCGCGCTCTTTGCTTCGAACTTCCGGTGCATTTTATTTGTGGTTGCCCTTTTTACTGGGACTGAGAGTTGTGCTTGACAGGAAAAAGCGCGAGGCGTACCGCGGTTCCGAGTTCGCGCCGGGGATTCTGGCGGATAATGGGCTGCCGGTGATAATGAAGGTACATTCAATACAATACTGATTTATTTTCTACGCTATTGCACTTGCTCTTGCGATGCACGATTTGCGATTTCTCATTCACTTTTTACTTTGCCCCCGAGATCGTTGACTTCCTACCGTGATAATCACTCTTCACAGTCTGACCATCCCGTCCTCAACTCGCGGCATCTCATGTACGAAGCACAGCAGGCCCACTATTACGGGTTAAATCCTGCACTTGCGATCGCGTCCGTTACCTCCACGCCGGCCACCGCACTCGGGGTTGGGTGGAGGGTTGGAATGCTCGCTACTGGTATGCGCTCTTTTTTTTTTGGTGTCGCAGTTGCTGACGCGCATCTAGGATTCGATGCAGGTGATTCAACTCGATGCATACCAAATTCCAACATATCAACTAACGGTCCTACGTCCGCAGACCTCGTAATCTGGTATTCGCACCCGCTCGCGCTCGGCGCGACGCCCGTGCAGGTTTATATCGATGGCATCCCGCAGCTCGAATCGCCCGCGCTGCTCGCTAAACCGCACACGTTCCAGGAGGTGCCGCGCACACCGCGCTGGGAGAAGGAGATCGCGCGCACGATTGAGTACGAGGGCTTGCCGCCGCTCGAGAGGAGCAAGGAATCCGGGCGGGTGCTGTTCGTCAATGTGTCGCGGGTGTGGTCGAGAAGCGGGGCAGGGATGGGGATGGGGACGTACGGGGAGGCCCCGTGGCGCGTGCTGGTCGAAGGCGGAGCCGTGCGCTGTGTCGACTCAACTGAGCACACCGCATGTGTTTCCGATGCAGCTGTTGCTGACGCGAAGGTTCTGGACCTCAAGGGTGGGGAGCTTGCGCCGGGGTTGACGACGTTTGGGTCGGACCTCGGGTTGAGCGAGATCATGCTCGAGAGCTCGACGACGGACGGCCGCGTCTTTGATCCTCTTACGAACAGTGTACCCAAGATTCTAGGGGATACACTCGTGCGTGCAGTAGATGGGCTGCAGTTTGGTGGAAGAAATACACTGTGTGTCCTTCTCCGTTGGTTTTTGCCGCCGTTCTGTTATTAACGAGGTTTATAAAATAGATATGCATACCGCGCCGGCGTGACCACCGCCGTTGTCGCGCCGATGGGCCGCGGTTTCCTCCGCGGCCTCGCAACAGCTTTTGCCACTGGCGCCGGAAGTGCGCTGGAGAAAGGTGGAGTTGTGCAGGCGGAGACGGCGCTGCACGTCGCGGTCAATTCTGAGATGGCGGCTAGCGTGAGCACGCAGATTGCAGCCCTGCGCAAGTTGCTGTTCACCAAGCAGGAAGATGGACCGTGGGGGCGGGTGCAGCGGGTGCGTATTTCAGCCTCGTTTCCTTCTTCTCCCTTTTATTCGAGCCAGTGACCGCGTTGCTCACGATTCAAATTTCCAGGGCGAGATACCCCTTGTTATTACAGTTCACAATGCGGACATAATGGCGACGCTGCTCGTCCTCAAATCGGAATTCGACGCAGGCCACAGTGACACCCTGCGCATGACCTTCGCCGGTGCTACTGAAGCGCATCTCCTCGCGTCACACATCGGAGCTGCCGGTGTTAGTGTTATATTAGCGCCAGCAAGGCCGTACCCGGAGACTTGGGATTATCGTCGCGTGTGCGTTCTCAGCTTTTTATTTTCTGAATTTGAATTGATCCTTCTTTTGCATCCGATAGCCTGCCTGGTCCACCACTTTCGCGTAAAACATCTGTTATGACGTTGCTTGAGCACGGCGTCAACGTCGCCTTGGGCGTTAAATCGGACTACGACGCACGCAATGCCCGGTTCGAAGTTGCTTGGGTCCGTGCTTTTATTTCCTGTATTCTCCATCCTCATTCCCAACTTTCTCTTCGCCACGCAGGCTGCGCTAGATGCCAACGGCACACTCAACTACGCCACCGCCATGGCGCTCGCTACAACAAATTTGGAAATAGCGCTGGGGCTCGATCACGCTCGTCCTTATATGGGAGAGGAGCTGGTTGTGTTGGAGGGGGGCGGCATGTTCGATTTCGAGAGTAAGGTGATAGGTGTGGTTTCGGGGCAGCGAGGGTTGGTGGATTTGTTTTGAAGCACAAATATCATTGTTCAACGTGCTCATGTTGAACTGTCTTCCAACCGTATGAATCATTACTCTTCGGTGTGAAACGCACACCTTCGGGGATATAACACAGACGTATATTATTAGCCGCAACAGAAGCTCTTGTTCAATGTCAAGTCGGCGAACGTCGGTGTCGGGGTTAATCTTCAACCTCGTCCGGCAACTTTGTTTGTATGGTGTTCAGTCTCCCATCGGAAGCAGCGTCCCTCTCTCATCGGCACGCCATATACTTGGAATCCTGCTGCGTGAAGTCCGTGTTATTAACTTTACGACGATTCTCAGCTCTCTCGGGCCTCAATCGTTAACCTCAAACCTCAGTCGCCAAATCCGAAGCATGCTACAGGGCTCGGGGATTTCCTCACACTCATCCAGATCCGGCACCAATTGTCCATCCTTCTCGGATGCTGGGCAACTCAAGACAGACCATCAGCTAAGGACGCTAACCGTGGAATATTATTTTACAACTCGCTCTTCACTGATTTGCCCGCAACTGAACGCCTCCGATTCCACCCGACACACTGGTGAATTCGGTCACCCTGTACGGGAAGCATTCTTTAACCCCCTCAATGCCCGAACTTCCTCACTCCCCACCTTCGTCAAAGTCGGTTCCAACGGTGGAGCTGCATGGCAACTCGGTTGTTTTTTTTTGTTCCCAAACTTCTCAAGGCTGGCATCGGCTAACCAAACTCGCCCGTATGCGCGCATGCGCACTTTGAGGAAGAATTTGCTGCTCGACGACGGGATCCACGGTGCGGTTCATTTTCTTTTGCTTCCAGATGAAAAAGGATTCACATTCGATCTCAGCCAAAGCCGCCGCCTGTCCCCAAAATTTCGAACGTCTGTTCCGTGGACATTTGCCTGTTTTGAATAAAGTAATTTCAAAATCTCAAAATAGCAATGGACGCCAGATCCCGAGGCAGAGAAAGAAGTAGAAGTTGAAAGCTGCGCTACCTACACCCAGGCCAGGTTTAAACTCTCACCTGAAGTTTCATGGGAGGCACTGGAGTATGATTGAACCCAGCGCGGCTGAAACCCTTCGGCGGCTCCCATTCTCAAATACTCCTGAATCCGTTGCGGAGCTGAATTACCCCACCGTCCGACGTTCAGGTTCAAAGTTAGCCCGCCGTCCGAAGTGCGAACTCGAAGTAACCCTGCGGAAAAGGGGGTGAGCAGAACGTCGTTCTCATGGTGCCAGCCAACAGCACCTTTATCGTGGGTCATCGAAATACTTCTGGCTTCCGATTGCGGTCTGTGAGATTTCGGAAGTAAATAACCTCCGTGGAGTATTTCGTCTCACTGATTTCTCGCATTCTGCAATAATATGTAGGCACCCAAGTTGGGCACAACAGAGTTCCCATCCCGTACAGTGTCTATTTAAAAAAATTCTTCTCGTATACAACGCCGAGACAATGAACTCATTGGACGACTTAAACCGTCGTGACGTGACCTGGGCGCTGGATTCGAACTCATGCGCTATCAGCTTCCCGGGGCTCTGCATTGCTCATAACTGAACACACCCCGCATCTCTCATCGTCAAATTTATTTTGCGCTGATTTAGATCGGTGGTAAAGCCAAGGTAAAGCGTAATTCCGAGTCGGACTGCTGCGGAGTGTTGAATCTCGAACTGCGGTCTGCAAAACGTAGCCGCCCGTCCGCCGTCCGCCCGTCCGCACACCGCCTCACTGTGGTGACGTCGACTCGGCCGCGGCGATGGTTACATTTACAGCAGGCCAAGCACCTCGTTGCTATTACGATGGGAGGAAAGTCCCAAATCGGTCTTAAGTGCAACCCCAACCCTGAAGGCATCAGTGAACGAGCCCCTAAATCAATCGCCTTTTTGTTTTGCAACGAATGAACGATGTCGAACTCCCCGGTCGGCCAGGACGACGTCCGAGCGCCGACAGACTGTCGCTCTTGCGTAGATCTCAACCATCCCACATCGTCGGTGAAAATAAAACGATGTAAGATAATTAATCTACGAGTCAAGTCAGTACAGTACTTTTGTAGCGTCTAGGGTCTAGGGTGAGTGTACGTTGCGGTTTAGTTTAGCTGTAAGTAAATGAGGTTGATATGAGCATAGATACAACAAAGTCCAAAAATCCAAGCCAATGAAGAATGAGAGTCCCAGGAAGAAAGAGAGGATGTGCGATGATAGCGATATGCGGGAGAATATATGTATGTTGTCTAGGCATAGTATAGTATACATCAAGACACTTGAAGTACAACAAGAAATGATACATACATACGCCGTAGGCAGGCAGTGGTAGGTGATACAGTGAACCATCCTGAGTCGCGATCGTGTGTGTGCGAGGGAGATCGTCCGGTGGGAGGTATCGTCGGAGCGGGTATGTACATTAGTCGTGGTCGCAGCTATAGTCGAAAGCCGCAGCGGGTAGAGTCCGAATTACATGGCGCCAAGAGCTTCTTGGGCTTTCGTGAGCTGGTGACCTAAACGTGCAATGGATGAGATCGAGCTCACCTACCCTATTGAGTAGCAAACAACTTACGCATGAGCAGGCTCTCGCGCGCGAACGTGCTGAGCGCATCGAGACCATCCTGCAGGCTCCCGAGCATCTCCTTCTCGCGCTCTGCCTCGGACGCAGCCTGCAGTGGCCACGACGCCGGGTCCGCCGCGCGGATGCGCCGCAGCTCCTCGACGAAGACACTGCATGCGATCATCCATAGCGTCTACAGAAACAAAATAGCAATCAGCACAAATTCATGATCGACATGAGACGAAATGAACGTACGCCCATCATGGGGTTGAGGTACCCGAGCCCTTGCAGGTTACTGCCACCGAAGCGAAACATATCCCGCGCAGCCGCGAGACAGGTCTGCCTTGATGATGGATCGTTGTAGAAGATGGTGTGTAGCTTGATGGTCGCCGCGTTGAGCAACGAGTGCGTCAGTAGAACCGTGCGCCCGGAGATGCGGCCTTGCAGCTGCGCGATGTCGGGCAGCTCAGACCGCAGGGCGTTGATGAGCTGGTCCACAACGTGGAAGGCGCCAAACCACGGCTGCGCTTCTCGCTCGGGCATATCTAAGTTGAGAGTACCCGTCAGCACCGAAACTGACCATCGTGAAAAATTGAATGAACTCACTAGGTCTCCATTGACCGTGCATAAGTACCGCTCGATGGAGCAGAATGCTGGCCTTGACGCCCATTGCAGTTACCGAGGATGGGGACGATTGGTAATTCGGTACCCCGGAAAGATAGTTGCGGACGGTGGAGTCTCCATGGACGTCAGGCCTTAATAACCCCTGCCAAAACAAGACGCGTGTCAGTTCACTTCCGATGTTACAGGACATAGGGGTGATTGGTTGAATCGCACGTACCTGCTGGTAGTCGCTGATGTCGAGCGGCCACGGTGTGTCGATGTTCATGCCACTCTCGAACACGCCGCACACGCGCGCGGGCGGCTCCAAGGCGACAGACAGGTTCTTCTGCAGCATGAACACGGCCCAGAACCCGTTTATCCGCTCGCCCTCCTCGAGCGCGTCGGCGGGTGCGCGAAGGCGAAGCTCCTGCTCGTCCGCCGCAGCGATTCCGATCACGGCGCCGTCGAGCTGATTGAGGGAACGGATCTGGTTCAGCCCACCTCCGACGACCAGTGCAACTGCGGTGGCGGTGTGTGCGCGCGCCTCGAGGAAGCAGCCGGTGCGGAAGAAGAAGTGGGAAAGAAGCACTTCCGCCTGGACGGTGTGCAGGAAGGACTTGGGCGTGAGCTCCGTGGCGGCGCATTGTAATGCCTTGCGCTTGAACCGGTGCTCGCGCTGAAGGTCCGAGGAAAAGTGAGCGCCCCACATGTAGATCGCGTTGAGCAGCGCCGAAGAGCGACTCGTTCCGGGTGAAATGGGCTGCAGGGAGTGGAGGAACCGGTTCCAGTCCAGGAAAAATCCGAATTCACATGCGTGCGGGCGAAAAGCTTGTAATCTAGGATTTTTTGATCAGTATCGTACCAGGCCAGACTCGATCGAGAGTCGGCTTACAGTGCGTCGTTTATGCTCTGCTGCATGTCCAATAGAGTTAGGTGTCAGATTTATCAATAGGCACAATCACGTACGTCTGACTCGAGACTCGACGAGGTAGACTCTGGAGACATTCCAAGGACCCGCGAATCAAAAATACCGAGGGGGCTAGATTTCTGAGTCCCGAATGGCGGCGTTGTGGCCGTCGTCGACGGTGGGGAGAAGGGAGACAACGGTGTGTACCCCCGGGACTCGGGGGACGAGTCGGACGGCGACAACAGCCGCGGCAATTGATGGTACGGCGTGTTGGGCAATGACCTGGAGGCGGCGTGCGGCGGCGACATGGAAGCCTGCACAGGCGGGGGATACTGCGCGTATGGGTCATAGAGTGTGACCGAGGGTGTGGAGTCCTCTGGGTGCTCCAGCTCGTGCAGCCTGGCCTCCAACCGCTGGACCGTATCCTCCAGAGCCTTTGTCCGCGACCGCGCCGGTCCGTCTGAGTATTCGCACTCGTCGTCCTTGGGATGTTTTCGACAAGGGCCACATATCGGTTTGTGCCCGTCGCATTTCTGAGGGGGAGAGTCAGTACCGAGTAAGGTGGCAGTTGACTTCTGAACGCACAATCTTTAAAAATCTAGTGGCACCGGGTTTCGGTCAGTAAATTATTCGACGGTGAAGAGACATGTTACGCACCTGCAGTTCATACATGCCCTTCCTCTCTTCAACGGCCTGTTCACCAAGGTGGTGCGGGTGGCATGTGTGAGGTTTATGTCTGCGATCATGGATCGTCGAGAAGGTGTCTGAAAGGGGGGAGGGATGGGCGTTTAAGAAAGGGATCACTGAAAACTTTATGCTCCATTTTATACTGCTGACAAGGCTGACAATGGCCCGGCGATTCGAACTCGGTGGCATGCGTCAGAAAAAAGGCCCGAAATTGCCTTTGGTGGCGTCGTGGCGGTGCGGGGAGATCTCCGGCCGCAGCGGGAACAGAATATAACCGGAAGCGGTGCATCACGTAATAGTGCTTGCTCGAACTCTCCCGAAGCCACCGACGTCCCGCTCACGATATCGTCCGACCGGCACTCTGAGCAGCGGTGGCACAGGGGGACCTTTGCCTCCGTGTTCAGTGCCTGCTGAAGCCTGACGGGGCCTGTTCCTAGATTCTGTCATCTAGGTCCTACACAGGAAATTTTGTGGAGTAGACAAACTTTTCGCCCCAACCAACGAATTTCTTCGACCCCAAAAAAAGGCTTCCTGTACTGCCTTTTTGTGACACTCGCGACTGCGGAATTTGGTTCCGACCCACTGCTACTCGCTATTACGCTGCTTATGCCCGCCCACACGGTTATGCGGCCAATTGCAACTCTTCGAACGAGTCATGAATCTACCTCGGGATCTCCCCTTGTTTCCGTCTCCCTAGAGATCCATGCACTTGCAAAACCCGCACGAAAATTGGCAAACCCGAACGAAAATTGGCAAACAACACCTTCCTTCTTTGTGCGACCCGCGGCCTCTCTAATTCTTTCAGCCTATTGTCATGGTGACTCACTTAGAAGAGCTCAGAAGGTCCTTCCGTTCGACCAGTGGTACCCCGATATTCATCTCCGCGATTTTCCTCCATGTGGGTGTGGAGTTTTGGCTTCTTCGCGTCCTCGCAGATTATTTTGGCCACAATTGGAATTTTGGTATACACCGCCTCGAAGGAACGAGGCAAGCTTTCTGCTGCGCATTTCTGAATACGCCGTGAGGACATGCGGAGCATCGCACTGTCTTCCCGCTATGGTTATCCTGGCTTGTCGAGTCCAAGACGGGGACTAGGCAAGGGCCAATAAAAATGCGGTGTTTCCCGATTTACCTTTGCTCCAATGACAAGAGAGTTCCCAGGACAAGCAAATTTTCGATGATCTAGATCTCTCTCGATCCGTCATGCCTTCGACCAGAACTCGGCGCGATGCACCATGTGGTTGTCTTGTTAAGTCGAGTGTTCGAATTTGTTTCACTTTAAGGTTGTTCCACGAAGATCGGAGTGGTAAACTCATCCGGAACGGCCAGCGGAGCGCCCAATCAGTATCCCAAACTTGTAGAGCAGAATACGGTCCTTTCAGCCCGATTTTGCTAGCCTCCGGAAATGGCAGCCAGCCCTTGCTGGACACCGAGAAAAAATCCCGCCGAGAACCTTCGCAGCGATCCGACAGCGATCGCGAAAGCTCTCAATCAGGATAGATCAGGATCCAGGAGCAATCAGTATCAGGATTCAGGATATCGATTGCAATGATCCGCCCTGCCATCGCAGGCATTGGCAGGTATGGGCCTATCAGGCACACCACGGCGATCAGAAACATCTGTGGCCGCCGGGCGCTTACACTTGAAGTTACAGCCTGTTACACTCTGTTACAGCTGCTCAAGCGTACAAGCTACCCGGCGTTCTGAATGGTACCGATATACCATCAAGCAACGATCTGCAACGATGGGATATGTGATCGCAAGGCACGAAAATATGCCCGAGACACCGTGGATACTGACTTACAGGTTGAATTCAGCGATACGATAGGCATGACTCTGAATGAGTCTTCGATGGGTGCGATGGAAAGATGGTGTTTTGTGCACTATCTACAATTACGCGGAGACGTTCGTGAAGTTTTCACGACGTGAACGTATCTCGAGCGAGATGGGATTGCGCGATTGAGTCCGAACAAACCGGCATGCTACTGATGGATACAGGACCAGGATCCTACATTCATCATTCCTGATGTTTTTGAACCTGAATGCCATTGCAGAATGGAGAGCGCTATCAAGGTTGCATCGGCTGCTTCGCGATTTGCAAATGCGCACACGTGTGCTCACCTTCACCGCATCCCGTATTGGAACGCATGGCGTCCATTGGAACCGAGAACCACACTGCTGGTGCTGCGTACAGGGCCGCGAAGGCCTATGAACCCAAATAACCCAAACCTACAGAATTGGAATGAGCTTGGATCCGGGTGAGTCAGAATGACTCAACAACATGGAGGTATCACGGAGGATGAACTCTGCCCATGGTAAATGCATACGTGGAGGAAGGCTATACGCGGTGCGAGGAGGAATAGTGTTCGCAGGGCGTTCGAGTTTGACAGCTGTGCTGTGGAGTACTGTCAACGAAGCGATATGAAGCACCCGGGAGCATGTGAGAGGGTCGCCTGAAAGTGGTAAGAACGAGAAGGTGGGACTGCAGTGGTACTGGTGAGAACATCAACGCGAACAGACCAATCTCTCAACAAAATATAGCGATAGACTTCCATTGGCTCAGGAAGTGTTGCAATTTTTTTGGAAAAAATCAGCAGAACGGGATCGGTCAGACGACCGCGGATCGCTGTCAAGGGCGGGTCAATCGTTCCGGGGAAGCTTATCGGAAATCCCGGAACCGCTTCCTGAACCTCGGGCAGCTGTTCGGGCATATCCGGAAAGGCGGATATACCCGGCACCCGGCACAGCATGACGCCGCCGCACAAACCTCGGGGTCGGGAAGACGAGAACGAGGCGCATCGAGGCGGTGGCTGCCCTATGTTGCTGACGCGGGGAGGAGTAAGTCGGAACGCTGCAAGTGAGCTGCCGTGCGGCGGTAGGGTCCGCACGATGCACTGCATCGGATACGCTCGATGTCCTTCGGGGAAACCGCCGATGTTTTTAACTGGAATGGAAGAATGAAACGAACGGGTGCAGAGGTGCAGAGGGCGCTCAGATTACTTACATGCTACGCGCATCGTAGCGTTTGAACGCGAGGAGCCCCAGTGCGACCCCGTCGGACGCCGTGCCCGCACAAAGAAAGTAAGCCAAAAATTGAGTCAACGGGAAACAGAGAATCGAGTCAACGGCGAGGATGATGTGTTCGCTGCGTGACGAATGGGTCGGGTCGGAGGAGAAACTTCGCCGCATCGTACGATTTGGACGCGGACGCATACGCGAGTACGCGTCATCTTTGAAGTGAAAAAAAAGCGACCGAGAAGACCATGCGTTGCGAATTTTGACGTGCGATCCCTTCGTGCGATGTCGGAGACAAGTGGGCTTCATTAATCTTGCGGCACAGCATCACTAGCGGCAGGGACGTAAAGAGCTGGAGCAGTCCTGAAAATGTTGTGGTGGGAGATTGAAAAGAGGAAAGTCACGGTCACATTTGGGTCACACGGCAAGACCGGCTTGTGTCCAAACAAACAACCGCTCGCAACCCAAAAAAAGAAATTTCGAGACACAACTCCTTCGTGAGCATCGAAGTATTCCTATTTACCTCGCATTCACTGGGTTTTCCCTAAAGTTGAGTGGGGGTTAGATACTGAGGATTGTTGAGGTTGTCCAAGTAAGTATCTTCGACGTTCGTAGGTTTCTTCCTCACGCAGGGCCCGGATACGCCGACAAGGTAAAGGAGCCCGGTAAACAGATAATTCGCTTATCCGACCGCTATCTTGTACCGGATACCCAAAGTTGCTCAACTATATCGCTGCTTTATATTTTGAAGCCATCACAAAGTATCCATAGGCCACTATAGGTGAGCGAGCTCGGTATTCCGGACCCAGATGCTCCACAATCCAAGGGGTATGAAGTTCACCGAACATTGGAGATAAATTCCTTCCAACTCTCGCCCCTCTGTGGCTGAGCTCAAACCTCCAGAGGTATGTTCAATTTGTATCTGGTCTGACTTCACATCGCTTCAAGGTGAGCTTGCCAGTGTTACAGTTGCTGCACGACTGCACCTGCTGGGTTTCTTTTTCTGGTGTGACGTGCTCTGAGACTTCAATCTTGAGCAAATGTGTGCCAGGCACAACTATTTCACGGCACCAACTACAGATAGTAAATTAATTTCAGGTACCATACTTAGCGCAAACAATGATGTATACTCCTTCTCTCTATTCGATACCAATGGAAAAAATCGAACCAAAGTACACTGAAAGTATACTGAGGGGTGTCCATACGGTCCAGGCTCGAGAACCAATACCTGATATACAGACTTACAGAGGCCGTGTCCGGATAGCCTGGATATCTGCGGTATCGTGCACAAAATAGCTTGGATATCTGGTCTGATCATGCATCGGCTACCTGAGATACCTCAAATAACTGTGAATCGGATAGCTTCGCTACTTCGTATAACCACTCATCGGATACTCCAGATATTCGAAGGATCAGACCCCAAGATACCAATTGGAAAAGGAACCCATATTGAGGGCTTCTTGCCCTGGTTAGCTGGGCTATCCTTTTAGTTCCCCTAGAAACTTGATCTTTCCGATACTAGGTATCTGGCATTCAAAAAGTTTGCAGAATACGCAGTGATTCTGTCAGCAAGCTATAGCCTCGCTTTTCCTTTTAGATCCCACAAACCGGTGTCGGTTGAACCACACAACAGACCCGCTGTACCAAACAGTCAGACTCTGTACCGCTTCAAGCGGCAAATGTCCAATCCGCGTTGAATCTGAACAAGACCTCGAGGCGTGTTGCATTCGGATATCGTACTCAACATAGCGTCAACATAGCGTTGCTCAATGCTGACAGGGACAATTGTATTCCTCATTGAATTTGCGTTTCGGACTCGGAATGTTCTTCCTTCCGTTCCAGTCTGGTTTGAATGACCTGGGTAATTCAACTGTCTATGATTTCTACAAGTTGATATCCAAGTTCGGGCGAGGGCTACAGTAGCCGTTCAGTCAGCATTATCATACTAGTAGTAGTCTGAAACGTATGATGTTAGGGCAGGGCAAGGCTGTATTTTTTCTCTAATGCGAAGTTTGTTCGTAAATCATACAATGCGGGATTGCGGGCCACGACGGATTTCTGTCGGAGAGTCTCGGCGCAAGGTCAGATTTGGGGGCAAGCGCTGGCGAGAACAAGTGAAGGCGAGATCTTCGGCTTCGAAATTCGTAACTTGGTTTTCCGGTAATCACGGCCATCAATGTTGTGGGCGCTAATCAAACTCGTTTTGAGCCAGGCCACCACCTGCAACCAGCTCCTCGCGAGATCGACCTCAATCGGTGAGCTCAAGCGGACACTCCACGATGTCTCATGTGAACCCTCAGCATTTGGACATTGCGAAGCTCTCTACCGAGATCGACATACAGAAAGAGCTTTTGAAGAGGTTGGAGCACGACAAAAGTCTTGTTCAGCGGGACCTTAACGCAGTTGTCGATCCGGTGGCACGCCTGCCTCCGGAGATTTCGTCCGAGATCTTTCTCCAGTCCCTGCCTTCTCTGCCGGAGCCCACAGCGCGGGACCATAGCCCCGTACTGCTACTAATTATCTGCAGTATATGGACGGACATTGCGCTCTCCACACCTGCTCTATGGGCGGATATCTATCTCGTTTTTGTGCTGATGGAGTCTTACCGATTTGGCCTGACCGCGCAGGCAATCACCCGCTGTCTATATCCCTTCGAGTTCGTGGGAACTCAATCGACGGAAACGTCGCCTCCCTCGTTTGGGAACAGGGTCCGCGGCTAATGCGTTTAAAAATCGACTTCGAAACCCGATATCCCGACGACAAAGAGAGACTGATCGATCTCTTTGGGGGCAGTGGTCCAGGAGAATTCCAGCTGCTTGAAAAGCTTGTCATTCGTGCTGCGCCGGAGCCCTTGGTGTGCTCATGCCTCCAGACTTTAGAGCTGCTGCATCTGACCCCGAATCTCGCCGAACTCTCATTCGAAAACATAGTCTTCACATTAACCGCTGAACCGGTCGTTCTTCCGACTCTGCGCCGGCTGATGTTCGAAAGATGTGGAACAACTCCTGACAGCGACGACGCAATCATATTTTACCTTTCACTTCCCGCCCTCGAAACACTGTCGCTCTCGTTTCATTCTGTATCGGGCAACGGGCTCTGCTCCTTCTTGAAGCGCTCATCACCACCGCTGCAGGACCTTGTCCTTGGCGATGCCTTCGATAATGTCAACGCCATCCGACCACCCGAAGCCCTTCGTCTTGTGCCCATCCTCAGACATCTGGAGGTGTGGGGACCACCCCCCTCAGTTGCCACGGGATTAGCCACTGCACTGACGGGTTCGCCGCTGTTGATCCCAAACCTAAACACCTTTGTTCTCCACATCTACGACTGGCCTCACTTCCCAGATTCCGGTTGGGAGAGCCTCGTCGCTATGATCGCGACTCGTCGGTCCAGCCTTCGGACCTTCCACGTCCATCTCTCGGGATCCACGAAGCCTCCACACAATATCATCAAGGCATTCAGAACACTCGGAGGAGATGGAATGCTACATCGGGAACACGTTCAATACTGTCTCCGACTAATGCCAGGTGATCCAGTGAAGGTCTATCATTTAGGTGATCTTCAATCCCTGTCCGCAACGAGCCCCTCTCACTTACCGATTTCGTCTCGTGCTGAACGTTCTACGTTTGGAATGCAACGATGATTAAATGTCACCGTTATTCACCGGTCTTCTGTGGGCTCCCTTCAACCTTCCATCTGTCTCCGAGACTTTCCCGAGATGCCGTTAGAGAAGAGTGCCGCTGATCCAGAAAGAAGATATCATTCTAAGACCTACAAGCCTTCCTTGAGTTCGCAGTTGGGCCCGGATGACGGAAAACCTTCCCTTCAGCCCTCGGTAAAAGCAATAGGCGGCGCGCGCCGCATGGGACCCCATGGCAAAACCGCGTGATACAACATCGTGACGCGCCGACAACGTTCCGGCTGCCTTTCATAAACGACAGGGTTCGACATGACCACATCGCTTACTACTGCAGCATTTTGTGGTCAATAAATAACGGGGGTGTCTATCCATTTCGAATCTCCAAGAACCCCGGGCCTCGCACAAAGCGGAGACCATGATGTCCGGAATCCAGTGCGCCGCCTTTAGCGCTATGCATCTCCTTCTCCTACTCTGGCAAGCCGCTGCCCTCGCTGGCTCATCGTCCGCTGGCGATGACCTAAACGTTATCGACACTGGGTACGCCAAGTATCGCGGCAATCTCAGCTTCCCAAGCACTGTCGCGTACCTCGGGATCCCGTATGCTGAGCCTCCCCTCGGTGAACTACGCTTCCGCAAGACGGTGCCGCTAAACACAACCCGCGTTTCTGCTGCGGCCGGTGGACAGATCGTCGATGCGACAGAGTATCCCGATTTCTGCATACAGGGATCCACGGGTGGTAAGTTGTCCAGCCCTTCTGTGATAGCAATATATTTTCAACCTCGATCAATAGGTGGTGATGCCGGCGGTGCTGGCAGTGAGGATTGCCTGAATGTCAATATATACGCTCCAACTGGAGCTAGGAAAGGCAGTAATCGTGAGTCTGTTGCTTTCTTATAGACTTCTATTGTTAATTGTTTCTGTTACCACTAGTCCCTGTCCTTGTCTACATCCACGGAGGCGGTGAGTTGATCCCTGGTTCATTATTCCTCGGTATTCTCATGATCATGATGCATCAAGGCTACACCTACGGCAACCCCCGCAACTGGCCATTCGACCACTGGATCCACCAAAGTCCCAACGTCGTCATCGTTTCGGTGTACTATCGTCTCGATGCCTTTGGGTTCCTCTCAATTCCCGAATTTTCTGACCCCGTCAACGGCGACTCCAACGCGGGATTCTCCGACCAGATAGAGGCTTTAAAATGGGTGCAACAAAACATCGCTGCGTTTGGCGGCAATCCTCGGGCGGTGACCATCAACGGCGAGAGCGCCGGCGGCTCGTCTGTTGAGCTCCACATGGTCGCCAACACCCAGAAAAATCTGTTCAGAGGGGTCATTGCACAGAGCGTCTTTCGCACGCCGCTTGCGCTCCCTGAGCAGAGAGTGGTAAGTAATTGCCGTTCATTTCTGTTCGGCTCTGATATGCCTTTACAGCCCCAATTTCAATTGCTCGCATCGAAGGCCGGTTGCGCAACGGGCTCCGTCACTTCTCAGCTGGCTTGCTTGCGTTCAGCCAGTATCAGCGCGCTCGCACAGGCTCAGGACTTCGTTACAGCGAACCTGTGAAAATCTGTATCCTTCCCAGCGATGCCCGCTAATTATGCTGTTAGGGGGGAATTCAGACTATTCACACCTGTGGTGGACGGGAAGATCTTCACCGATTTCCCGACGAGGCAGCTCTCAAAAGGCCAATTCGCAGACGTTCCTGTCATAGTTGGGTGTGTTGAATGCTCGTTCTGCGTCCCTTGACCTCATAAATCAATCATAGCTCCACGACCAATGAAACGCTTGCCAACGGACCAACAATTGCTGCGGCGTTGCAGTTCTACTTCCCAGCGATGTCGAATAAAACCGCTGCCGCCTTCGTGGCCGAATATCCCGTCAGCGAGTTCGCGTCCCCAGAATTGCAGGTTCAAGTTGCAACAGGCGAACCCAGTGTGGTCTGTGGGGTATGCATGATTAACAACTTCTACTCTCAAAACAGAACTGGAATAGACTGACCTGTCCGTGCAGCGTCACATTATCGGCAGCGCTGTCGCGAAACGCAACGCAGCCTGGACGTACCGTTATAACCAACCGAACCCCACCTCTGGCGGGGGAGGTACTGCCCACGCGGCAGAAAACTGGATGATGTTCCAAGGGTCCAACACCGGGTATGTCCTCCACTTAGGGCGAATGAGGGCCACCTGAGTATCTGCTGAATCCATCCAGATTCAACGGCACTGGTGTCTTCACGCCCATGACACCCGTAGAAACCGCGTTCGCAGAAGAGCTAATTGCGTACTGGCTGTCGTTTGTCCGCTCGGGAAACCCGAACACCTTCAAACTGTCGCGCTCGCCGGTGTGGACGCCGTACACGGAAGGTGTCAAGTCGCGGATTGTCCTGCAGCAGGGTCCACTCAACATCACGACGCAAAGCGGCAGTTTCCTCGAGACGGAGTCGGTGCTTGAGAGCCAGCGGTGCGACTTTGTGGAGGACCAGGTTGCGGCGCAGCAAAATTGACAATGTGTGGAGGATAACCGGCGCTCATTGGGCGTATATGGAGTTTCCAATTTTTACTCACAGGCGTCATCTCACTTGGACTAGTGTACGAATCTGGCGATGAACAAGATTTTACGGGACCGAGGGCAAGCTTGAGCTCCAGGCCGGGAAGAGCCGATTTGTCGCCTGCAAAATAAACAGGGTGTCGCGCAACGGTCAAATGCCAAGGGAAAAAAAGAGTACTGGAGAAAGTTCTATGGATACAGAGTATACAAGACGGTATATGGAAAAGACAATAAGTATAACACACAATGAGGGAACTCGGATTACGACTTGATGTGATGTGGGTAACATGTCGCCCTGGTTCTTACTCGGACTCGGCCGGGAATATCTGGTGGAGCTCGTGAAACATGCTCTCGACTTCGCCGAGATAGTGTTCCATCGTCTTGCTGAGCATCTTCATACTGAGCGCGCACGGGAATTCCACCGCGAACTCGGGCGTCTGGAACACGTTTGCGAGCGTTTGGCTAAATGCGAGTGAGCGGCTGCACGGTGGTAAGAAGAGGGGAATAACGCACCCAGGTAGTCGGCGCTCGCGGGCCCATGAACACGACTCGCTTACAAAAAAGCAGGATTCCACTCCGCACTCATGTAATTTCTTGCGCTCCTCGTCGGACAGATCGAAGTGGAACAGTCGGGCAGCCGATTTATCCTCGCTTTTGTAGTAGCCGTTCAGCGCCGGAAAGTACTCTGACAGCCGCAGGGTCACATCCGCCGTGCGCGGCGGATCGCTCGTCCAGAGGTGATAGATGTCCTAACAAGAAAATCAGCGCAACTCTACAAAAATTCGAGCGACAACTCACGATCTGGCAGTACATCAGGACCATCTCGATGTAGACATCCCGCAAGTTCGTGTCATTCGACTTGTGTCCGCGCAGACATCGCACCTCCTTATCAGTGAGCGGCAGATGCCCATCGTCGGGGTTCGCCTGGTAGTATCGGTGGATGGTCAGCGCCTCCTGCACCCTCTTGGTGGCAAGGGTGCGGTAGTACTCGATGGTCGTCGCAAAGTCCAGCAAATCTGGGATATCGCGCAAGCGCGGGGCATCCGGCAGCGAGAGGAGAGTCCGGATCGCAAAGAGCACGATGTCGAAGGGCGGGATCTGGCGTTTGAAGAGCGAGTTGGGGCTCGTTACGAGGTTTGTCTCTATGTATGCTACACTGGGTAAGAGGCGCAAGATGGGACGGGACTTTGGCGAACCGATGACGGGCACAAACTTGGCTGAAGGACTTTCAAATCCCGAGGCCTTGATGTGCGCGCGAAGCTCCTGCAAGGTGTTGGTCATGGGAGCCGGTAGCGGGCCGTGCGGGCACACAAAACAGCAGGAAGCGTTGCGCTACAGGGCGTCTAGCATTGGGGCAAAAGACAATGCCAGGACACGCGATGGTCGTGGTTGTCTGTGGCTTCCGTTGCACGGCCACTGATGGATTGATCTTGAACGAGAACCACCACGAGCAAACCACGAGTCCCTGATTCAGGCTTCCATGGTGCATTCGAGCACTTCAAAGTACGCAATTTAAAAACGGTCAAAACTGAATCCATAGACGAAATTCGAGCGAGAAACCCGTCGGACCCGGGGTGACTCTCCATCCAATCTCCACCCTCTGATTAAAAGGCCAAGCTCCCATTTCAATCATCCGATTTTCTATCCTCAAGCAAATGCTGCGGCCGAGCAACCTAGGTGTTCAAACCGTCGCGGACTACGGTGGTCGCCCGCTCTACATGAGGACTTGACGTTCATCTTAGGCGGCAGACGGAGGTTCGACTCCTCCCGACGGAACAGCCTTAGTCTGAACCATATCATTTTTCGGAGCCAAGTTGAGAATGACAATTCGTCCGCGCGTTTCATGGAGACTCACTCCTCCTCGACATATCCAACCCCCATGGGGGCTGAGGTCATATAACCACTCTGTGCGCTGAATTCTTTTTAGGTGACAACGGATATTTTGCCAGTTTCTGCTCCGACTTAGCAAAGCACAGACTGAATGCTGCAGTGAAGTATCCAAGTCGTTGTAGACCACGGTGGTCACCCGATACCTATGTGAAAAGATCCTCGAGGTACTCGGGAGACGGAGGTTCGACTCCTCCCGACGGTATACGGAGTCTGCTCATATTTTGCATATTCATCACAGCCGGAGTGTCGAAGAATGAAGATTCGTCCGCGCGTTTCAGGGAGACTGGTTCCTCCTCGACACATCCAACCACCTACAGTGGGTGGGCAATATAACTACTCCAATTCTTTTTAGGTGCAACATAGTGGCGGATATCTTACCACTTTTCTGCTCCGACTTGGCAAGTCCCAGACTGAAGCATCCAAGCTGTTGTAGACCATGGTGGCCACCCGATACATATGGGACGTCGAATCGCGATTATACCCGGGAGACGGAGGCCGGAACGGCATGGGGAAATATCCTCTCGTTTGTTTTGCGTGTCGTCCACGGGAATATGTGCAAACCGTGGCCGCGAAGAGCTGCAATGGCAGGCCGACATAGTTCTTATATTGCCGCCAGCGGTTTACGACGTGAGATCGACGTCAGGCCAAGCTTCCAACTCCCACCGAAAGAGAGAAGATAAGGCGTTCACACTCGTAGCGAATACGATATTTCGTCGAATATTGAGCCGAATGCTGTGGAAAGTCCGTGCATTGGGGACACGGAAGGAAGAGCTTGGAATGCGGGTGGCGACGATTTCTTGGCTACCGTGTGTTGGGCAGGCCCTTGTCGAGGTACTGTAGATGCACTTCGCTTTTAGTGAAAAGGAATCCGCTCGCAGATGCACCGCTGATTGTCGGGCGTTCGCGAGACTCGTGCTGGGACTGGCGGTACAAGGGATGCTTGAGGAGGGGAATCAATATCAATATTCTCTTTATTCTAGCCATAGCGACGGGTCGTAGGCTTCAAAGGATGAGCGTAGTCCTTGCAAAGCTATCTTGTGGTCACCGCGTTCGTCCTCTCCCTACGTCTCCCAATAGCAGCTTCGTCGACCTGCTCTCGCGACACGTGGGCTCCTGTGTCGCGAGAGCGCCGGCCCCCGACAGTAGCGCCACCCGCAAGGTTCGCCGCGATGTGGCGCTCCGGTAAATGCGTACCGCTACCGCAAGGCTAGTGTCGCCATTCTCCGTCGTCGGCCCTATCGGTGCCTGGCGTCCGGCCGTCTCCTTGTGAACGTCCAACTTCTTCGTCAACGTGCCGACTCCGCTGTGCTCAGATCGCCCTCCATCGCGGCCGGTGTGGTCGGTGTGGCGGTCTCATCTTGTACCGTATCCGATGGGTGACCTTCACCCTCGACATTCCCACACGACCTATCTTCGTGCATGTCCTCAGCCCGCAGGCGCGACGCCTCGATCCTCGTTCGCACATCGGCAAGCAACGCGTCCAGCTCCACCCTACCGCCTTTCACCTCCGCCTCACCGATCAGCTCCCCCAACGCCTCCCAGCCCCCGTCGTCCTCCCCATCTCCCTCCCCACTCGGCGCCTCCTCAGCCCACACATCCTCCGGCCGTAGCCGCGGCCACCCCACCTCCTCCACCCGCGGTCGTACTGCCACATCCAGCTCCCCGTCCCCACTTTGACCCCTCCCATCCCGTCCCTTGCCCACAGCCTCACCCTTATCCGCACCCCGTCCCTCACCGCCCCGGCCAATACCTTTGCCTCTGCACTTACCCATACCTGCGCGCCTCCCCGCACCAGCCGCAAGCGCCCTCTCCACCCTCCGCAGCACATCGAAATCCATCAACGCCCCATCCGCATCCGCGGGGCGGACGTACCGCCCAAGCGGGATGCGCGCGCTGGTCTCTGCCCTCAAAGCGACGTCCGCGCGCGGCTCCGTGGAATCGAGCTCGTGGGGGGCGTGGAAGGGCGTTGAATCGTAGGCGTTGTGGAAGGCCGAGGAGGCGGAGGCGGAGGAGGATAAGTGAGAGGAAGAGGGGGAGGAGGAGGCGAAGGGACGCGGCGAAGCGCAGGGATCGCGCGCAAAGCGGAGGGTGCAGGCGAGGTAGCCGGGGTGCGCGATGGGGAGGTGGGTGAGGGCGCGCAGGGCGGAAGGGGCGTGCGCGAAGGAGACGTAGGCGAGGCAGCGGGTGCGGCTGGGGGCCAGGGGTTAGTTTATGCTGTAGACGGTGGAGGGGAGGAGAGAGAGACGGGAGGGGAGGGCGGGACGGGGCGGGAGTGGGTCGGGTGGGAGGGCACGATGAGAAGAAGGACACGAAAGGATAGAACGGGGGAGGGAGCAGAAGCCCATAGGGGGATAGAAGGATGCCGTGGAAGGGGAGCAGGGAGGAGCGGCGGGGGAGGTTGGGACAGGATGGGGAGGCGGAGGGACGATGAAAAGAAGGGTACAAGAGATGAGGATGATAGGATAGGGGAGGAGCGGAAGAAGAGGGGACCGTAAAGGGATAGAAGGGCACGGTGGAAGGGCAGAGGAGAGGCGAGGCGGGGGAGGTGGTACGGAAGTAGGGAGAGCGGGGAACAAACGGGAAGATGGGCACGAGAGATGGGGATGACTGAGATAGAGGAGGGAGCGAGAAGGAAAAGCAAGTCCGTGGATGGATAGAAGAGGGTGTATACAAGGAAAGAACGTGAGGGCAAAGCAAAAAACTCACGGATGCACATGCACGTCCTCCAACACCCCAAACTTCTCAAAGTCCTGCCGCAGCGCGCGCCGCGAAAGCGCCACCCGCCAGTCCAGCGCCGTCACGCTGATGACGCGCGAGCACCGGGGCGGTTGCGCCGCGACAGCCGCCTCCATGCCGAGGCGGGGCTCGATGAAGAGGGGGCGCCCGTGGATGGTCAGCGCGTGCGTCTTTGCGTCGGCATAAAAGTCGCGCGCGGCTTCCGCGTGCAGGAAGGTTACATCCTGAATCAAACGGGAGAGTTCAGCGGGGCACGGGTAGAAAGATCGAGAAAGACTTACGGCGGTACCGTCTGCGTGCAAGTCGATGGCGTAGAGAGGTCCGCCGTAGATGCGTTTGCACAGATCGCGCAAGGTGGTCTCCGGGGCTAGGTTGCTCAGCTTGACAGTCGTGAACGGTCGGTGGCTTTTGTGCGCCTCCTCAACAGGAAGATATGTCGGGTACCGGAGCGGCTCGTTCGCAAGGGCCGTGTCTACTGCGGAGGGAGTGGCGGGCCCGGGCTTCCCCGATGGGATTTCGCATTTGTCGGTCCCGTACGCGACGTGGACACGCCGCATGAAGGGATCGGCGCGGATTCGCGCGTGGGCCTAACACACGAAATGAGTAGGGGTGCGGAAAAGATAGGACGAGGAACGTGCGCGAATGGCGTTGCGAATGTCGCGGAATTGCACGACGGCGACTTCGCGGTACGGGGACCGGGCATCCTTGACCTCCCTGACCGCAATTTCTTCCACCTGGTAACCGAAGTACGGCCCTAAACGGTACGAGGTCCATATCTTGTCATCCCTGTCCCGGGCCTTGGCCAGAATCAGAGTCCGCCGCGCACGGTCCTTCTCCACAGCTCCGGCAACGACGGGGTCCAGCGGCCGGTATGGAAGCATCGTGCAGGATAGCGCGCATCCGTTCACGAGGAGCGGCTTGGCCTCGCTGTTGAAAGCAAAACGCGCAGCGCTGTAGCCGTGCAGAAAGGAAAGCTCCGCATGAAGGCCGTCTTCGTGAAACGACGTTTGAATAGATTCCAGAGCCCCAGTGTCGACTAGAGAGAGAAGCTCTTGGCTCGTTGTCCCTGGTGGTATATTCGACACCAGGACAGTCCGGCGTAGGAATGGAAGTTCAATTGGCCCAGCAACATGCGACACGGTCAAGATGTCGGAAAGAGGAGTCGGCGACGGCGAAGTATCAACATTTTCAAGAGTACTTTGTGTCCGTCGATGCAGCAAAGTTCTGGGTGGCCTCCATGTCCTACATTGACGCGTAGAGAGCGATTTTAGACCCAAGAAATACGGGATGGGCCGGAGCCACCCATTCATTCCGCGTCCCAAGTCAGAACGCGTTCGTTTTCGATTATCGCTGGGGGCGCGAAAAAATGCACGTGCTCCAATTCACAACACGACCAAATACACACCTGGTCCGTGCGCAGAGGTAAAGTATAAAATCCTCCTCCCATCTTCTGAATAACTCATACTTACCTTGATGGCACAGGTCCCTTCACGTACCTGGGTCTGTGGGCCGTGGGATCACTCCATAGCACGGCGACCCTGTCCATACAGAGTGCGCCTACGGCTTGTATGTGCTTAGGTGCATGCACCGTCCCAATATTTTCCTGTCCTACCACGGCCACTCGGCTGGGTAGGCCTTTTTTTTCGATCCTCCGCTCCTCTAACCCTAACCCTAGTGTACAATCACAATATATCGCTTTGACCTTCCTAATTTGTGTAATCCATGTTCAGCATTTGTTGCGTCAGCGTTTCTCAGTTTTGCGCGAATGAGTGATTTCCACGCAGCACATTAATGTTACTGTCTGCTGCTTAGAACGGCCCCCATTGATCAGTCTCGATGTTGTACAGACAAAAGAGGTGACACGATTCCGCCAGAATATCAGGCTGGGTTCACTATGAGGAGCAAAAAAAGGTTCTGGACAACAGGGCATGGCTCCAGCTCGAGCCGAACGAGCGACCTCTGCTTGCAGCAACGGACATGCACAATCCAAGTGGTGCATATCCGGATCCCAGACTATGAAGCCTTGCTCCCTTGAATTTACCCCAGATTATACTAATATTCCTTTCTGCCATGTGTTCAACCAATGAACAGCGTTGAATCAAAGTTGTCGTTGATGAGCAAACAAAATTTGTGTATCTTGCCTTTGAAGAAAACAGATCGAGATTCGATGAAGCCACTGATATTCCGCGGGACGAACAGTATGAGTTGCGAAAACACGTCGCAAAAGAGACGATGAGGTGACACTGGAATGGCTCGGGCTCGATTCGAACGAGCGAGACTTCCGCGGAGTAATTACGTGTCTGGCTCAGGTGTTGCGAATGAGGACCACCCTCTGCGGAGCCTTCCCAGTGTCCTTGGTGTAATTTGGCATTTGTTGACTCTTTTTTTTTTATACCGGCGGTCAAACTTGGATGGGAGAATGTTGAACGTGTCGAACACGGCCAGGTCTCATCGAATGGTACCCGCTCAATTCGAACCAGATCCTCCGTGGTTATACCATTGACTCCAACCGTCCAACGCATATGACGGACTTGGCTATTCCCGGGACGAACAGCATGGGTCGCAAAACCGTGCAAAGATCCATCGAGAAAAAAGGCACTCATTCGACGTTGCATCGGTTGAATCTTGCTAAGTATACCCTGCGCTTGACTTCCCTATTTACTATCCTAACTAACCAATGATTAGGTCCGAGACGATGTGCTGCGAGAATGGTAATATATGTCAGGCCAGTCGTAGTTGAAACAACATGAAGCACGTACTAAAGGCCACGACTTTGAACGAAAAATGTCTAGATTTCTCCAGCACCGACATCGTCTCTACGAACACGTCGGAAATATCACGCTCCCTAAAGTCCCGGTAGTGGATATTCAACTCAAATGCGAGCCCGGAATGCCCGGGAGCGTTCGTGATCTGACTAAATCCCGAAGTGTCTCATCGCGGAAGTGGAGAATCGTGGTCAAAAACAGAAGTCGGAGGTATGGAACGAGGCTAGGCTGGTCGGTCCGCCACACAAGCTGCTGCAGGAGGTTGTCTGCAATTGTCGGAGACCAATGGTATCCTGAATCCAAGATCGTCAAGATCTCCAACAATGGTAGGGCGGTCAGACATTGCAGAAGCTCGTGATCCTCAAGCACCATGTCAATGCGAAGTCGCTGGAGGGTAGCGTGAAGAGCTGAGCGGGAGGCAAACTCCAGGAAACGGGTCAGGTTCCACCGAAAGGGCCCACCTGAGCCCAAATCGAACGTAAGAGAATCCAAACTAGGACAAGTCATATATTCTATAAGTAACAGCGCTGAGGGTGGTTTGCGCGACATCGCGGGGAGAATCTGTGCTGCGATATGTGAAAGTGCTGAGTTGCTTCCAAGGAAGCACAGGGGGGCCGGGAATGCCAGGAGGTAAGTGCGGTGATTCCCAAATTCGGAGCAGTTTCGAAGATGTCGTCTGTGTATGTAGTGTCATCCAAGGGAGCGAGATTGAAGAGTTCAAGAGTATCAAGTAGGGGCAGGTGCCCTCTGGCGCTGGCCAGCAACGCAAATGACCGAGTATCGATCCACATACGAACACATCTCCACCGGTGAGAATGTCGACTGAGCAGCTTGAAGATAACACGCTCGTTTGCGTCGCCAAGATCAACAGCAATTCGCATAGTGAGCGGATAGCCAACGCCACGGTTGAGGGACGCTGTGAGAAGGCCCAGCAGTTTCTTTGAGGGTATAGCGCAAGAGCGCCACAGTGCTGCATCGAGTATTATGGTTGACCATAGCTTCGGGGTCCCCATCACAATGCTATGCCAGTGCGAGCACACCTTCGTACAGCAGATTCAGACTAACAGCGGCCGCGAGCCGAAGGGATCACCATTCACGTACCTGAGAAAGCTGAAGCAAGTATTTCTTCGCTATTCTGTCGACCTCTTCGGTTGGGCTGACCGTTTCTGAAATTATGTCCTCCCCTTCAGGATAGCACATTCCAAAGGTTTCCGCCAATAATTCGGGTGGGAGGCGGATGGAGAACACGCTGCGCCATCCATCACCATACCATGCGAGCTTCGTTCGATCCGAAATCAAGACTGCCAGGCGTTGCTGCAGTCTCCCGATTTCGGTGTCGTATCGTTCGAGCTTGAGCAAGGCCCCGTCACTGCCGCTTAAGAAACTGGATTTCTCGGAGTCGGGTGGCACAACGTTCGACCGCAATATCGCGCAGTTCACTGAGTTGGAAGGGGCGAGCCCTCGAAGGGAGGCCTTCCGCTGATGGAAGAAAGAAACAGGTGGCACGTGCCGTCAAACACGAGCAAATTGAAAGAGTCTAGATTGGGCGGACTGTTGACTAATGGTGCTGTTTCGCGACAGTTTGAACCGTTGAATAACCTTCGCAAATCCCTGGCCGCTGAAGCGCTGAGGCCATCCGCGCTTCGGGGAATTTTTTCTGCCATAGGGGAATCGAAACCCATGGCGTCCAACACTCAGCCTCGATGACTCTGTTGAAAAACTGAAAGCAATGCGACAAAGCGAAACTACAGTTAGCTATGGTCCGATGTCCAAATGTTCTTTCATATCAAGTCATTTATCGTAATGTTTCTTGTTCATTTGCGCTTTGCAAGGAGAAATTCAAAGAGCAAGAGACTGAAGCTTTTGGAAGTCGAAGAATCCAAGACCTGGAGGAATCTCAAAATCAATCATGCAGATCTCGCCGTCGAGCATCATTTACCTGAGACAGGATCCCACCTGTGCGCAAGCATTGATTATCGACGTCCCACAAGACAACCGACTCACCCTTCCGTAGCATCGAACCCCGACTGTTCACACCCGTTGACGAACCCATCTCTGTTATAAAGTATGGTCAGACACGGATGAGTCGAGAGGACAGAACGAACGTCATATCAACCATGCCCTCTAAGCCAACACCATAAAGAAATGGGTTCAAAAATCCCATCGTCGGTTTCCCATTGCGAAGTCGCCAGTCGTTGAGCAATGCAACTATGCCAGCGGCGGTGGGCACAGCAGCACTGGTGCCGCCGCCGATATCCCACCTGTTGTAAAAGTAGTCGAAGAAAGCCCCACCGCCTGATGAGAGCTTCGCATGAGCACGTCGAGCGGACATGGCTTTAAAAATCAATCACCGTTGCTCACGATATCTGGATATGCACGGCCGTTGTGGTTGTACATGCTCGACTGCAACGCCGTCTCGTTGGGATTCGCGTGGCCAGCGAGGTAGCTAGAGACGGCGACATCTGCCGACATGTTGAAATCCGCTCATGAACATGTACTGGAGATCGCACTTTGATACCATGGTCGGTCGAAATAATAAGAGAATCCAGCGCCAGAGGCAAAGATGGTCTGTTGAGGAAAATATCCCTGAGTCTCCCCGACTGTGGTGACGCTTGCATCTGATATCAACACATATCGTTCTCGCCGATAGTTGACTCACTAGGGACATGACGCCGGGAAGACTGGTAGAAAAGTCGTGGCATTGTCTCCCGTGTTGGCGATGCATGTCTAGAAGCACTCGTTAAGATTGAAGGCATTACGCTGCGCGGAAGACAGACGGGTAAGTCGGCGATTCCCAAACCCTGGTCTCCAGAACTGAACAGAACGGAGATGCCCCTGCCTCGAGGTAAGCTCCTTGACCAACGTTCACGAATGAGACCACCTGCCTCGCCCCGAGCTTTGCGAATCCCTGGCACACAGCATTGGCGTAGTCCTAGATTACACGTGAGGCCAAGCGCAACCAATCAAGCAGCCAAAGATATACTTTCGGGACCTAGAGTAATTTTCGATTAGTGATTCTCATGCCTAAGTCAAGGAGTCCTCGTACCGTTTGCTTATCATCGTCTCGAATCAGTATTGGCTTTCATATCATAGTGGAAGTACACACCTCGTCGTCACCATAGGAGGTTGTGATGACGGTCGGAGGATTATCGAGGCCCAGTAGGTAATCCACGAGACTAATTGTGACTTCAACAGCATCCAACATGCGATATACCGAACTCACTCCAAATATGGTTCGTTGACCCCAGGTTGTTCACCGTCTTGGTTTTGGTCCGGAATGTAAGGCGGAACCGAATTTGTGGCGTAGTAGGTGATGGGAATGGGGTACGCGACTTGGACGGCTGCACAGTCTCTCATTACAAACAGGGATGTCGACGATAGAAGTACAGACCCAGTTGAGTGTCAAGATTTCCCTCGTCGCTGTAAGAAATGGGAGTGAAAGAGCCTGGCGCCGAGCTGGTTATACAGATGTTATGACACAGAAAGGTTTCGACCTACCGGTAATGTTGACAGAGTTCAACGAGTAATTCGTTTCAATAGACTCCGGAATGTAGTCGTTGAGATACAATTTGAATGACTCGCTGTTGAATATCAGTATGGATATAGCAATCAATATTGGAGACATACGGTTTAGCCCAAATGTCGAGATAACCAGCCCTGGCGGCGCAGCGTCAGCCTGGATATATTTGAGGCGGAGGACACCCACACTCCAATGCTATTGTTGCCTGTCGACACGTCTGCCGTATAGTTTCCGATGTTGAAAAGGCGGCGAATGCAGGGTGGGTCGGCGACACTGACGCAGCTCGTAAAATCGCTCTGATTGAGCTGTACGGGCCGTTTCTGGAGGTGTGCCCGACTTGCTACTGCCTCCTCCCCGGAAGAGAATTTCCCCATTCCATGTCGCAGTGGATCGAAGAATGCGGTCGTCGGATGCACGAAAGCGATGTGAGGAAGCAGGTCTGCCGGCAGGCTATAGTTCAGGGTGCGCACGACACGCTTGCTGCTCTTGACATGCTCAAAGACAGCGAAGCGGGTAGACAGCATGCTCTCGGCAGTGGAGACGGGCACCACCGCTGTAACGCTGTCCTGTGGAGACGACCACTTGACAGAAGTCGCGTTATTTGCTGCTAACCAGCCTCCGACAAATTCGAGAGCATAGCGAGAGGGCGTCGAAAGTGTATGCACCTGGTCTTTCGAGAGGTGCTTCCCGTAGCTTGAGTGGGACGGATTGCTGAGATTCCGCAGCGAAGACTCGAGCTGAGAAAAGCCGTGCTGTACCAGCCCAAAGCGCAAGTTTAGGCCACGACTGGGGGATAACGCGTCTTGGAGCTCCGTCCAGCCAGAAGGAACATCGGCAAGTGATTGCTTCACCACTGACGGTGAAGACGCCGATGCGCGGACCAGAAGCCCAACGAGAACGCACCAGAGAGGAGCGGGGACCATGATGGGGGATCTTCGAATGCCCCTCGTTTTATACGATTCTAAAACGGGAAAAGTTGGCCGAAGCAGTGCTAATTTTAAACCACGGTTCCGAATCTCAACTTCCGATGTTCAATTTCTTCCTACGATCTATGGAGCTGCAAACGACGAGCCAAAACTGAAGGTTGGCTGCAGCCGTTGCCCGCGGTGGCACCAAAGAAGAAAAAATGAGGAAACCGGATGCTTTTGACCTAGCCGAGAGACAGTATGACCCGAAGTAACCCGCTTCAAGTTCCGACAGTGACAGTTCAAAAAAGTTCAAACCATCGGTTGACCATTACACGACTTGGCCAAAAGCCCACAAAAGCTACTTCATGCGTAACTGCTTCATGTTCGGTATGTCGATTCGGACCAGAAGCAGTACATAAGGAATCGATAATCAAATCTACAGGTGGAAGATTGAACCAGACGCCAGTTTGCTGCTGTCCCTAAGATGATTGTTGATATATATGTCGTGATTGCCTCTCACTGGAATTAGGGAGCCACTCAGTACGACGGGGTCGAGTTATATCAATCCAGCCGTCGTCACCGAGCCCACGGGCTTCTAACGGCGTGAATAGTTGATTCCGTGGTGGCCATAGGCGTACCGGGTAGCATTTACAGTTCGACAGAGACATGGCAGTGCCCAGAATCTCTACTAGTGTGTGCATCATCCTTGGGACTTGCGACTTCTCGGCTTCGCCCTGGCAAAACGGAAGGATGAAGAGCCCGAGATTGCTACCAAAATTTGCAAAGCGGTGAAACCACTGCGGCTTCTTTACCGCTGCGTAAAAAATTGCTGGTCTCTTGTCAATGTCAATGCGAATGAGTGACACTCGATACCGTACGAGCAGCTACCCACAAATTATGATTCAGCTTAATGGCAGGACTATCCACAATCAGGCTGCCATAAATTTAGTTGTATGCGATGTCGTTGTGAACACAAAATGGGGGAAAGAACGAACTCCAGTTGCAAGCTAATGGCATTTAAAGATTCGACCAATTGTACATGCAGAACAAGCACACTGACTGTGTTACTCCGCGTCGATGGCTGCAACTTTGAACGAGAAATCCAGAAAGTGTTCCAGTTCCGAGAGCGTCGCGACAAACTCTGGGGAGAATGTACGCTCTCGACCCGAAAGGAAATGAATTCTCAGGGAAAACGCGTACTCGGAACGAACCGCGAGTGTTCGTGATAAGATGAAATCCCGAAGTCAGCCCGAAGTGTCTCATCACTGAAGTGACCGAGCCAAGTTAAACGTAGGAGGTCGAGAAGTCAAGCTGGTCAGTTATGTACTCTTCCTGAGCATTGTTTCAACGGGACTTGAGCAGTAGCCAGTAGACAAATGATCCATATCTGTGCGCGGCCAACCAAGAAATGTATTAGTACACATTCGAGAACATTCAGTATTCAAACACTATCCAAACAATCGTGTGTTTCGTGAAAGTTAAATCCATTCTCCATTCAACGCCTCAGGAATTTCCTCGCCACCCCACAGTTCTCTGAATATTTCGTCGGCGCTCAGATCCTCGTCCTTTTCGCCCGCCTCGGCCAGCGCTGTCGGAACACACCTAGTCAGTTGACAACGTCAAGCACCGAATGAAATACTCACCCTCGCCGCGCCCCTCGCCCAAACTTTCCTCCAGCCCGGATTCGCCCCCTCGAACAGCGATGAGGAGCAACTCAACGCCAGTGTAATCGAGCATCTGCGGCTGCGAACACGGGGCAAAACGAAGGCCCGTCGGATCTCGACCGTGTGTTCCCTTCCCAAACACGCCCTCCATGATGGAAGGGGGATACACGATATGCTTCGTGGTCAACGAGCCGGATGCCTGGGGATTCTTCACCTGAAGGACAAAGGCTTCGGCCTGCTGGATGCCGAGGGCGTCTTGAACGGGCCCGAAGTCGGACGGCGCGGGGTGCGAAAGGTGGTAGCCGAGATATGTCGTTTCTTTTGAGCGTGTAGGGGCTTCGTTATTCACGATGGCGTAGCACCCGCGCGCAGCTAGGCGCGCAGGAGGGTCATGGCGCGTGCCTTGGGACAAAACGGGAGGTTAAATTCACCTCGAATGCTTCGATAAATCACGAGAAACTTACCGCGCGTCTTGGTCTCGTACGTCTTCTCGCCCATCCCCTTCTCCAACACTTCAAGATCGTCGCCTACGGCGGTGACCGTCGCCCAGAAACTCTCTTTGCGACCACCGTGGTGCGCATCAGGATCCGGGAGTTTCTTCTTTCCGAGCGTTACAAGGCGGTAGTGTTTTCCGGTGGTATCCAGTTCTGCTGCGGCAGGTACAGCATCCGCGCCGGCTTCCAACACTTGCATGTCTTTGAAATCATCGGTATCGCCCGATGCTGGCGTGTCCTCAGCAGCACCGAACTTTGGCGGGGTTGGAACGAGGAGCATATGCAGATTTTTCACGTCGTCAATGGATGTCGGCTCGTCGGTTTCGACTCGGGGACGGAAGAAAAAGTAGATATGCCCGCGCTCGGTCGTTCCTGTACGACATAGTAAATCAACCCGTTGGCAGGCCAAATGGCGGGCAGCGTGAATAATTACCAGGTACGCGTCCGTTTTCTCCATCTCTACGCATAACCTCCTCTGCAGGTGTCTCGATTTTCACCTTCTTAGTCGGCGGTTCGGAGTCCTCGGTCTCTTCGTCGACTTCTGTGTCCTCCGAGTCGTCTGGGGTTGGTTTCATGTTGGAGTGTCGTGGTGCTGGGTGTTTGGACAGATTGTCGGGGGCCTGTGCGGCTTCTGCCCTCTCGGCCTGCAAGGCCTCTTGTTTGCGGGTTGTGACCATGGTGGTTGTCGTTGCGCTGACGTCATCACTGATCGAACAAGTTGAACTCCACATGTCGGCAACGTCTGGATGAATCGGTGGCGGTCTATATGACGGGCTGCGACGATGGGATGACATGATGCAGCAGTATAAAAGCATTTTTCGTAAAATATTATGTGGTCGATGCTCTTGAACTCAGGAACGTGGTTGATCGCGTTCCGTGGTTTGTGGTTGAGGTTAGCCGATGATTTCTTGGGGTTAACCTCTTGCCGAGATCAGCCGAAGCCTCGGGTCCCGCGATCCAACTTGGGGAGCTCTGAAATCCCTGTGAGTATGTGGCGAGCTGAGGGGCAGTAAATTTCTATTATGGCTCCAAGATCGACTTACCTGCAACTTGTTTGAGTTCAAACTCGAGGTACTGGGGCCAACTTGAGGCTTCCAGCACATCTCGCATGTTTAATTGAATTGGCAGCTGTGTTGCAAGTATCTGTGCTCCGGATGCCTTCATCGGCTCAAGGGAACCCGAGGCTCAATATAAGAGTCAGAGACAACTATGTCTTCAGAGTGCGGGAAGATTTCAAACGAAATATCCGACTCGGCCCGATAAAATGATGAGCAGCGGTCGGCCATCAGTCCGTCGGTTATCGGCACGTACCATCCCGCCTCTCAAAGTGTTGCCTCAAGTACTGTACTATTACGACCAAAGGTTCAGGTGACGGGTGACGGAGGGTCGTGAACTGAACCATTTTGGTGTCAGTGACGGTGACTTTCCAATTTTGCGTCCTAAATCGGCTCAAAAACGTGCGCCCGGCATCCGCCGGGCGTCCATTTATGGGAATTTGATGTGATTGCCGAGGAATGAACATCAAGTTTAGTGAACAATTTCGGTGACGGTGACATGGAGTGAACCTTTGGTCGTAATAGTACAGTATATTGCAACCACAATCCTTGAGTACGAGACACAAAACCCGGAGGAATCAGGCGAAAAAGTGCTTCAAAACCTCATTCATCAACCTCAAACAAGTCCGAGCCCTCGTTCTTAAACCACGAATCACGCCGAAACCACAGACCAAGAACCACAACCACATACTCCCCAACCTCTCTCTGACACCACATAATACTTTGCGATAAATAAGGTCATACAGCAGCCACTGGTTGAGGATGAGGAGACAGAAGGCAAGTCAGTGCTTAATTATTTTGTGCAGTGTAAACCGTAATTTCCGACCGGTAAACATACGTGCGGTGCCTGGTCTTTTCTTTTATTTTCAGTTCTGTGAATCTCGTTCCAATTGTGTGTAGAGACAAGGTTGCTGCCGCTTCCGTGGCTCGACCGTGACCGCCGGGCTCCTCGATCATTTGTGCTCCAAAGCAACGTCAGTTAGAATCCTACCGGAAGCACAGTGGCGAATGTCTTGGTTTTCCTTTTCTCTCCCGGGTTCGCTCTTTCTCAGAAGTTACATTGTGGGTTCACTCTTCGGAAGGTGCAACCGCGGTGCGCTTTTATTTAAAACACACATTCTTTCCCGCTTTTTGAGTGTGTGCCAGTTGCGCCTTTCGGCGGGTTGCCTTTATGGTTTGGGGTTTGCTCTTTGGACTTGTATGTGCGCGTGAACGATTTTGATCACACTTTTTGTTCCTCTCACACCAAAAAAAGAGAAATTTCAGCTCAGGCGAACACCCAGTCGAAAACATAGGGCTGCCAGCTGAACGTCGAACACACAAACGGAGCCAGTGCATTCGGCTGCCGTTTCAGCCGAGAGAGCCGAAACTAATTCTTTTGACGGTAGTTTCGGCCGGCCGAAACTACTGATCTGCGTGTTCGGCTGGCCCCAAACATACTGTACATACATGTAGGGGAGCAACGGTCACGGTCACGGTGGCCCCGTTGTGTTGCCTTTTTGCAGCTGTGTCACGGTCACGATGGAGGTCGTTGCTTGGAAAAAATCGTGACATGTTGAATTTTTTTCGTGAAAAGGTATTTTGGCCAAATTTTGGGGTATTCTGGGGTTGCGCAATCGCTCAAACCGCCCAGAAGCGCTGGATTTGAGGCAAATCATCAGGTATCAGTTTCTGCGCCTTTTTCAGCCCTCAGAACTGACCAATTAAAAATGTTGTGTTGCCTCTTTCAACAACAGTCACGATCACGGTGGTACCTGTTGCTTAAAAAAGAGGCAACCAGGTTGTCACGGTCCTCGACGTGTTGCTCCCCTACATGTATGTACAGTATTGTTTCGGCGTTGCAGCCGAAGCTGCGGTCGAAACTAATGTTTCCAGCAACGGTTTGAGATTCCATTTAAACTGGGGCTGAGACCTTTGTTTTCGACTGGGTGTTCACCCGAGCTGAAATTTCACTTATATTCGCGATGCCACATTCGATGAGATTAGACGGTGTTTGGGTTTTTTTACAGGGTCCGTGATGGTGGTGCGATGGATGGTGAGATGGTGATCAGCGCTCCACTGAATATATAATATATTTGCTGATTCGAGGTACGGATCTGTAATATGTATCAATTTCGAGCGGAGCCGAGGGAGGCCGGATAGTGTCGACGATAAGGGCTCGCTTGTTGTTCTGCTTGACTTTCACGACGCACTCGAAGGCGGGATTGGACGGAAGAGGTTGAGAGAAGAGGCACCGACACGCGACGACGGCCGCGAAGAATTGCAGATGGAAAAGGAAGACGGGAAAAGGAAGGCGCGCGCAAAACGCCGGGTCCGATCACGGACGCGGACTCGGATCGCGGAGGTGGTGATGGTGATAGTCGGCGGGCTGGGCGGCGTTCCAAGTTCCAATCGGAGGATGTTAGAATGCCTTTCCCGAGCGCAAGCGCTGAGAAGACTTGAACAGCGACCGGCTCCGCAAGCGAGAATTTGAAGAGAAGGAAGAAGGGGCAGGCGACAAGCGACGGAAGAGAATTTTGGAAGGGTGGATTGGTATCGAAGGTTTAGGAATTTGAGGGAATTTGAAGGGAAAGAAGATGGGAGATCATGAGCATGGGAGAGAGAGAAAAGAAGCCGGGGTTGATGCAGATGTGGAATGCAGAGATGTAGACGGAGACGGAGCGGAGAGTGCCACGCAACGATGGATGGATGGGTCCGATCAATGTCAGTGCCAGCGCATCTAACAACAATGTTCGTGGCAAAACGCAGACCTCACTAAAGCACACCCTAGATAATCCAGTGAAATGAAAAGGTTGAATGGTGTTGTATTTATGAAAAGAAGGGTCCGTGCGCATCAGATACGAATACGGGGTTCCCCTTGACGTGTCCGTCCCTTGAGCCTCTCGTTCGTTGATCCCTCTATTATTCCCCTTCCCTCCTTCCCCTCTGTGCGTGTCTTTATTTTGCACACCCCACCACACTCGTTTCAAGACAGTACCCACCCAACACACTCGCTGATTCTAACGCCTCCCTTGTTTTGCTCCCCTTTCCTTTAAATACCCCGAATAAATCGATGGACGACAGTGGTGCATTTGCCGCAGCAGCAGGAGGGCCGTACCCGCCGTACTCGTTTACGGGTATCGACATGTCAAAGGTGCGCAATCTATATACCCCGTTGCCATGCGTGATATTGCTCTGCTGACCCGCTTCCCCTTTCTCTCTTCCCTCTTCCTTCTTCCTTCCCTTCTCCTCCACGCTTTTTCTTCCTTCGCCTTCGCCTTTTCGTCGCTTTTTCCGCTTCGACACTTAGCGCTCGATGGACGCACCCGGCGGCCCCGACTCCAAAAAGGCGCGCTGGTCCCCCACCCAGGCCCAGCAGCAGGCGCAGCAAGGCGCCTCCCCGCGCGACGTCTACGCCAACTACGGCTACGGCGGCAGCGTCTCCGCCAGCCCGCAGATCTACGCCACGCCCCAGCTCAGCATCAACACCCAGCAGACCGCCCCGCCGCAGCACCAGCTCAGCCCGAATACGCTTGCGTCCTTCCAGGCGCAGCAGCAGCAGCAACAGGCTCAGCAGCAGCAGCAGCAGCAGCAGGCACAACAACAACAACAGCAGCAGCAGAGCCAGCAGAGCCCTGCGGCGGGGAGCCCGTATACGCAGTTTAACCCGTACAGCCAGATGCTGGCGATGGGCGGGTTTGGGTACCCGCAGCAGCAGGGGTTCCAGGTGCGTTTTCCGCCTCTTTCCCCTACACCCTTCCTTCCTCGTTCTCCACCCCCGCCGTGCCACGTTTTTCCGTCCGCTGATGCTATCTTTTTCCTTCGTTTGCGTTTGTAGGCGGGCGGCTTCTCCCCCCAGCGCCTCCCCACGCTCAACATCCCCGCCGCGCAGGCAGCCGTCTCCATGTACCCCGGGGCCGGCCAGCTCCTCTCCGCCGGGGGCCTCTCCGCCGGTGGGCAGCAGCTCCTCTCTGCGGGGGGGCTGGGGCAGCAGCAGCAGCAGGCGGCGGGGCGCACGGTGTACATTGGGAACTTGCCGCCGAGCGCGAGCGTGGATGAGTTGTTGAATCTGGTGCATTTTGGGCCGTTGGAGAGTATTAGGGTGCGTTTTTCTTTTTTTTTTCTTTCTTTTCGTGAGGGAGGAGGAGATGGCGGTGTGCGTCGACTTGCTTGTTATGCATCCGCTCTCCTCTCCCCGCGCTCCCTCGCGTGCACTTTGCTGTCTCTCCTCCCTTCTTATCATACGGTACCCTCCGTCCTTGATTTGCTTCCCTTATCGCGTCGGCTCCCTTTGCCCCTCGCCGTTCTCGTTCTCCCCTTGCTCTCGACCTATCCACCGCTCCTTCTCGTCCTTGCGACCCCTCTGCCGTGCTCCTCCCCCACGGGCTTGGCACCGTTCTCTTCCTCCCCCGCTCCCTTACTTTTCGTACTCTTATCACTCGCGCTCTTGTCGTCCGTTATGTCTCCCCCCTTGTCCCCGCCCCTTTGCCCTCTCGCTTTCCTCTCCTTCCTCTCTTTACTTTACTTTCTTTCCTCCCGTCGTCCCGTCGTCCCATCCTCCTCCCTCCTTCCTCCTCCCTCCTTCCCGTCCTCGTCCGCACACTGGTCGTCGTTCATCTTACTGCCCACCCTTTCTACCTTTCTACCGTTCCCCTCCTCCCTCCCTGCACTTCGTTCCCAGCTACCCATCACTCCCTCCCTCCCCACTCCTTCTCCGCTCCCCCCCTCCTCCTCCTCCCCCCGCGCCCTTGTTGTCGTCCCATCCGCCCCCACTCTCTCTCTTCCTCCCGATCCCGATCCCCTCCCACCTCCCCGCTCTTTTCTTCCCCTCCCTTCTTCCCCTCTCCTTTCCCGTTCTTTCCCGTTCTTTCCCGTCGATCCCCTCTCTCCCTCCTCGTCCCCTCGTCCCCTTCCTCTCCCCTCATATCTTTATCTCCCCTCCCTTCTCCCTCCTCTCACCAACCCTCCTTGTCTTCTCTTCCTCTCCTCATCTGCTGATTCGCTTCCCCTGGCTAACCCATCTAATCACAGGTCCTCCCCGAAAAATCCTGCGTCTTCCTCTCCTTCCTCGACGCGCCGACGGCCGCGGCCTTCTTCGCGGACGCGTCGATCCGCAAGCTCGCGCTGCACGCGCAGGAGCTCAAGGTCGGGTGGGGGAAGCCGAGCGCGGTGCCGGCGCAGGTGGGTTTGACTTTTTTTTTGGAGTTTTTTTTTTGGATATGGGATATGGGATATGAGATGGGGAGACGAAGTGGTGGACGAACGATGGGGAGAAGACGCCTGACTGTGGGGAACGCGGCGTGTGTTTGGGGAGCGCGTGTCTGTCGTCAAGGGCAGGGAGGGGAGATCGGGGGTGCGGCTTGGGGCGGAGGCGCATGTCCTCCCGCTCAGCTGCATGTCGTCTTTGATTGGCCTTGGGCGACGAGGACGAGGACGAGGACGGCTTCGTGCGCTCCTCTCTCTCCCCTCCCTCCCTCCCTCTCTCTTGCCTCCTTGCCTCCCTCCCTCCCTCCGCCTCCCTCCCCTCCCTCCTTCCTTATCCTTCCTCTCAAAACACACACTAACGCCCTCTCTTCTCCCCTTCTTCGCAGGTAATGCAAGCGATCACGCAGTCGGGCGCGAGCCGGAACGTGTACCTCGGCGGGCTGGAGGAGGGGATGACGGAGGAGATGTTGCGGGATGAGGTGCGTTTTCTTTGTTTTCGTGTTGAGTATTTTTTTTGGACGGGGGGGAGGGGGTTTTGGGGGGGGAGGCGGGGGGCGGGTGGGGAGGCGCGGTTTTTTGCGGGGGCGCGGTTTTTTCTCGGGGGCGCGGTTTTTTCTCGGGGGCGCGCGGGAGGTGGTGCTGCGCGAGGCGATCTTGATTGAGAGAGCGCGGATGACGAGCGGGTGGTGGCGTCGGCCCCGTGCGAGGCTAGGCGATTTTGACGAACTGGAGAAGTCGCGGAGAAGTCGCAGTCGATCAGGGACTTTCCTTCTTGTTCTTGATCGGCCGGCTTCGCGTTCTGCTTCTTGTTTTCGCTTGATGAACGGGGAGGGAGAATCTCCGCCGCTTCCTTTGTCCTCTTCACTTACCCACTTTTCACCTTTCGCCCACTTTTCACTTGTCACGCTCCTTCCTTCCTATTCCTCCTCCCCACTCTCCCTCTCGCCTTCAGCAAAACACGCACTAACACGACCCCCCCCCAGCTCTCCCGCTTCGGCCTCATCGACCAGGTCAAGATCGTGCGCGACAAGAACATTGGTTTCGTGCACTTTTTGAGCATCGGGGTTGCGACGAAGGTGTGTTTCGTTTGCTTGTTATTTTTTTTTTTCGAGGGGAGGGGAGGGAGTGCGCTTTGTCGGACGTAAGTGTGAGGCCCGCCGTATTGTGACGGCTGCGCGGTGCGAGTACGAGTTCGGTGACCAGTCGGACAGCAGGGGGAGCCGGACAGCGGGGGGAGTGTCCTGTTGCCGTGTCCGCCCGTCCCGCATGTCGAGGAGCGTGTTTCATTGCGGCTCATGTCCATCCGCGCCATGTTCTGTCTCTTTCGGCTCACCCGTTCTCTCTCCTTTCCTCCTCTCCCACTCTCTCCTTTCTTTTCCACCATTCTCCCGTTTGGAAAACACACTGCTAAAGCCCCTTGCCACAGGTCGTCAACACCCTCCCGACGGACCCCGCATGGGCGGGCAAGCGCGTCAATTATGGCAAGGACCGCTGCGCGTATGTGCCCAAGAGCCAGCAGGCGGCTGCGCATCAGGTGTGTGTGGTTTCTTGTCTTCTGTTTCTCTGCTTGGTCGCTGCTTCGTCGGCGTGGGCTTCTGCTTCGTCGGCGCGGTGTTCGTGTCGTCTAACGCGTTTCGTCCCTCTTCGGGTGACGCCGACCGGCGGGGCGGGGGTGGAGCGCGCGCGGATCGACGAAGCCTTTCCCCTTTTCTCTTCTTCGGCGCGACCCAGCAGAGCAGATCGCTGACTTTTCTTCGTTGCAGGCACAAGCGGCGGCGGCGCAGAGCTTGATGGGCTTCTCGAGCCCGATTCAGGGCGTTGGGGCGTGAGTGTTTCTTTTTCTGTCATGAGTTAGAGTTGTCCGAGAGTTGTCCCGAATAAGGGTGGAGGAGCGGGGACGCTTCACGAGCTCGCTGGTGATCTCGCTCGTCTATGTGACGACCAGGGCACGCAGACAGTTCTTGGCGGGGCTGAGGCTTGTTCGTCCGATCCCCTTCCCTCTTTGTCCTCGTCCTCGTCGCCGTCGTCGTCCTCCTTCTCACCTTTCTTCCCTTGACCTCCCCCTTCCTCTCCTCCCTTCAATCGACCCACACGCTGACTTCGTCCCCCAGCTTCTCCTCCCCCATCAACACCTCGCAGGCCACGCCCTTCGGAGGCAACGCGCCCAACGGCAACAACAACGGCTACGCCAACAGCCCCGCGAGCGCGCACCCGAACGGCGGGGGCGTTAACCCATTCACTGGGCGCCAGATGGGCGAGGGTGCGAATGTGAGTTTTTTGGCCTTTCCGTTTGTGCTTCGCACCTCGTTCTACCAGCTTCCCGCCTTCCTGCTCACGCCTCATCTCCACTCCGCCCTTCGCCTTCGTCGCATCCCTCCCCTTATCTGCACGCTCCGCTCCGCTCCCCTGCCTTTCCCTCCTCGTTCCCGTCCTTCCCTCTCCGCCCCCTCCCTTCCTTCTCCGCCCCACGCTTCCCTCTCCGCCCTCTCACCCTCCTCCATCCCCACGTTCTCTCCCCTCATCTTCCCGCTCCGCTCCTTAAAAGCCTCCCATCTTTACCGCCCTTTCTTCACTTCCCTGTTTTTCACTCCCCTCACTCTCCCGCTCCGCCCTCTGCTTGCCACCCTCACTCTTCCTATCCTTCCCCCCTCCTTCGCTCGCTAACGCTCCCCCTCAGGGCAACCAGCAAACCACCGCCAACAACAACGCGCAGCAAGGCTCGCCCAACACCTACGCGCCGTACACGCCTGCGCCGTTCAGCCCCGATGCGCTCAGCGCGATGATGGGGATGGGCATGTTCAATGGCATGGGCGGCATGGGCATGGGCGGGATGATGAGCCCCATGAGCCCGGGCGGGATGGGGATGCTTGGTGAGTGCTTGTTCTTGTCATTGCGTTTGGGGGACATGGGGAGTCGTTGTCCGGGTGTGAGGAGAGCACGAAAGTGACGTGGGAGGTGTAGAGGAGGAGGAGGAGGGAGGCAATGTGGTGCCCATGACCTCGCCTTCTCCCTACGATCCCACTGTCGGCGCTTTTCTTGGCTTCTCGTCGTCGTCGAATTCTTCTCCCGCCTGCCGGCGTCATGCTTCCCGTCCTTCCTCTACTTCCCTCCTTCTTACCACTCAATGCCACTCCCCCCTGCGACCCCTTCCTCCTCCATCCCCTCCTCTCTTCCTCCCCCTGCCCCTTCTGGACTGGCTCCCTCCGTCCTCCACCATACTGATATCTTCCTCTCAGGCGGCCTCCCCGGCCTCGGCATGGCGGGCGGCAACCGCACCGTCTACCTCGGCAACATCCACCCCGAGACCAGCACGGAGGACCTGTGCAATGCGATCCGTGGAGGCGTGCTGCAGAGCGTGAGGTACATGGCGGATAAGCACATTGCTGTAAGTTTCCCTGCCTGTTAGTCGCCCGATCTACCCTGACACTCTCTCCAGTTCATCACCTTCATCGACCCTGCCGCCGCCTTCACCTTCTTCCAGGTGTCGTCTTACCAGGGCCTTACGCTCAACAACCGCCGTCTCAAGATCGGCTGGGGCAAGAACTCGGGTCCGCTCCCGCCCACGCTCGCGCTCGCCGTCCACGCTGGCGCCACCCGCAACGTGTACATCGGGAACGTCGAGGACTTTGAGGTGTTCAGCGAGGAGAGGCTCAAGGCCGACTTTGGCGAGTTTGGAGACATCGAGCTTGTCAACTTTTTGAAGGAGAAGTGAGTGCCTCGCCTGCGGTGTGAGGGAACAACGTGCTGACGGCGCCTAGGAACTGCGCGTTCGTCAACTTTACGAACATCTCGAACGCGATCAAGGCGATCGACGCGATCAAGAACCGGCCAGAGTACGCGAACCTGCGTATCGCGCACGGAAAGGATCGGTGTGCGAACCCGCCGCGCTCGGGGCCGCAGGGCTCGGGTGCACGCCGCAGTGCGAGCGGGAACGGACCCTCGTCTGCGGAGCCCGTGAGCGCGATCGAGCATGATGGAGAGATGGACTTTGACGTCGAGGCTGCGCAGGCGGAGGCCGAGAGCGCAGACGCTGCGGAGGCGGGCGGCAAACACGAGGGCATGGCGGTGGAAGGCTCGTCGTCTTAAGCTGCGGCGTGTCCAAAACAAGCTGCCCCGCGTTACCATATCTATGGCAGCTGCGCCCCGTCCACTCACTCAAGTCGCTCATTCGATACCCCGTTTTCTTCACTCTGACTCTCGACTCGTATCTCCGTCTCCTCTCGGCACCGGACTGGAACAATAGCACAACAACGATAAAAGCACCCATCCCATCCACCTCCTCACTCCACCTCTGCCCGCGCGAAATGAAACGGGAGGGGGAGCGGAGATCACGAAAAATTCGCCGGCGCGCGGACGACACACGACGACAAAAACGAATTCGAGCCCGCCTGCCTTTGCTGCTTTTTTAGCTCCTTTGCGCGCGGCCCGAGCTCCCCCCTTCGTCTTCTTGTACACTTTCCCCCCGTCGCCCTCCGCGCGTTCGCCGGTCCTTCTCCTCGCTCCGCTTTTTGGGCCTTTCATTATTCCCATTCCGTTACAAATGCTTCTATGATCCTCTGTTCCTTTCTTGATGTCGTACAACACTTCCTCTTTTTCGTTTACTTTCATTTCAATTCCTTTTAAACAAGTGTTATCCGGGGCGGGCACGGCGCCGACCCCACGCCCGCCGTCCTCTCACTTAATTATGCCTCCATCTATACGTTATACGTGTGCGTTTTCCCTTGACGGACCTTTTCCGTTTCTGTTTACGCTCCGACATCCGTCTCTCCTCGCGTCTCGCCGACTTCGCACACAACTCGTAATGCGCTCGCTCGCTGCCGTCGAAGAATATCCTCATAGCTTAGCTGCGACTACTCTCGGTTTCCTCTCACTGTGTCTCTCATAGCCTGTCATCCATAGTGTCTCCCCGTCAATCTCAATCTCTCTCTGTCACTCCCTCGCTCTGGTGGTACGGTGTGTGTTACAAGTACGATGCGTGTGCTGAAGCTGCATTGCCCAGGTTCCTCGGGTAAGCTGTATTCGTCATTCGTGATAGGGACAATATAATCATGGAATTGCGCGATCGGGGCGTGTCCGGTGCACGGTGGGCGGTCGGCGTGAGATGGAAACGGTCGCACCAGATATGCTGCAAAGTCGTGTGACTACGCATCTGACCACCACGGCAGTCTGTATGTCGCGACTCTTTGCAGCGCGGATGGAATCGTAAGCTCATCTGCATCGCAGCTTTCCCGAAATTTGTCTCTTTTCGCCATTTTCGGGCCATTCTGCCTCGCTCGACCTGCAAAGAGCTTGTTGTCCATGACTGCGCGATTGCAGTCCCCAGGCAATGAATGGACCCAATCTGTACAAGAAAGTCGATTTGGCAGAGATCTGGGATAAATCTATTTAGCAACCCCCCGTGCCAGGAGTACGGGGTTGCCAAATAGCGATCTTCTATCTGGACCCCTCGAGAGATAAAGCACGGTAGAGGCTTTATCTATCAGTCTCCCGCCGCCCACAACATCTGAACAAGACAATGTATCGCGATGCGAGGTGGGCAGGATTAATTGTAGGTTTACACAAGGCTGCACGACCAAATCGTCCAGATTTGGGAACCAAGGAGGTAAGCCCAATGCGCAGGGTAGTCGTAACCACATATTCTCCTGCTTGTGAAAATGTATCCTGTTCACCGCCTTTCTCAAACATTCAGAGCCCTGCCTACCGTACCTGTGTAATAAAATACAACAACCTCTTCTCAGCTGCTCTCCCACCTGCTTGATCCGTGCATGCATGCTGGAAAAACACAAGTCCGCTGCCCCTTTCGACTTAGTCGTTTTTGGCCATTTCTTTTCGAATAATTATTCCGCCGATGTTCTTTGGAACATGGCGGAAGTTGAACTAAAAAATGGAAGCTTGCTGCGCCGTAGCATTGGCAAAAGATATGACCGCCGCAGGTCTCGAACCTGCAATCTCCTGATGCCAAATTACGTAAACGCAAGTCGTAGTCAGACGCGATGCCATTTCGCCAGGCGGCCATGTGAGATCTGAATTAGGTTTCAGTCTCAACTCGCGCCCTTTCCCCTGAGGCGCGCGCGCCTACTGAGGCACATTATTTTGCGGCTGTATCGGATGGCTAGACCCGTGGACGGCATTTCACCCTTGCTTCTTTCCATTGGCACCATTGCTCACCGACCCACCTTGTCCCCACCGGCCGGGCTTCTCTTCCTCTAGTCGCTGATTCGCAAAACCCTGCCAGACCGACAGCAGTCTTTGTGGGGCAAATGTTTCCCGCTTCTCTGGGCACGCGAATCGAATGGATGCAAAAGCGTTCTTGCGGTGATCAGGCGACACTCACAGTGGCCACTCAATACCGTAACCCAATATGTTGGACTAGGGGGAGCCCTGACTGTAAACGGCATGTCAAATATCTGCCCAGTACCAAAACCAGCCAGGATCGAGCCAGGACTCTTCTTTGCACCTCGACTCTCATGGTTGATGAGTCCAATCATCCCGATTTACCAGTCGCATTCCCCACCATCTGACTCGCCCCAGAGCTCCCGCTCAGCAGACCAGTTCTTTCCAGATCAGATCAGATGAGCGCCCCTATTGGCTCTCATTAGGATGGGCTAATTGGCTGCTACTAAATGAAGCGAGGTGCCGATCGGATGTCATCTGTGCAACGGGACTAGTTCCGTCATTATGTCCCTGGACGCGTCAAAAGCCGTCTAATTATTTCCTCCCGTTCCCCTCATTCTCCCTACCACTCTCATGGCGACTCCCTCAACCTCTCAGCGATGTAGGCGGCTTCGTTTTGGTCTGTAACAGACTGCTAACATTGTTCGGCTTTCTTCCCAGTTTGCGCCTCTGACGCGGATCTCACCGTCTCCTCTTCGGACGGTGTCTTGTTCAAGGTCCACCGGCGCAATCTGGAAGCGCACTCGGGCGTATTTGCGAGTGCAGCAGACACGACGCAACCAGAGAATGGCCATGAAACCGTTGAACTTTCCGAAACCGCCAACATCCTCGACATTCTGTTCCAGCTCATGTACCCGCTGCCGCAGCCGGATCTTCGAGCGATGGAATTCACAACGGTTGCGGCTCTCGCAGAAGCCGCTGAGAAATACATGATTTACGTGGCAATAAGCGTGTGTCGCGCGAGAATGGAGTGCGTTTATTTTTGGTATTGCGCGTCGCACAGCGCTGATATGCGCCACGATAAGGGAGTCCGTCTCTGCACATCCATTGGAGGTCCTCGTTTTTGCTATGCGCCACGGCTATATCAGTCTTGCCAACGAATCGGCTCAGCAGAGCATGGGTTGTGCCGTCGCCGAAGCGTTGGCAACGCTCCCACCTGACACTTTTAGAACATGGGTGGGATTCTTGACGTTGAGCCGTGCCGCACTGTCTAATGTACTTGCAGATGATGTACTACGAGCGATGGCATAGGGAGACGGTTAAATCGCTTGGCTATATGTCAACGTTCGCGAAACATGCTGCTCTCGTCCAGAGATGCACGGCCGATCCCAACCCGGCGTGCACATTCCGAAAAGAGCTCGACGAAGCGGGCGGCTGGTCGCGGGCGATACGGGAGATGAAGTTCATGACGGACCCCAAGACTGCCAGGTGCGTATCGAAGTAAACGAAGAACTGCGCCAGGCATCTAACGAACGATCTCTATCAGAATCCAAAGAATGCAATGTATCAACACACTCCGGAGACCAGGCCCTGCGCCGTCCAGAGTTGTATTTTCATTTTGAAGCAAGCCATCTCTGTAAAAATTAATGTACAATCAGTGTAAAGATTCAGAACAACAATATCAATGTACGATACAATGCATCTTTGCCGGAATATCCTATGTAACATTTTGAATCTTCTCGTCAACTTGAGTTCTAGTCGAAGTGCGTGTGGATATGTGCTGTTCAACTTGGTCGAATCTGCGCCTCCGTTGCGAGTTGAGGATTCGCAATCGTCAGTTGATCAGAGGCCCCTATCTCGGGCCGGTCAACAGCACTCAGTCCCGCCCAATTGGTCCCGCCTTTCTCCGGCCTTCTACGTGTCTTCCTTCCCTTGCGCTCAAGTACTGTCTCGCTGCGCCTGGTTTTTGCTCTCACATCGTCTCGGGCGCGGCCGTGTGACGCTACATTACGGAACGGAAGCGGACTCCGCCGCGGCACAATCTGCCGACAATCTGTACACGAGGCTCTTACCTCTCTCCACCATAACTTGCTATGCCTGGACTCAGTTCGCTGTCTCAATCCCGCGCGGAAGAGCTCTCATCGCAATGGAAAGGCACTGATTTCCTAGGCGGGACGACGAAGAACTTCATCGATGGAGAGTTTAGGGAGAGCACGACCGACAAGTGGATCGATGTCTTGGATCCAGTGCGTTCAGTCGTGATTTATGTTAGCAGCAGATTCGAATGCGAGGACGATTTCCAGGCTACGCAGACCCTGCTTAACCGTGTCCCGGAAACAACGCCTGCAGGTAAGACATTTGCCTCTCTTGGTCGATTGCCTATTCATTGCGATACCGGGAAGAATTTGAAAGCGCTGTCGAGGCAGCATCGAAGGCGTTCCTGACGTGGAAGAAGACGAGCGTTCTAAAGCGTCAGCGCTTTGCGCTAGAGTGAGATTGTTCTTGAGAGCCGCATGGTGAGAACTGACGCGTCAAATAATAGCCTACAGGCCCTCATCCGTCAAAACATGGACACAATCGCCAGTGCCATCGTGCTCGAGCAGGGCAAAACTTTTGCAGGTCAATCACACGTCCCGCATACATACTAAGACGTGCGTATACTGATGGAGGCACACAGATGCGCAAGGCGACGTTCTCCGCGGACTGCAGGTCGTCGAGTCGTCCTGCGCGATACCGACGACGTTGATGGGTGAGAAACTGGAGGTCAGTAAAGATATGGACACGGAAACACGAAAGGTTCCTTTGGGAGTCTGCGCAAGGTACACCGATTTGGACTCCTTCATTCTGTTGCGCGACCTGACAGAATTTTTGTTAGCATCGCGCCGTTCAATTTCCCTGCGTAAGATGGCGGTGTTCATTCATGGTAGCGAGTATTCTTGAACGTTTCTCAGGATGATTCCTCTGTGGACAATCCCCGTCGCAATCGTGACAGGAAATACCTTGATTGTCAAGCCTTCTGAGCGCGATCCGGGCGCGGCCATGATGATCGCTGAGCTCTGTCAACGCGCAGGTAGGCTGCAATTTGAACCAACTATACAGTACTTTAATGGCAATGGTTCCACGTCGCAGGTCTGCCCGCCGGTGTCCTCAACATCGTACACGGCACTGTTCCGACCGTCAACGCCATTTGCACCCACCCCAAAATCAGGGCGATCAGCTTCGTCGGCGGGAACAAGGCCGGCCAGCATATTTATGAGCTGTACGTTCCCAACCTTCAATTGGAGGTGAGTAATGTTGAGGCATGTATAGTGGCACGAAGAACGGGAAACGCGTACAAGTAAGCTTCAAGTGGGTGTTTGAGATGATGTTCTCATAGGCTGAGCACAGTGCAACATGGGAGCCAAGAACCACGCGGTAATCATGCCGGATGGTATGACAAGCTCGTCGTTCATACGCCCAAAAATCTCTAATCCGTGTTCGGTATAGCGAACAAAGATCAGGCTTTGAATGCTCTCCTTGGGGCAGCATGTGGTGGTGAGCGCCTCAGCTCTTTGCACGGACACCTGGATGCCTATAATCTATTTAGCCGCCGGACAGAGATGCATGGCTATCTCCGTCGGTGAGTGTTTTGGCCTACGTAAAAGAAACGGAAACAGTCACTGACCTGTTACACAGCCGTATTTGTTGGCGCCGCGAAGGAATTTATTCCCGACCTGATCACAAGGGCGAGCCAACTCCAAGTCAACCAAGGGTTCGAGAAGGGCGCCGAGTTGTCAGTGTCTTCGGAAAAGCAGTCGAGGACCTGATACTAATTTCCTCCTGTAGTGGTCCCGTGACTACCCCCGCTGCAAAGGCACGCATCGAAGGGTATATCACTCAAGCGGAAAAGGAAGGCGGAAAGATTCTCCTCGACGGACGCGGGAAACAAGTTTCGAACTATCCTGATGGCAACTTTGTGGGTGCTACGCTCATCGAGGCGACCACGGACTTGACTGCGTACAAGTGAGTGTGTCCCCATTATTAATCTTGCTGGTTGAACTATAAATTAAACAGAGAAGAGATCTTCGGCCCTGTCCTTTGCGTCATGAACGTTGGGACGCTCGACGAGGCCATCACGCTGGTCAACGCTAACCCGTTCGGCAACGGCGCGGCGCTCTTCACGCAGTCGGGGCCCATTGCCCGTAAGTTTGAGACGGAGATCGAGGCAGGGCAGATTGGGATCAACGTGCCGATCCCGGTGCCGTTGCCCATGTTCTCGTGGACTGGGAATAAGGTGAGTTGTGTTGGGATCACGCAATGAGAAGGAAATACTGAGATGTTGTACAGAACAGCTTCCTGGGTGATGTCAACTTCTACGGCAAGGGGTCAGTACTTATCCACCTTTCATCTCCATGTTGTTTTGATCTAATGTTCTCGTGGGGTGGCAGAGGAATCAACTTTTATACGCAGACGAAGGTCCGTCCGTACTCGCATCTTATTGAACTGACCTTTCTTTTCTTATACGATCATGCACGACAGACAACGACAACCCTCTGGCGGTCGGACGACGCACATGTTGCTGGCGAAGGCGCGTCTGTGAACATGCCTGTTTTGAAGTAGACGGAGGCGCCAAAGTGACTAACGTATTTTTTGTACCCGCTGAGCTTTTAAACCGAATATCTGGGTTGTTAGATTGACGAAGTTCCGTCATGATCTCTTCGTCCCCATCCGGACTCAGCACGCCTTAATCCAAGGCGTGCTTCGCTAGCTACCGCTTATATACCAGATCTTTATGTTTTCCTCCCTCAGTCGTTTCCCCGTGTACGACTGAGGTGAGTTACTTATATTCCCCGTTGACCTTTACTTACATTTCCTTACTAGCTAATTCCTATTGTTAACAGGTAGCTTAGTGTTCAATAGAGTCGTTTCCCCGTGTACGACTGAGCTAATTCCTATTGTTAACAGGTTATGGGCCCCGCCCTTGCTGTTTAAATCCACGTACCAAATACCTGAGCTATCGCCTCAATCTACGAGCTACCGTCTCGCCCCGAACCCGAACCCGAACTCTTTCCATCATCGCGCCATCGTGTTATCGTCACAATCGCAATGTCCGGAATACCGACTCCGTTCTCGATGCCCGAAGCCGACCGCTTCAAGGGCCTCAATTTTACCAAATTCAACTCGCAGCTTCTCGCAGGTGCGAAGGCTCGCGGAGTTGTCGGCTATCTGCACGGCACCATTCCGAAACCGACTGGCCCTGTTCCGTACGTCGCGACGGCTGCCACGCCGTGGTACTCCAAGAATCCTTCCGAAGAGGAGTGGGAGATGCGTGACGGGTACACACAGTCAATGATAATCAGCAACGTCCAAAACCCCATTGGCTACGGCATCAAGGACTCAATGACCGCTGCCGACGCGTACAAGGCACTCACCTCTGTCTTCGACGTCAAGAGTGATCTTGGTCTTGTCAGTGCTGAACGCGAGCTACGTGACACGCACTACACTGATGGAGCCGACTTTGGAGCCTTCATCGAAGACATCCGCGCTAAATGGGAGGCGGCCAACCATCAAGGTGGTGCCATAACCGACGCGCAGTTCCGCGGTCTTCTCATCAACGCCCTGCCGCACTCCTGGGACCCCGTCATCGCCGGTCTCGACACCCTGACCACCACAGCCGAGGTGGAGAATCGGCTTCGACTGTGGGACCGTCGCGTCAATGCCCCGCCTACCTTTGCTAGCACCGGTGCAGCCAATACCCAAGCAATGGCTGCATCATACGGTGGCGGGGGTGGGCCGAATGCGGGCTTGAGATGCACCAATCCGCAGTGCGGGAAGACGGGCCACCTCGCCAAGGACTGCTTCCGTCCCGGAGGCGGGAAGGAAGGGCAGTACCCGGCGTGGTGGAAGGGGAAGAAAGCGTACGTACCTGGAAATGCACCCATCATTCCCGTCGCCGCTCCCGTCGCCGCACTCGCGCGCGCACCCGCTTTCGGCACTGCTGGTTCGGACCAATTCGACTTCATGGCTTTGATGGCAATCACCCAGTCCGAAAAGCCCGCTACGATGTCCGACCTGGAGTTCGCGGCACTCAGCAAATTCGCGATGACGGCAGAAGTTCGCACCTTCATCGATTCGGGTGCGAGTCACCACTGCTTCGTCAACAGATCCGACTTCGCGACTTACACCCCCGGAACCGCTACTGGTCAGACCGCCAATGCCGGCGCATCGTTCCGTATCCTAGGCCGTGGAACCGTGTACAAGCGCGTCAATATGAACGGCCTCGACACCGTTCTTCAGTTCGATGCCATCCATACTCCCGACTTCGCGTCGAACCTCATCTCCGTCAGCCGTCTCGTCGAGAACGGCTGCGCCGTCAGCTTTGCTAACAAGACCGCATTGTTTACTGGACCGGCTTTTGCTGATGGCGCCGCCGGATCCCAGTTCATGGCTGCGCATGTGCACGATGGCATGTACGTGGTCGACCTCCTCCCCGTTACGCACGCAGTCATCTCACGCGCTCGCTCTCAGTCTCGGCCGGTTGATTTCGCAACCTGGCACAGGCGGTTCGGGCATGTGGGAGATAGTCGGCTGCGGGCGTTGATCAGAAAGGAGCTGGTGGATGGATTGGAGATTACATCGGAACTAGACGCACCTGGTGCTTGCGAGGACTGTATCTACGGCAAACAAACACGGAGACCGTTTGACGCAATTGTGACGCATGAGACGGAGGCGCTCGAACGCGTCCATATTGACCTCTGGGGGAAGTCCAGGACTCCGTCAGCGGGTGGTGCAATCTACATGATGCACATCATGGACGGCGCGACATCTAAGCGGGACGTTTACTTCTTGAAGAACAAGAGGGCAGCAACCACGTTGGACGCATTCAAGGAGTGGGTTGCGCGTGCAGAGCGTCAAACAGGAAAGAAAGTTCGGCATGTCCGTTTTGACGGTGGCGGCGAGTTCGAAGGGGAGTGGTTGCCGTGGTGCAAGGCGAACGGGATCATATGGGAAGTGACCCCATCTTACACTTCGCAGAATAACGGCGCCGCCGAACGCGGGATACGCACGATCATCGAATGGACGCGTTGCGGGCTCAAAGACGCCGGACTTCATCACAAATACTGGGCAGAGGTAGCGGCAACGATGGTGTATTTGATGAACTACATACCAAGCGCGCGCCATCCCGACAAATCACCTTTTGAGCTCTGGAGCAAAACGCGACCGAATGTCGCGCACTTGCGAGCCTTCGGATGTGATGCGTACATGAAGATACCGATCGTCCACACAGATGGCAAGCTCTCCGTGCAGTCCAAGAAGCTATGCTTGATGGGATACCATGGTGCAGGCGCATACCGACTCCTCGATCTCGAGACTGGGAAGTTTTATAAGTCCCGTGATGTTTTCTTTGAGGAAGGAAAGGCTCACCGTACAGGTGTCGCAGACGAGCGGTCCCCGGAGGACTTTGGCGAGCCATGGGCTAGCGAGGACATCGCAGCACCTCCTCCGCCACCGCCGCCTGCCGCACCGCATCCGCCCGTAGCTCCATCTACCCCCGAACGCGTCCCTACACCTCCTGTTGTCCCTGCGCCGATTATCGTCGCCCCTGCACCCCCTGCAGTGGCTCCACCCATTATCATTGCTCCTATACCACCGCCGAATCTAGCTCCCAATCCACCTGCAGCGGAAGCAGGTCCACGCCGTTCTTCCAGAAAGAAGACGGCGTCGTCAGCCCAGCAGGCGGCGGACGCAACTGAGGCGGCTATTGCGGAGGCGGAGAACGAGGGCCGAGCATGGGCAGATGACAATCTGGGACCCAGCGGCGACAAGGGCACTCGTGCTTTTCTTGCCTCTGCGAAGGGGGCGGAAGCAAGAGCTTTCCTCTTGTCAGTTAAACCAGACGACCTGTGGGTACCGAGGACGTACAAGGAGGCAATGACCCGGCCAGATCTCTGGCAAAAACCAATCGAGACCGAGCGCGAGCGATTGCGCTCGCGAAAGGTCTGGCACCTTGTGGAACGCCCGGCAGGTGCGAACGTCGTGAAGACCATGTGGGTCTTCGCAATCAAATACGACGCCGACGGGAACGTTGAGAGCCGCAAGGCCCGCCTGGTCGCGAAAGGATACACGCAAGTGGAAGGCGTGGACTTCTTCGAGACCTACGCATCCGTCGTTCGATACGAGTCGCTGCGCATGCTTCTTGCGACTGCCGCTTCCAAGGGCTGGGAGGTCTGGGGGGTGGACTTTGTCAGTGCATATCTCAATAGCGAGATGAAGGAGGATGTGTACATGGAGCAGCCGGAGGGAATGGTCGTCGAGGGCTCCGAGCTCCTGGTCGCCAAACTCGACTTCACCCTGTACGGCACGATGCAGGGAGCGAGTAACTGGTGGGCAGAGCTCGATGGAGCCTACAGTGAGCTCGGATACGAGCGTTCCAAAGCCGACCCGTCGATTCGTGTACGTGCCCGTGGGGGAGAGACAACAGTGACGGGCACCTACACAGATGATGTGTCTGGTATTTCCTCGTCGCCAGAGGAAGCGAGCCGAGCAAAGAGCGAGTTAGGAGCGAAGTACGACGCGCGAGATTTGGGGGAGCTGGAAAAGACACTTGGGATCAAAATTGATCACGATCCAGTGACTGGTGCAATCTCGATCTCACAACGAGCTTACGCTGAACGGGTCCTACAGCGCTTCGGCATGCAAGATTGCAACCCTAAGCGCACACCCATCTCCGCCGGTACTCCCCTCGTCGAATCACCAACGCTCCTTTCACGCGAAGACGCGTTCTTCATGCGCGACAAGCCTTACCTCGCCGTCCTGGGCTGCCTGATGTTCCTCATGATCGCTACACGGCCTGACCTCGCATACGCCGTTAACGTGCTTAGCCGCTTCTCCTCGAACCCTGGTCCGACTCACTGGTACGCGATAATGCACGTTCTGGGTTATCTCAAAGGCACACTACATTACAAAATCACCTACCATCACGGCGCCTCCATAACACCCGTTGGCTTCGTGGATTCTGATTTTGCTGGATGCTTGGACACGCGACGCTCCACTTCGGGGGAGCTTTACGCGATGGCTGGCGGACTCGTCGCTTGGGGAGCGCACCGTGAGCGCACTGTTGCGCTGTCTACCGCAGAAGCAGAGTACATGGCTGGTGCTCGTGGAGCCCGCCAACTGCGATGGATGTACTCGTTTTTGGACGAGGTTCATCTGCCGCAGCCTCTTCCTGCCCAGCTCTTAGGCGACAACCTCTCTGCCATTTCGCTTTCTAAGTCCACGCGTGGTCATGCCCGAACGAAACACATCGATATTCGACACCATTATCTCCGCGAACAAGTTGAGGAAGGTGAACTGGTGCTCAGCCACATTCCTTCTGCCGACAACCTCTCCGATATCATGACTAAACCTTTGACCTACGAGCGACACCACGACCTCATCGTACGGATGGGTTTGACGAATTAAGGAGCTTGGACTCCCTTCGTCGGGGGAGTGTTAGATTGACGAAGTTCCGTCATGATCTCTTCGTCCCCATCCGGACTCAGCACGCCTTAATCCAAGGCGTGCTTCGCTAGCTACCGCTTATATACCAGATCTTTATGTTTTCCTCCCTCAGTCGTTTCCCCGTGTACGACTGAGGTGAGTTACTTATATTCCCCGTTGACCTTTACTTACATTTCCTTACTAGCTAATTCCTATTGTTAACAGGTAGCTTAGTGTTCAATAGAGTCGTTTCCCCGTGTACGACTGAGCTAATTCCTATTGTTAACATGGGTGGATGTTTACGCTTGTAAGTAGCTAATATCTACGCGCCCAGTCCAAAGACGTGACAACACTTCGAAGACTGGGACCGCCCTGAAATCCCAATTATGGGGTACTTATCTTGGTACTTATACTAGTGGTAGTACTAGTACGGCAAGTTGCAACTTTGAATCTGACTCAGGCTGAATAGGACAACTTTGAAATCGCCGCAATCGCTCCAGACTCGAAGGAATTGACGAGTTGACTGAACTTCTATTCTAACTCACGCATAGCAATCCAATAGCAACCTGAGCTTTGCCTGAGCTTGTCGCCTAAACTGTCACAGTCACAAGGTCACACCCTCTTCACCAAACCATCATGTCGGACATGTCCCAAGCGCTCAACTGCCACCCGAGGTGTGGACTCGAAAAGTCGCGTATTGCTCTCAGCGCATCTCAAGTAGCGCAGCTTGCGATCTACTGCCTTGCCAACCGAGACTCGGTCACTCAAGCATCCTCATCATTGCGCAATCGCCGCCCGAGCTTGAGCGTCATGCCACGCAGATCCATAGACTTGCAGAAACAATGGCTACATTAAGAACAGCCTACGCTTTGCTCCAGCCCTACAGCCCTGGATGGGCAGTCTGTTTTCGCTGATGCGGCGCCTTCCCGAACTCCTGGTCGAAATATTCGACCTCTGTTCGATAGAACTACATACGTTCGCAGAAGAGGAAGATCGAGTCGCTCGAAACCCCTTATTGCGGCTTCATAAGGTAGGGCTCCTTGAGTTGGCACTCGCTCAGTTTTTGACATGTTCTCTTTCAAGGTGCGCTCACGATGGCATGGCGTCGTAATGACTACATCGCGGTTCTGGACAACTATCGTAGCCGACACAAGGCTCTGGCCCCAATCTTCTGGTTTTTCGAGCTCGTCGCGTCGTCGCTCGCCCGCAGCCTGGAGACTCCGCTCAACCCACGCATTTGGGGCTGTACAAGGGATCATGGAGTCGCTTTGCAGGCACTCCCACCGATGGAAGACTTGTGCAGCTGTCACTGCGTCCCTACTCCCTCCACACACTTGCTCGCGCAAAAGGGAACCTCTCGCTGCTGGAAAGCCTCACTCTCTCCAGCACTACAAATATCGACAACCAATATGCAGACGACATTTTGGCAACTGCGCCCCGCTTGTGTACCGTTCGCCTTGATGGTAATGGCTGGCCCGACGGCGGCCTGAAGCTTCCTTGGGACAGTTTTGCGACATAACGTACGAGAATGGCGAGTCGAGCAGATTATCTCTCGTCTTACTCCTATCGCTCTCGACCCATGCGTCATGGCCGCTTGCCTCCAACGCCTCAGCAATTATGCTCCCCCACGAATTGACTCCCGTCACCTCTAATCTTTCCAATCTATCGGTCAGCTTCAGCGACATCTCCGTCGCATTGTCTCGCACCGATAAGATTCTAGGGGCGATTCTGCGCTCCCTCACGCTCCCGTGCCTCGCGAGCCTCCGCTTCATCAAGCATGTACACACCGGCGATCATGATACAGACGCAGGTGCATCCCGCCCGCAGGCGCCGTACTGGAACCACATAGGCTTCCTGGCCTTCGCTGCACGCTCGGCGCTGCGCAATACTCTCACACAGCTGGAGGTCCGTGCCGTCATCCGGGACCACGAGCTGCTCGAGTGCCTGCTCCACCTACCCCTTCTGGAGGAGCTGCGGCTCCGGGACTGTGTGGAGACACACCCGACTCTGACCGCGAACGTGCAGCGGGACCGGTGATCACCGACACTTTGCTGCGTAGCCTTACTTTCTGCTCCGGCGAGAGCAACAGCGTCGTCCCGCACCTCAATATCCTCGGCCTCGCCTCCGTCATGCCGTTCCGCGACAGCATCTTTCTGGAGCTCGTGCTAACGACAGCCCGTTTATATCGATGGTGCTGTACGACGTGCGCTGCCACCGCAAGTTTGCGGCGGAGGCGCTCGCGCTGCTGGCGGAGTACGAAGAGACCGGGGAGCTGATATTCGCTTTGGGTAGCGTCTAGCGTATGCCCGGGCGATTCCATATCGCTGAGGAGCCTTTCAGCCTGTCATCGATCTTGTAGCCCGGAACGGTCACCGTCATCCATTCATTTCTACATCCAATACATCATGTCCTCCCAAGCCTCAATTGTACACCCCACCCGCACCCGCGCTCTCCAATCATCCACCTCTTTCCATGACCCAGACGCACTCAATCGTCTCCGGCGATTCTGGGCATATCCCCCTGCGAAGTCGAGGGAAAGTCGACTGACTCTTTCCCGCCGCTCTCCCTGCGACTCCGCGCTTTCACGCCCGTCCTTGGCGCCGAAAGCACGCCTCGTCCGCGTCTTTACAATGACGGATTCGAGCGGACGAGCGCGAAGCGGTGGCGCGGGACAGAAGAACCTTTTAAGGGCCGAGGAATCGCGCGGAAGAGGGGCATCCTGGTCTCTCCTTCCATTCATCCTGCTCGGCGGGTCAGCGCGCATCCACGAGCTCCCCCTCGTGTCTCCGGGAGGTGGGCACCTACAGCAGTCAGGTCCCGCGCGGTCTTAGTCATCGAGGACTGCCGCAGTGCGGTTGGAGCGGAGAAGCGCGGGAACGACTGCAGGGGTAGCTTGCAGCCGCCTGGGCGAGCACTGCTGTTCATAAAGAGATTCTTCGTGGAGCGCCTGAGCTGCTCGATACCCGCCTCAAACAGTCCGGCTGGCCTTTCTCGTCGACCTCGGATCGCGCTAGGCCGTCTCTTCTAGCGCTAGTCCTCTCCGCCAGCACTGGCGCGGTCGACAGGCGGTGAAGCCGAACCGCCGGCGCAGGGCGAACGAGGGGTGATCTGTCAATGGTCGCTGCTTCGAGCTTGACCGCGCGAAGACCCTGATTGGGACAGCCGTATGCTTTGGCTCCTGTGGGCAGCCGCCGCTAACGTTGCTATCTTCAAGCCGTGGCGGGCTCGCGAGGCTCCCCATTCTCCTCGTCGGCTTCGTCCACAACGTCGGGCACCGCGCAGCGATTGCAGGATATCTTCAGTATCATCTCTGCTGGATCCACCCCGGTCCATGGACCCATTGCGACGTATGGTAAACGCATACCGCGCGAACCTGTATTGACAACGACACTCTCAAGCCTTCGATGTCAGCGCGGGAGGCGCAAAGGAAGAAAGTTATCCGGTGTGCGATGTTGACGCCGCATCCTTCCTTCACATTTACACCACACGGACTTCCTGGAAGCCCGTGATGGAGGAAGACGCAAAGGGGCAGCGCCGCCATGGATACTGTCAGTTCACTGGACGGATGCAACAGGAAGGCATGCGCAATTTAGCTTCTCGCAACATATTCCTCCAAGCTGCTTTGAAGCTGCTGCTTAGCTGCATATCCCGTCTCTCGACCAAGCGGGTCGAGCGGAAGGGGTTGCGGTTCCCCGCTGGCTGCCACAAGATCACGACGAGTCCGTTGGCTTGTGCGCCTCACCTCGCAGCTGCGCTGCATGAATGGTGGCAGCGGCCGTTGGATGTCAATGGCGACACCCGCCGTCGAGGTCGGATCCTTCCGAGTGCGCCGGCGTTTGTCGCTGGGGCTGACTCTCAAAATTGTTTCATTATGTGTAGACACAATAGGCCGGAATGCATTCGCCACTTCGCCTCTGAGACGGTTGGGAGAAATTCTGAAGGAGAGAACGAAAATGGTTCCCGACGCTGCTAGCCGGCGGCGACTCAGATGTTTGGACTGCCGGATCCACCTCAACTCCGTCATCCGCTGGGGTCAAGTATCTGGCATGCTCCGACACACAACCTTCGTGCCTTGGAGGATTGTTTGTGACCTCAACGTAGTCCCGGTGCAACTTCAAATTAAAGCCTTGCTCGTGCCACCAGAAAGGGTCCAGCCGGGACACCGACCTGGAACTTACCTGGAACATTCGACGGGACGGTTTGCCGAAAACTCGTCAACAGCATTACCCAAGCGACAACTATGTTCTGCGGTCTTCAGGAGTCCGGCCTAGTCTGGGCCACCGCTAACGTACCCGTAATATTCCGTGGCGGACGGGAAGGATCCGGCTGTCTCCTGTAATTTAACCTGACCTTTCACCAGCCATATATTGCTCGCTAGATTCATCTTTGGCTTCCCTACTCTGCATCTTTACCTTTCATGGCGACTTCCCGCATATCGAAACGATGTGAGACTTCCCATTCCTCACAACTCCATCTCACGCTTGACACCGCCAGTCTACGCCGCTGACGCCGAAGTCACCGTCTCGTCTTCAGACGGGATCCTCTTCAAGGTCTACCGCAAGAATCTAGAGACGCACTCTGGCGTTTTTGCGGGTGCCGGAAGGGCGACTCTGCCAGAAAATGGCGATGAGATCGTACAGCTGTCCGAAACTGCGGAGGTCATCGATCTATTGACTCAGTTCATGTATCCTCTACCACAACCGGATCTTGAGACGCTGGAATTCACGGCGTTGGCGGGCTTGGCGGAGGCTGCTGAGAAATACATGGTGTGTGTGTTCAGGACGAAAGTCCGCTTGTTATCTAACTGTGAATAGGTCTTTTCCGCGCTGACGCTTTGTCGTACACAAATGAGGTGAGTCACATTCCGCACACCTTGTGGAACTGTACCGAGGGTCATGCTCAGAAACTCTATTCCCGCGCACCCGTTAGAGGTCCTTATTTATGCTCTGCGACACGACCACGATGATCTTGCAAACGAAGCGGCCGAGCAGAGCATGGGCTGCGGAGTGGCGGAAGCCATGGAGACCCTCCCATGGGATACGTTTCGTGCATGGGTGAGTTTCAGTAAACTAACCGTCTCAAATATCGGCTTATGTATACTGCAGATTCTATTTTACGAGCGATGGCACAAGGACACAATCAAATCCCTTGGCTATCTGACGATGTTCCCCAAACACCTCCCCCTTGTACAGAAATGCGCCGCGGACCCCAATCCGGCGTGCACCTTCCGCAAAGAACTGGACGAAGCCGGTGGCTGGTCGCGAACAATACGGGGGATGAGATTTCTGAATAATCCTAAAATTGCCCAGTGAGTGCTACGAAATCCAAGTATGCTGTCGCGTCATTCAGAGTTAGGTTGAAATGCAAAGTCACCGCTCGGCAGGCTAATCCTCCGACGTCGGGTAGCGAAGCCGTCTGGTCTTTCTAATGGGCACTATATCTCGAATCTTGCAACAAATCTCGGGCGGTCTCATCCAACGCGAGCTGCTTGGTGATTAGTCCATTGACACTACCCAAGGCGCTAACCAACTCCACCTGCCGCCCTCACATTTCCGTCTGACGAATTTGGCGCTTCCCTCATGTCATCTAGGTCTCAAATAACGCACCATACTGTACGAACCCGAATAATCGAGGAAGACATGTCTTCGTAGTGGGCTGCCGTCGAGTTTTGGAACCACGTACTGTACTATATCATACTTCTTTGATTATCATACATATACAACAGACAAAAAAAATACATCGACCGTGTACAAGTCTTGCGGTGCCCTCACAGGATTTATTGAGAGAAGGTTTTAATGATGGATAGGTCTCCAGTTGCGCATTTTCCGTGATTTTTAAGCTTATTGAGGCGGGCTCGGGAAGGATCGCGAGGCAAAGCCCGCCAATGTATGTAAGTATGGCGAAAGTTGTTCTTTGTCTGCACTGATCTGCTGGTTCAACTTCAACAGACCTCGCTCGGCTCGGGCCCCTCGACCCCTCGTATGCGGTGGAGTCAGTGAGGTGTAGGCTTCGTTCTGCATTGCTTCTTTCCCCATGATACCCTTTCCGCAACCGGTTAAGAATGATTCAACTTGGTATTTTGAACATGTTCAACAGTCGACTTTCCCTTAGCAGTACTGATACCTCGCTCTTCCCATCCCCTTTCCGCCTCTCTATATCGCTGCATCATGATGGCGCAGATGGAAGCACGCGGGCCTTGAGCTGCTGAGGTTTGTTTCTCCTTAGAAGAGTTGCTGGGTTGAAAAGTTGTTTGCTCTTGTTTATTTTAACTGATCCGCTGGTTCAACCTCAACAAGCGCGTGCTCCCTTCACCCCATGGCATAGTGTGGGCCTCCGGAGGTTGTGGGCGTGCAATATGAGATGTTTGGCTATGTTTGCCCGTCTTCTGATGCTTTCGGCAATCGGTCAACCTTCGTTTTTTCAACATTCCCAACCTTCTGCACCTCGTCCCCGGTCCCTGTCTACATCGTCCGGCATCCCTCTCACAGCAGCATGGCGCAGACGGAAGCGCGCGGGGCCCATACGCTTACGTAAGCCTAAACCCCGAGGTCACTCGATCGAAACGAGTTGCTGCTATGAGCGTAGAGTTCAACCTTTTGCACGCAGGCACTTGCTTCGTTTTTACATATTGCCCCTCCGGATACACTCGGAAAGGACTGCCCATCCCTTAGGCCCTAGGCCCAAACAGGGTATGACTCCTCCCGGATTCCAACTGCGCCACTACTTTGCGATCTTTAACTGGGATTGTAGTCTGATGCCAATTGGATCAGGATTTGACGGCATCATCGGAGATTACCGGTGAGTTCCGCCGCTTTTGGCTTTCTGCCACAAACTGCCTACCTTGCACCTACCCGACTTCCAGTGCGGTAGGCGTGTTGGGGTAGTTAAACGTTATCGCACCGAGCCCACGATCACCGCAATCGTGAGTTTTCCAAATTTCAAGTGACCACTGACCATTGACTGACCATTCAAATGTCAAGGTCTCGTGGTAAGCTACAGCACCGTTGGGCCACTTCCAAACCTTGTCCAGTATGTCTCTATAGCCCTTGTGCTACTAGTTTCCGATACTGATCGGGAGACCGTCTCCATCCGGGCTTCAATCGGCTTTCTTCTTCGCGTATAGGTGAACACCTGCTTTCCGTGGGTAGAGTCGCGCTTAGCCCCCTCTGAAACTCAGGTAACCACGAAGAGAAGGAGTGCATAACTTGGCATGCTCACCGTATGACCATCCAAGTCCTTCGGGTAAAGACTTGCAACCTGACGCGCTTCTGCACCTAATTTGGGGTACTCACACGGAATGGCCGAGATTCCGCCCAAGAGGCTCGCACTGTATAAAAAGATGGCTGCCGTGGGGGGAAACCCCAGCACCCCCTTCTCTTGAAGATGTGGGCACCCTCTCTAGTTTTGGCGACCCTGCTCGGTAGTTCACTTGCGGTACCTGCACCTGTCGGAAACTCGACCCTCCAGAGGCGCACGACAATCAATGGTGGAACATCCTTCAACCAAGGGACAATTGGGACCATGACCTGGCAAGCCTCAGGTAAGGTTTGATCTCGTTCTGTTTCAGCTTCGTAGTAGCTCTAAGGACTCTATAGGCGTCCTCGAAACCGGCTGCACTCTTTCAACGATCTCGAATTGCTACCATATGTTCCTCACGAACGACCCCGATGAGCAACTTGACACGAATCATCTCGACTCGCCTCGCCAGCGCGACGAGTTCCACTTTCCCCAAGTATCAGCCGGTACCGCATTCTCATACACGTGGAAGCAATACCTGTATTCGTCGACTGGCACCGGGTCGACGTGGTTCCACATCATGCAGGCCTTCGGTGTCTCCGAGAATAATCCTCTTGTGACCCTCGACGCCGAGAGCGGCACTCTTCGCATCAAAGACTACGTCCGCGGTACGGGCGGCGCGCCGCCGCCTGCCCTACGACGGATCTGGGTAATTCATGGGATGACTGCGACGCACCACATCTCGTAAGAGCTGCAAATTTGTATCTGCCTTGCGTCTTGTTAGAATCAGGCAGGCACAGAGAACTGAAGTCAACAGTAAGAACTCTGTGTATTGCCAAAATGCGAAGTAAGTACTTGCCTGAAGTCAACAGTAAGAACTGAGGACTCAGGACTACAACTAGCTGCTTATATATGTATCCTATATGTATAGTAAGCAGTATTATGAACGCTCAGTCAGCCTGATCAGTAAGCAGGTGATCAGTAAGCAGATCAGTAAGCAGGTGATCAGTAAGCTGATCAATAAGCGGAGATGATCAGTAAGCAAAGGAAACAGTAAGCAAATGTAAGTAAGCATCGGAACAGATAGGATCAAAGGATCAGGGATGGGAGAATGGTAGAGTCCAAAGCCACACTGCAACACTCCCCCGGGACGAGACCAATCTCGGCTAGCTCCCCCGTAATCCCATCATAGAACGCAGCTTTTCCACAGTGGGAACAGGAAGAGGTTTGGTGAAGATGTCCGCAACCTGCTCTTCAGTTGGAGTGTATGAAACTGCGATAAAGCCCTTGGCAACTTCATCACGAAGCCAGAAGTAAGCCAAGTCAAGGTGCTTCATGCGACCATGATGCTCCGGGTTTTTAGCAACGGAAAGAGCAGACTGATTGTCCATCAGGAGAGGGGAAGCTCCAGACACTCCATAGCCCAGTTCAAACAGCAAGTTGCGCACCCACTTGATCTCCTTTCCAGCCTCCACAGCTGCGACATATTCAGCCTCTGTAGTAGATAGAGCGACTGTAGTCTGCAGCTTGCTTCGCCAGCTTACAGGAGCACCGTTCATCAGAAGCACATAACCACCGGTGCTTTTCCCAGTCTCTTTGCAATCCCCATGAGATGCGTCAGAGTAAGCAGTAAGCTGGGAATCAGGCTCGGGCTTTGCTGCAGCGAAGTGGGTGGTGAAGGGATGGGATGAGGGCGATGATGCTTTGCGATAGGAGAGGCGGTAATCAAGCGTGCCTTTGACGTAGCGCATTAGGTGCTTCACAGCGTCCCAGTGCGCTTTGCCTGGGTTGCTGTTGAACCGGGCGAGGTAGCCAACAGCAAAGGAGATGTCTGAACGTGTTTGCGTGGACAGGTACATCAGAGAGCCAACAGAGGACAGATACTTCGGTCCATACTCCTTGGCCTCCTCAGGAGTGGCATCTTTGGTCAAAACAAGACCAGGAGTCATGGGAGTGTGAACAGGCTTGCAATCAGCCATGCCAAACTGCTCGAGCATGTTCACAGCGTATTGGCGCTGCGAAAGGTGCACCGCTCCAGTAGGCGAGTCACGCTCAACCTTGATCCCCAGCAGCCACTCTGTGGGACCAAGATCCTTGACCTTGAATGAAGAGCCAAGCTGAGCAATAACTCGGTCAATGTCAGCATCATGCTTTGCAGCAATCATGCCATCATCGACGTAGATGGGGAGGATGATGCGCACTGTGCCATCGAAGAAGACGTAGCACGAACGATCAGACTGGAGACAGCTGAAGCCAATAGCCTCCAGCTTTGCACACAACTTCTTGTGCCATTGACGACCAGCCTGCTTAAGCCCATAAAGAGACTTGCGCAGTTTGAGAAGCTGGCCTCGCTCTCCCTGTGGGAATCCTTCAGGCTGAGTCATGTAGACATCCTCATCCAGATCTCCGTTCAGGTAGGCAGAGGAGAAGTCAATGGAACGAAGCCGGAGCTCATGCTGAGCAGCAAGAGCAAAGATGATGCGGAGCGTCGAGGCTTTGGATGTAGGGGAGAAGATCTCGGTGTAGTCGATGCCATAACGCTGGCCACGACCGTCTGCAACGAGTCTCGCCTTGTAGCGCTCAATGGAGCCATCAGACTTGTGCTTGATGATGAAAACCCACTGTGAGCGAATGGGCTTCACACCAGGAGGTGCATCGATAACATCCCAAGTGCAGTTCTCCAGGAGAGAGTTTATCTCGGAGACAGCAGCCTCTTCCCAGAGGTGTGCATCTTCACGTCGCAGGGCTTCGTGATAGGTGCGAGGATTGCCAGATTGGACAGCAGCACAAGCCAAATGCACTGATGCATCGTTTGTAGCTCGAAGCGCTTCGTCCTCTGTATCTCCTTCATGCACAATGAGCAGAGCATCATCTGGCTGCAACAGCTCTTCAACATCATCTTCAGAGTCAGAGACCATTGGGCTAGGTTTCCTGACTGTCCACCAGTCCCTACGAGGCATGTGCGGCGTGGCAACACCATGGTAGCGGCGACGCGCAGCAATGCCGATAGGAGAACCAGGAGGTGAAGGTGGAGGTGATGGTGAATTGGATGGGGATTGTGCAGGAGCTGGAGGCGAATTAGGGCGGCTGGCAGGTTCGGAATGTGGAGGGGAAGGAGCTGGCTCGATGGGATCGGGATTTGGCACAGGAGGTGCACGATGAACACCAGAATCATCCTCGTCGTCTCCCCCGTCATCGTGCACCACTTGTGGCTTGATGCGAGGAGGTAGCTCGACAAAAGCAGAAGGAGGAGTCTTGGGACATTGCCTCATTATGGAAGGCTTGTTCCCAGGGAAGTAGCGCTCGTCGAAGACAGCACGCTCCGATATCACTATCTTTTTGGTGACAGGATTGTAGAATGTCCACCCCTTGTATTCTGCAGGGTACCCCACAAAGATGCACTTCTGGAAGTGAATCCCAGAAGTGTCCCTCTTATCCTTCTGCACATGCACGTATGCAAGGCAGCCCCACACCCGAAGGTGTGACACGTCCGGCTTGCGTTTAAACCAAAGCTCAAATGGAGTGGTGTTCTCCGGAATATGAGAGGTTGGATGCATGTTTGCAACATGAAGATATGCCGCAGCTGCGAGCGCCCTGAAGGACGGTGGCAGGTTGGCTTCATGAAGCATGGCCGTAGTGTGCTCATCGGTAGTGCGATTACCGCGCTCTGCTGTCCCGTTCTGCTGTGGTCTGTTCCTCGTCGAATGACGACGTACAATGCCTTCAGCGAGCAAGAAGTTCTTGAACTCTGTGGACATGTACTCTCCACCTTCGTCTTCCTGGAACTCTTTGATTTTGCGATTAAAATGATTCTCAGCATAAGCCTTGAAGATTTTGAATGCATTGAAGGTTCCACTCTTGCGCTTCATGTGGAATGCACATTTGAAGCTTGTGTGATCGTCAATGAATAGAACACGATATCTCCAGCCCTCTCGGGTGTAGATCTTGTAGTCCTTCAGATCAGAGTGAACCAAATCAAGAGGAGCCTTGGAACGATGTCCAGTGGAAGGAAAAGAACCAGCGTTCAGTTTGCCTGCAAGACAGGGCTCGCAAATCGGATCTGGCTTCTGGGTTGAAGTGAGCTTCGCACCAGTGATCAGACCCTTGCTCAAGAGTTTCTGGGCATCTGCAACAGCGTGGTGACCAAGCCGGCGATGCAATAGATCCAGATCAAGAGGCAAGGTAACCGAAGCAGCAAAAGCTGAACCAACAGAAGGAGCCTCTCTCACAAATGCCTGGTTCCGCTCATTGATGTCCGCTTCAAAGTAGGTCTCTCCATCTTTGCTAAAGGTAATAACAGACCCTTGCATGAGAATAGAGTAGCCATGAATGCGGGACAGGTAGGTGGTGGAAATGAGGTTTTGAGCAAGTGAGGGAACATAGAGCACATTTGTGAGAAAGACTTCTTGGGCATAGCACCCATCTATCAGCGGTCTCAGACGGATCTCCCCCACAAGCTCGGAGTAAACGACACCGCCATTGGCAACCGTGATGGGGACTCTATATGGACGTGCATTTAACAAGCAGTCACGACGGTTTGTCATGTGCGAAGTTGCACCAGAGTCTGCAGTCCATAGGTCATCCAGAGCTAGAGAAGAGTGGAGGGTGATATCCGCATGAGAGGCATAATGATGAGGGGTTGCTGCACCCTTCTTCTTTTTAGGCTTCTTTCCAGTGAGATCCAGAAACTGGTCACATTGGAGAAGAAAGTGGGTATACTTCCCACAGAAGAGGCAAAAATGCGCAGGGGCAGCAACAGGAGCAGGAGCAGGATCAGGAATAGAGGAACAAGATGACATCGCAGGAGGCCACATCGTGCAAGTGCAAGCAAGAGAAAGCTAGAACCAATGCCTATACAGGCAATTGGTGTCCTCAGGAGTGTGTGTGGAGAAGAAACGATACGTAGGTAGGTAGGTGATGCTAATGAACACCCAGTTGTAAGGCACTTAGGCCCTAACCCCAAAATCAACGGATTGACTACCGTTTGTTTTCTGGTGGATCAAAGACTGCCTCGCAAAGAGGATTCGTCCCAACAGTTGGTGCTCCTATCTACAAAGGTCACACACACTATAAGGACTTGGAGAGATGCAGATGCAGATACAGAAATGCGAAAATGCAGATGGATGAAGATCTCAAAGAGTCAGAGATGTTCAAAGGCCGGGGCCCATAACCTGTTAGAATCAGGCAGGCACAGAGAACTGAAGTCAACAGTAAGAACTCTGTGTATTGCCAAAATGCGAAGTAAGTACTTGCCTGAAGTCAACAGTAAGAACTGAGGACTCAGGACTACAACTAGCTGCTTATATATGTATCCTATATGTATAGTAAGCAGTATTATGAACGCTCAGTCAGCCTGATCAGTAAGCAGGTGATCAGTAAGCAGATCAGTAAGCAGGTGATCAGTAAGCTGATCAATAAGCGGAGATGATCAGTAAGCAAAGGAAACAGTAAGCAAATGTAAGTAAGCATCGGAACAGATAGGATCAAAGGATCAGGGATGGGAGAATGGTAGAGTCCAAAGCCACACTGCAACACGTCTAACATGGTTCACAGGGGAAAGTTCGGCCCATCCGGGAGTTTATCGTACAAGGTCACGAACGATGCGGGAGCCACGATCATCAGTTATACTGTAAATGGGAACATGGGTGCGGGTGGCGGCTAGTAAGTTGAAATCTCCCTTCCCCTCCGATGTTCACTCATTGCTCATGATGCATGATTCATCAGCGTTAAATTTGGGATGTATCGGCTCACATTTGACGGGATGGCCACTGCCAAGTACGCAGAATCATTGCTCCATTATACCTTTGATTGAACTTTGTGCTGTAGCGCTGTTGTCGGCGATTGGTCGGGCTGAACCGCGATTACAAGTCTCAATCACCTACTTACGAAGAGAGTGTTTCGCGTCAGTTACTCATGTATGCTCACAGTGATGTATGCTGGGCCAAGCTGGAATTTTGATTTAGCCTAGTTATTTTGTACAACATCGGTTGAACGGAACGTCTTAATGAAGCTGAGAAGATATTATTCGGGACGTGGGCACGGTACTTGCACCGCGTGCCGTGTCGGCTGTCACCCCGTGTCCGACTGACATTGCAATGTATCTTATCTGGCGTTGACGATGCCTTACATATCTTTGCGTAAGTTGGATTTCATGATACAAAAGCGTAGCCAAAAATCACGCAAAACGCGGGACAATCTCCGCTTTAACGAATTCCTCCATTGAGCCGAATCGAGCACCGAGTGCAGACAAGTCAGGATTGGGTACCGGTGTTTCATTATACCAACCTATCCTTGCCATGAAAAGATACTAAAACTTAGATATGAGCTCACACAAAATGATTGCAACCTGTAACATACCATTTCATCGAGTTCTCCAATACGTTCCGTCTCAAGCGGTGTGAAAGTGACCTCTTTCCCGATTTCTGGACACGCAAGTCAGCCTGTGTGAACACAATCCAGGCTAGAGGTATACCTTTCGCAATGGCTGTCGCCAACTGAGGGTATGTCGCACGGAAACTGACGACGGGATAGGATTTGCCCAGAATTCCCTTGCTCGCGTCAGGATAGTGAGTGAGCAATGCCACAGCGGCTGAACCGAGATCATTTGCGACCCAGGTGAAGACTTGGTCCTCATCCGGCCCGTACTTGGCGACCGGGATAGTGTATCCGTTCGCTGTCTTTTGCAGATAATTGCGGCTGCTGAAGTTCAAGCCCCGATATATCTCTAGACGACTCAATCCACGTACGTCCAGAGGTCCTCTGTGAACCATCCAGTGAGCAACATGGCGTGCGGTACGCCCGAAGCTTTGAGGTAGTCCTCAATCATGGCTTTATCTGCACCCGTGAATGAGGTCTGGACCCAAGGAAGGGCGGGAATATATACTATCGACATGGTGTATGTGCGTATAAAGCCCATTTGATTCTTCCGTCGCATTCGGAAGAGAGCTGAGAGGTCATCATCCCTTACCACGAGCAGGATTCAGAACATTGACGTACCTCCAGATAAAGAAGGCCACGCCGACCTCTTTCGCCACATCTACAAGGTTCTTTCCCTGGACGATCTCGTCCTTGCCAGTGGGATCAACACCGAAGATCTGACTATCCCAGAAGTCTGTAACCTGAAATCGAAACCAACAGAGCATGAGTTGAATAATTTTTGAATCGAACAGGCAAACACACGCCGAAAACTGCTTCGCTACCATGCATCGCCCTTTTGAGCGACTCTTTATCGAACAGATCGCCTTTTACGACCTCGACACCTCTGGCGATAAGCGCCTTGCTTGCGCCCGAGGCGGGGTTCCGGGAGACGGCCCGAGGTTTGTATCTTCCGTCCTCGAGGACTGCGTTGACAACAGAGGAGCCTGAATAACGAACGAGTGAGATTCACCACCAGAGGATGCGGTAAAACATACCCTGGGTGCCAGTGGCGCCAAAAATAGTGATTGTGGGCATATCGTTCGGTGGATGTGCTGCAGTGGGCAGGGCTTTATATGCTCCAAGTCATGGGGCATAGATTCGTGCTCTGGATTCAGTGGCGCCGGCGCCCTAGACTCATTTGCCAGTAAATTTGGAACAGAAGGGAATGTACGTACAGTCGTACCGACTTCCGTTATAGGCCCACCGCCTGGGCAATTGCAGTACATTCGCACTTAGCGTTCGAAAAAACATATGTATTTGTGATATCAGGGATATCAGGGACGTTCGCCTAGCTAGCAAGTTTGGGGTAGCACGGAAAATCACTGGGGCCTTTCCAACCCACTATATCGAAACTCAGACGGGAATTTTACGAACGCAGGAGCACTCACCGCATCTCCAACAGTCGAGCAGCCCGTGCGGATCGCTATAAGTGTGCATCAGCACAAGTACACAGGAGGTTGCAAAGAGAGCAGCGCACTACGTTTCCTTGACAGCGAGTAGCCGCTCGTGGTTCGTGCCCCAGTACGTATCTATATGATAATTGAGTTGGGGTTGAATTCACAACTTATGTGAAAGAAAAAAGACACCCACACTCGTAGTCACTCTCATACACGTCCGCCTCGTTCAAGTACGCGCCCGAATCCGGCGCGAGCGCCGTAAGCTCCTCGTGAACCCAATGATGCACCTTCCCCAAGACCGCGCTAATTTCCGCAGTACTGCTGTTGTACGCCCAATTGCCTCGCACCGACAACTGTGTCGCAAACCACCGTGTCAGTTTTCAGGACGTCGCAAACAAAGGAAATGTATTTTACATGCCACAGAGCGTCGCGCCACGCAGGCGTCACCGACGTCGCGCTGGGCGTGTAGTTGAACGCAACAGGCGTGACAATGGGAATGTAGGGCATGCCGAACGCCGCGGTCTGCTTTAGCAGATGGGTGACGAGTTGCGCGCGCCCCGCGGCCGATGCGAAGAGCGACTTGTGGATAAGCCGCGAACCAAGGACGGTTGGGCTGCCCACTGTCTACGAAACCATCTCCTTTGGTACGCTATACTATGATGAGCCGAAGAGACCACGCACCGCTTCGCCCTGGACGATGAATCGCGTGAAGAAGGGGTACCACGAGGGGAGGGTTTCAATCGTGGATGTACCGTTGTTGGCTTCCGCAAACGCGGAGAGCGGCGCCATAGACGCCGTGGCGTCGGCCAGGGAGAGGCGCGGGTTGACGTAGGTGAGCCCGGCCGGCGCGCGGTTGACGTGTCCGCCCCAGCCTTGCGCACCCCAGTGTGCGGAATTGTTCACGAGGATCTCGAAAAATCCTTGGAGGTTCGTGTCCGTCGGTGTGAAGGTCATGTTGATTCTGCAGTCCGGTTAGCCAGTCAAATGCCAAGGCATGCGATGCAAAGTAGTACAGACAGTTGGATCGGGATGCGTGGCTCAACGAGGTGGGTGGACTCTACAACGACGCCGAAGGTGCCCCCACCGCCGCCGCGCAGTGCCCAGAAAAGTTCGGTGTTCTGACAGGTATTGGCGGTACGCAGCTGCCCATCTGGGGTCACGATCTTGATCTCCAGCTGCATACGAGAATCCTTTTAAAGATTGCGACAAAAGAACATGGCAAGAACTCACCACGCGATCGACCCCAAGGCCAAACGAAGGCGAAAGAACGCTATGCCCGCCACCCTATTCAAAGCGTAAAACGAAAGGTGGAATTTATGAGAACTGCTTCATACCATCATCCACCCGCCGCTGGCGCCAATGGTCTGAGCATACCCGCCGATGAACATGGAGTCGTTGTCATCTGCGAATTTGTACACCTGCTCGAATGTGACTCCGGCCTGCAAATGATGAGGGATGATGAATACACGAGGTAACTGGACAAACCCCGACGGTAATGCCACGATGAGACGTTGTGCATCGCTCAGGGGCAAATTGTGGGTGATAACTCATCTGGGCGGATTGAGTTGGGTGCTTGAAATCACGAGAAGCCTACCGTTTGAAGATTATGTGTCTGCCGAGGTTTTAGTTGTGGGATAGAAACGAGGAGATTGGGATACTCACCCAAAGACCTAACGAGTTGCGTCGGCGCGAGCGTCCAGCATAATCGTGGCCAGTGTTTTTGATGGATAGTGGGACTTTCGTGCGCTCAGAAAACTGGAAAGCCCTCTGTATGTCGCTGGGTGTTCCAATATCAATCTGGATGGTAGGAATGTTATTTCTGGTCAATTACTTGGTGATTATTCACGTACATAATACAGCGGGATTTCGCCCTGGTCGCATGAGGTCTCTTCTGTCGCGAGTGGGTTCTGCGGATTGGTGGCATCGAGGAGACATCCCGAACCGGTGCTCATGCACGTTTCGTACTCGGCCTGCGGGTGGCATTAGAAACTGCCCAAGGAGATTATCCATAAGCAACTACCATCATATTGGAGCTGAAGCTCTCCAACCTGGAGTTTGACGAGGTGTAGTTGGCCTGGACAGCGGTGCACGCGGGCTCATCAACGGACACGTTGCGGCCGTTGTACTTGGAGAAACATGGCAAGGCAAAAGGTGCCGCGGTGCGGAGCCGGCCGCCAACAGAGGCATTCAAGGCTTGCCATTGGGCTTGCGGCACGTCGAGAATCGAGGCGGATGAGGAGGCGGATGAGATTGGGGTGGCAAGGAACGTAGCAAGGAGGACTGCAGACGCTAGCCTGAGACTGAGCATGGGTCCGGGATTCAGATGTGGTCGTATGGAGGGATGGCGCCGTGGCTTTAGCTTTTAAGAGCAATGATCTTCGGGCGGCATTCAAAGAAAGATCCATCCCCATCGGAAGGCATGGATTGAGCCGATTAGTACTACTTAGTCTTGTTGCTTCTGAGTAAGTAATTCCGGAGGGGCCAGCGAGGTCTCGCGGAACGGCGGGGCCCAAGTTGCCGCCTAGCGAGCGGCGGAAGACCTCAGAGAGGAAGTTTGAGCGGGATTTCAGGAAGGCGAAGACTACGAATTTACGGAGAATTTTTCAAGAATTTACAATCCACAGTAGCGATCGGCGGGGAAGAGTGGGAGGGGGCTCAAGATCAAGGGAGGCCGTTGGCAAGCAATGCCACACTTTTGCCGGCAACGCCCGGATCAGTCCCCCTGTCTTCTGTCCATCACACGGGAGTCAAAACGACAACAAAACGCGGCGAGTCAGGATGATTCGCGCCTCTGTGGGCGTACATAAACCCCTTGCTCTCGTATATCGCTCTCATTCACGTTCAATGGCTACTGCGGTGACACAGACGGTCGGACTGACCGACGAGGTGAGCCATTCCGCAACTTGACGACGCAAGTCGGGCTCACCAAAGGCAAAGGCCGCTCAGGCGTACGCAAAACTACTGGAGGGCGCGATCGCGCACGATTTCCACTCTGCCCATGTACCAGACGCCATAACTGAGCTGCCGCGGCGCCGGCACACGGATTCGTCTATCGCATCCCCTATTGCAGCCCTTGTCTTCCCGCAATTCACACAGATCAAGGCCGACATCCACTATGAGATTGCTCTATCAAATGCGCGGCGGGTGGTGCGCCAGCGGAAAGAACTTGAGACCATCCGGGAACGCTTGCAAGCCAATGACCGGATAGCTTCAGAGACCCAGGTTTGTCGTCTTATATTTCGCTGTGAGCTGCGTTGAGAAAATATGTAGGGGCCATGGCTTGGTCAAGAGGCAGATCCTGTCTCCCTTGAGGGACCTAGCGCGTTGCCTATGCCTGTGGAGATTGGCACTGACAAGGACTTCAAGGTGGGTATTTTCTCGCTACTCTCATGCAAGTCATCAACCTTCTCCAGGATGTCTTTCAATTTCTCCACATGAATGTGGATCCGAAAGACGTTCTGGCCCAAGAGAAAAACGACTTGCGCGACGAGCTAACCTCGACCCTTGGCCTACAAACCGGCAAGGAGCTCAAGTGGCTTACGCCTATGGTTGAGTTCAAGCGTGGCGTTGTGTACGATGATGGGCGTCTCGATCTCTGCAAAATGGTCGTTGGCCCGACGCATATCGACAAGCTGCTCGATGCGCTGGAGAAAAATAACGTCGTCACTCAGTTCCTTCTCGGCAACAATGTCATCAGCGCAACCGGCGCGCGCCGCATCGCCAAATTTATCGACGACCATCCCGGCCGTATTGAAACCTGGTATCTGGCCGGGAATCACATTCGCGCACCCGGTTTCCAACTCCTCGTCGACGCGATGGTCAAGAGCCCCCGCATTACCAACGTCTGGCTGAAGCGCAATCCACTGACACCGGACTCTGTCGACAACGTCGTGCGCCTCATCACGCAAACCCCGAACCTACGCACGCTCGATATCGAAAACACCGAGCTTGGTAACGACGGTGTAGCGCGAGTGATGTCCGAGATCACTGGCAAGGATCTGCCCCTGCGCAACCTCTACCTCAACGCGAACGGTGTCGGCGAGAAAGCTGCGCGCGCGATCGCAGGCTACCTCGCGCACCCGGCGTGCAAGCTCGAGTCGCTCTACCTCGGGTCGAACCCCATCGGCGACGCCGGCGGCCTGCCCCTGGCGGCGGCGCTCAAATCCAACACGTCGCTCCTCCGCCTCGGCATGGCGTCCACGGGCCTCACATCGCTCAGCGTCTCTGCGCTCTGTACCGCGCTCGCCGCGCACCCGCGCATCATGTCCGTCGACTGGGCGGCGTCGCCCACTACCCGCGTGCACGCGCAGCGGTTCAACCACATCGCGGACGAGGCGCTCCCGCGCATGACCGCGTTCATGCACAACCCGAGCATGCGGTACCTCAACCTCGGGCGCTCGTCGTTCTCCGCGGCGGGCCTTGAGACCGTACGCGGCGCCGTCACGGGCTCGAGTCTGTGCGAGTTCCACGTGTGGACGCGGAACGAGCCTACCGTGGCCCCGAGCTGTGCGCTCGAGCCGCGCCGTGCGGTGGAGGCGAACGTGCGCAAGTTCTTCCCCGAGGCGGAGAGCTACGACAAGTGGGTGAATGGGTTGAGCGCGCGCTTGTTGTACAGCCCGCCGGACGTGCGGCTTATTGACAGTGTTTATCGGACGCGGGACAAGCGCGAGGATAAGCCGGTGGAGAAGTTTTGGAAGAAGGGTGATCCGGTGTGGCGGTTGGTGGAGAGCGATGTTTGAGTTTTGAATGCCATGCAAGAATACACCCCATCTCTCGTAATCATATTCAACATTTGTAAATGTAAAATCCCCATCTCATGCATTTCCGGTCCGAGCTACTACTCGCCTGTGCAACCTCTGGCGAGGTATTCAGCCAGTGTTCTCCGGTCTTTTTCCATCATAAAGCCAAAAAAAACTGGTTTTCTCTTCAAGGTCGTAAGTAATATAGCAGAAGGGCACGAGCTTGAAGGCGGCCAATCACGGAATCAGCGCGAATGCCCGTGGCGCGTGACATCACTGCCTTCTCTTTCAGCGATCATGGCAAACGTCTGAGCGATGTAGGTACAACGTAGATCTGCGATACGAAGATTCAACTTCGCCTAGTCTGTGCCCCCGATGCCGATGTCATCGTCTCATCATCTGACGGTGTAATCTTCAAGCTGCATCGCAAACACCTCGAAGTCCATTCGGATGTGTTCGCGGACGCGGCAAGTGCCACATTGCTTGAAAATGGGAGGGACGAGGTCGTCCAGCTTTCAGAAACCTCTGCGGTGCTCGACGTTCTGTTCCAGTACATGTATCGTCAGCCCCAGCCTAATCTCCAAGTCCTGGAATTTGCGACGTTCGCGGGCGTGGCGGAAGCGGCGGAAAAGTATGTTGTATACTCGGCCCTCGCATTGTTTCAGATGAGGATGAAGTGCGTCCCTAAACATATCACGTATGTGTAAAACGTCTCATCTTCACCAAGGGACTGCATTACCTCGCACCCGTTGGAGGTTTTCCGTTACGCTGTCAAGCATGACCACGTTGATCTCGCCAATGAATCGCTCAACAAAGCATGGGCTGTGAAGTCGCTAAAGCCATCGATGTACTTCCTCTGGATACCTTCAAAGCATGGGTTAGGATCGGTGCTGCCAACTCGAGTTGTACTAGCTGACACCGGTTCTCAGATTTTGTTCCGCGAGCGATGGCAACGAAACACGCTCGAATTTCTCAGCAACATGAACGCCAAATCCTACCGTCTGCTGCGCGACTGCCTTCGGAACCCCAATCCAGTGGTCACATTTCGCGAGGAATTGACTCACAGTAGCTCCGTAACCCGTCCGTAACCTCAGTTGAAATTCATGCCAGAGGAGACGAAGAAGGACTCCTCAGACTCGTTCAACTCGCTCGACTCCGATGAGTCTGATCCGGATACCTCTATGTCGTAGGGAACGAGGAAAAGTCGAGTTGATGGTTGAGTACATGATGTTCCAATTGCAAGAGCTTATGTTCCTGCATGGCTGGGGGGACCTGTTGAATCCCACCGTCTTTGTCGGATCTAGTTCAACTCTTCTTGTTTGGGCATCAGAAAATCTGTTGCGTTGGATTCTTCCCAACCCAAAACCCCGGCTTGCTTTGTGTCCAATTATTCCAAAGTGATTGCATTATGAACAGCCACCCATGAAGAGAGGAAATGTGTACCGAATGGTACACGCCGCAAATAAAGGAGAAAATAAAGTTATGCTAAGGGGGAAAAAAAGTCCGCACAAGTAAAGCTAGTGAATGCTAGTGATGTCTAGGCGATGGGTCGGGTCATCACAACGAGAATGAGAAGCGTGCTGGGTCATCACAGGAGGATCGTGAATGTCAGGGCCGGTACTGCCAGGGCGGCGACGAACGGCAGCACGCGGCCAACAGCGACGGCAGCGTTGGATTGCGACGGCTGAGGTGCCGACGACGAGCCGGAGGGGCTGCTGCCGGACTTGGACGGCAGGGACGAGGGCGTCGTCGATGCGCCGGAAGGCTTGCTCGAGGCGGAGGCAGAGTCAGACGCGGAGGCGGAGGAAGCGCCGGAGCTGGACGCCGATGCGCTGGAGGAGGCGGAGGCAGAGGCAGAGGCAGAAGAGGACGAGTTGAACGACGGCGGGGGGATCGCGGTCGAGGGGTCCACAAGCGCACCCTTGCCCCACAGGACAGGCTTCCCGCTCGCGTCCTTGGCGGGACCGCTCTCCGTCGGGGGCGTGGTGCTACCGTCCGCGCCTGCGATCGTGAAACGACCGGTCCAGGTGAGGTTGGACGTCGCGCCGGAGCTGAACTGGTAGAAGTAGATCTGCGAGTTGACCGTGACCTATCGCGCGTATATGTTCAGTCAGGTTCTCGCCAAGGACGATTGTAGAAACTGACCTCGGGGCAGGTATAGTCGAACGTACCGGCGGTTGTTCCATCTTGGTTTTGAGCGACGGCTGTACATATGAGTGAGAAATGGCAGAGGCACGGAGAGGAGGAAGACGTACTGGTGACATGGATCATGGCCTCGTTGGGTCCCGCTGTTCAGTGGTAAGAAACAACGCTCAAGCGGGGGGAGGGAGTATACTTGCTCATCAACTCAATTGCCGTGGCCTTCCATGCATCCGTCCCCGAATCATCGCCCGCCCAGCCGACGTGGCAGGTTGTGCCCTGGTTGAAGCTGTCGCCGGGCGCAGGCTCGTTGGGAGTGACAATGGCGTTGGACCGCAGGACGGCGGCCGAAGCGAGGACAGCGGTGAAAGCGATGGGTGTGAACATGGCTTTTTGGGAGATTGAGCGCGAGAAAGGGTAAGAAGGCAAAAAAGGTGGAAGAAGAAAAGCAATGAGGCAGACCGATTGATTGGGTCGTATTTAAGGAGCGGGAGGGTAGCGAATCCTGTGCCGTGTGGACGGTGTGGGTGAGGGGAGAGAGGGGAATGTCACGCGTCACAGTTCCTAGATTGTTGTCTGACATGTTTGATGGCGACTCGCGCACACCGCCCCTCGGGATTTGCGAGCGCGCGAGGCCCGCTTGGTCCCGTATCGTGTGGACGCTGCCTTGGGCAACGCTTGGGTATGTTTCATGGAATATTTCGCTTCCCAGAATCGTTCCAAAAGTCCGGCAAATTTCATTAAGCACCGCAAACACCATGCGTCCGCACCGCCAAGCCACTGCCTTGAAAACCCCGTTTCCACGGCGATGATGGTGATTGATTTGGAGGTCTATCATAATTATGGGAAGAAGCCAAAGCAACTGAGTACTAGAATCCTGAACGACCAGTAGTCGAATGTATTCAGTGAGGGAGCGCGTGTATTTTCCCTCCATGTTTCAACTGGGGCTTCGGGGTGCTAAGAAAACATGTGCGGCGGTCATATATATGTTCATTCTGTCACGCAAAAGCGGACGGCGTAACCCGATTTGGTGCCCTCAATCATGATCGCCGCGTCACTAACACTTTGTCTGGACCCGTTTGGCCTGGGGAGGGTCTGCTAGACTCTGTTTGGTGTGTGCTCAAATTATCTGGCGCGCCAGAACCCGAAATCCCCAGACCATCGGCTTGCTCGGGGCGAAATGTTCCGTTGATGCTTCAGCTTGACCGATTTGCGCATGGACCGATTTTCCAAAGCCTTGAATGCCCATCAAGCTCAAGGCGTACTACTTCACTCAGAGCCGGATAAAACCTCTTCAGTCTGCCAGCCAGTGGTAAATTCAACCGCCAAGCCTCACGAAACTTTTCAACCCCCGGCCCGGCCTTGGCTTGGCGTTTCGCCAACGATTATTGTGATTTATCTATTATCGATGGCGGCTCTGTGTTTTTTCGCGACGCCGGCGTCTTCTTTCGCCGACTTCGCCCTGAGCTCCCGGGACGCGGTTGCTTGAATTTGGGGATGTTTTCTGGAACGACTTCGAAATGACCTGATAAATATTTCATGTGTCTAGACCGCTGATCGTTACAAGCTCGCTAGGCAACTTTGTTGCGCGCAGGGCCCTAGAGGTGCAACAAAACTCTGCGGAACGTGGATGCAGCCATGCTCGGTGTTGAAGTCGAAGTCACATCACGAGATTTGGTCACAGCGCGACTGGTTGAGTTGAACAAATGGCATTCCAAAACAGCAGCAGCCAATTCGTCCATACAATCTGAACTGCCAGTCTTAAAAAGCTCGACCGGAGATCATTCCCAAGACAATTATGTTCGACCGTGTGGTACGTGTGGCAGTTTCTCTACGCCCAGCTTCAGTGTACCTATGTATAGAGCGGCGTTTTCTTGGTGGTGGACGGGACTGGGACCAGGTCAAAGAAACTTTCACAGCGGTTCGTTTTTTCAGCGAGCGCTACAAAAAAATGGCTACAAACCTTGAGTAAGAAGGAGATCGGAGCTAAAACGCATAGCGCGCTCGGATGGCAGGACAAGCACACTTTGAGTGGCCCTTATTCAGGACGAAAAAGAAGGGACAAATTGTCCATTCCTTCTTGGTGTTAGAGGGATTCGCCACGCGCACTTGTGAATGGTATTCTTTTAACAAACATCATATGTGGTGCGCGGTCACGGTGTCGGACAGACCTTTCATTTGCTCCCGCCCCAGCGAATCATCGCTAGTACGAACCGGCTAGCCAACAAGGCCAAACGATCTGCTTCCGTTTCCATGAGATTTGAAGGACTCGAACCTTCGCCATTCAAGTTGCGCACTGGGAGAGTCATAGCGGTGCTATTGAACCCGTTCCATCAAACTTGCATCCCGAATATTGACAACCTCGAGTTTCTGTTAGCAAGAACTTAGGAGGAAATAGGATTGTATGATGTATTTGGTAAGAAAGCAATGGGAGGAGTTCGGGGATCGCTAACCTTTGATGAAAAGAGAGTTCGAAAAATCAACGAGCAAAACGAGGCTCCCATGTAATTATGATTATCCTAGACGGTATCAATACCGGAGCGTATAAACACACCAGCAAGATTAACAAGAAGATAGACTATCGCCCATCACAAACCTAGCACAAAAGCGAGGGAGGCATTCGACCGTCCAAATCGGACGGCGTCGCTTTTGAAAGGAACAAATGGTGCAGGGGATGCTGGATAACCTCCTCCTGCCCATCACCGGGGTCCTCATCCTTGGCCCACAGCTGCCGCTCAAGAAAGCGCCGCCGCCACTCGAACTCAACCTGCGCCTCCTCGCCTTGCACGACCAGCGCCTCCATCATCTGGTCCGCGACCTGCACGATAATCTCGTCCTTGAGCTGCAGCGTGAGCGCCTCCTGCAGCGGCACAATCAGCTCCTCCGCGAACGCGCCGACCATCTCCTTCAGCTGGTGCTCAAGGTCCACCCTGAGCTGGCCGGCCGAGTCTTGCCGGAACCCCTCAGCAAGCGCCGCAAACTCGCCCCCGAGCGTGTCCACCGCCATCGCCGCCCCGCCCTCTTCCTCCGTCGTGCGCGCGTGCTCCGACATGATCTGCTTGATAACCCCCTCGGGCAAGGACGCCCAGCGCGCGCTGTCGTCGCTCGCCCCCTGCGGCTGCGAGTCTTCCTTGACCTCGATGCCGAACTGCTCCTGCAGGTGCGCGAAAAACTGCGCTTTCAACTCCGGGTTCATCTTGTCCATCTTGAGCACGAACACGTCCTGCATCGCAGCGAACAGGGTCGCCGTCGGCGGCTCGTCGTCCATATCCGTTGGCGGAGGCGTCAACGAGCGGCTAGATTGGGGTGCAGGGCTGTGTGGAGGCGACACAGAGAGGTTCTTGTCCATGAGATACGCGAGAGAGGAGAGCTTAAAGCGTCCGAGAGGAGGTGTCTCCTCTTCAACAGGAAGCTCCGTGGCCTGCGGCGTCGTAGGGCGCCCGTTTTCGATAGAGCGATCAACCGAGTGCTCGCGACTGCTGGCCTCGTTCGACTGCGGCACGGCAGGGGATGGCGCGGGCGAGAATGAGGGCGACATGGCGACCATCGGCCGCGACGACAGGGAGAAGATATCGGGATGGGAGTTCTCCACGCCGAACATGGGTTCCGCGAGCCCACCAAACGAAATCGGTGGATGCAAGCCCTCCTCTTCGTCCTCGAGCTCCATGTCCATGTCCTCATCCTCAACCTCCATGAACGAGTCAACATCCATCAACAGGAGGTCCGCTACCTCCTTGTCTGCCTGAATACCATCGTCCTCGGAGCTCTTCTCCGCCGAAGGATCGACTACCATGCCAAATGCTGGCTCATCGCCCTGGCTCTGACCTTGACCTTGCGCGGCAGGCAGGCCAAACGAGAGGCTAGAAGACAGTTCGGGGACAGTCTCAGAAACGACTTCTGCGGGCGGGGTCGACGCGATGGAATCGCTTTCGAGGGCGGGAGCGGAGACGCTCGCTGGTGCGCTAGTTCCGTTAGCTTCTGGCGTAACTTGAACCTGGTCAGATTCTACGGGCTGTCCCGGGGCGGATGGCTCAGCCGCCTAAATTGATCAGAATCACGCCAAAAGTCTTCGAGATAGTTTATTCACCTTCAAATCCGAAAAAGAAGCTTGGCTCGCCAGAAAGCTTTTGCGTGCGAAGGGCCGCATTCGCGGAGGAAGGATCCCTTCGGGCGGCGGAGGTGAAAGAGACTTGACCCAAAGAGCTGGGGCGGGAGGAGATGGGGGTGGGGGTGGGGGTGGGGGTGGGGCTGCGACTGGCTTCGGCTTCGGCTTTTGAGCTGGGATAACGATTTTCCCTGTGGACGCAGTGACTTTCTTGGGTTTTGCTGGCGAGGTTGGCTTGGCTGAATGGACAGTGAGACATGAACAATCGAACATGTGTTGTGTGTGCTAACCTGGCTTGGATGCTGGCTTGCGACCGGGCTTGGCTAGAACGGATTGGTTGGTCAGGAAAAGTTGGAAACGAATTAGAGTTGACTCACCCTTGGGAGGAGGCGGGGGAGGTTTGGCTACTGCTCAAAGTCAGACGATGGCAACAGAAAGACGAAAATTTGAAGCCTACCTGCCAAAGGCGCAGTGGTCAAAGGAGATTTATTACCTTCACTGGTTGAGAAAAAGATGGGACTACTATCAGCGTCATCGAACATACCCGTTGATACCCGCCTGACAGGCAAGGCTGTGTCGATGGGCAACAAGGGCAGAGCAATGGTTGTGGTTCCTACTTTCCCTGACAAGAGTCGGAAACGTACTGGAAACCAAAAATTCGTTACGTACCTGTCGACTGGCGGCGAGAGGAAGTCGCAGTGTCCGACCAGGCCTTCGAGAGAACAACCCTGTGTTTCTCGCGAACGTGCCGTGTCCACATGCTTTTGGCGTTGACACCGGCGTAAGTCCGAAGGCAAAAAGTACAACGGAGTAAGAGGTCCTTTTGCCGTCTTGGACGCGGGGGCTCGAGGTCGCGAGGATAGCGAACGGCTCCGTCGCGATTTGTGTCGAGCGTGATAAAGTCGTTGATATCCAGGAACCAAGTCGGGTGCGCGTGCATCACACTGTAGTCCATTCCTTGGGGTAGAGTGATACCATCCGGAAGATTGGTGAATGGTGGGTGGACGAGTACGCCGTCAAAAGGAGGGGCCATTCCCGTTGCGTCGAACACTGCGGTGACTGGGACCGGGACTGGGACCGCGATCGGTGGGCGATAGAGAGGGAGGGATCTTTGTGGGAGCGGATAGGTAGACGGATTGAAGGTTGTATCGTCACGATAGAAAGCGTTGGCGCCCTTGGAGGACGCTGACGCGGATACCGAGCCAGCGGCGGGACTCGGTGACTCGGAGCCCGAGCTGCGGGAAGGGGAGCCGGCGCGACTCGTATTCGATGAGTGGGTCGCCATTAGGGCAATCCAGCGACGCTGTGGCGAGAAACAAGAAAGAGGATGGGAAGGAGCGTCAACGACGTGGAAGAACTTTGGTTCGGGTGTGACGTGATTGCTGGTCACGTCACGCCTCAGGCAAAGGGGTTTTTGTTGACCATTCAAACAGCGTTTTCATTGGTGAAAAAGTGCCCCATGCCGTGAAAAGAAAACTGAAGGACTCGTCCATTGGATTTGAGCTGCAGGGCCATGACGGACCGTCTTCACCTCGGTCCACTCGAAACACATCATCAATCCTCAGGCCAAAATTGGGAAAACTCCGAAGTGATCGGTTGTTGTTCCGGTTGAAAAATAGGCGCCGCCTGTTGAAAAAGACTGAGGAGCAACCGAAAAACTACGGGGCCCTGTCAATGAACTTTGAATTGCTTGATCCTTTCTGCTCTCTCAAACTGATGCCAGCGCTGCCCGTTCCGCGATGTACAGAAGATCTCCAAATCAGCTCGCCCGTGATTGACCGTATCCGCCAGTTACACCAACTTCGGGCCATAATTAATGGCTCCGAGTAGAAAAAGAATCACAGGATGATTGCTGGCTGATTGGATGGGAGTTATCATTGGTTTGAGTTTCAGAGTTAACGTTACGAGCCCAGTGGTAGTGCCTTCCTAAAACATTGCCGTACAGAGCTGATATAAATTCTAGCATAAGCTCCAAGTTGAGTTGGCGATTAGGGCATTCGATCCTGCAGTATATAGGAGCTTGGACGCCTTCAAACCCAGTTCTAACGCAACGACTTGAATGGGCACCCTCAAGGCGTCGGAAGGTCACTATCCTCTGAGGCTTTAGAACTCAGACGTAGGATGTTTCGTAAGATGTTTGAAGCCGCAAGCTGCTCAAGGTCCGACCGACAGTCTGCAATCGTCTCAAAATTTGTCAATTAAGTGACTTAACTCATGTTTCTTGTCAGCTGGTCTGTGGACATCGATACTTCTTCCATGACTCAGTGACCTACTTGGGGCTTGAGATGGAATTGTAGCAATACGAGCTGCAGACAATTCCCGGCGGGCATAAATTCATACTACTTACCCGCGCGTTGTGTTTGCCAGTGGGACGTAAAACTACCTATCATTGTTTCTTGGAGATGAACTGATGCACCCTATGTACGTCCAAAGGGAAATCAGCGAGGTGCGAGATTTCCTATTCTGTTGTAAGCGCTGTCTGTGTATGAGAGACTACCTCTGTGCTTCTGGCGCTCGAGCCCGGTCGGCCATAAGTACAAATCGTTAGAGATTAATATAAGTTGGAGGTACACCGGAATGATAGTTCGGTCTGTAACTTAGCGGCCCCAATTTTGACAGTTGGCTGGGTTCGACTCATAGTAGGCATACAAAGGGAATTTTCTTTGGCACCGCACTTGGCGATTCGATCCTAAAAGCGGTTGTTGACAATTGTCGGTGTTGTCGCAATGCAACATCGGATCACGGGCCGTACCCCGCTTCACGACCAGTCACGTCACAGGTCACTCTACTTCTCCTCGACGCGTATGTGCCACAAGCTGAACGATGGCTCTGTCCGTAGCAGATCTTTCAAACTCCTCGACTGGCCCCCTCAACGAGTTTACAACTCCCTCCGGGACTGACATTCGACCTTTAACCGTCGGTGTATCTCCGACAGGGCTCCCACTCCAACTGAGCCTGACATGAGATCTCCCACTCTGTTGATGCGACGACCCAATCGCGCGACGGCGTTCTCCTCAAAGTGTATTGTCGCCGTTCCTTCCGTTGCGTACGCCGGTGTGGAGCATTATACCTCAGCTAATTGCGAGGCTCCGATGTGCTCGACTCTTGTCCTGTAAAACCGGGTCTCAAGGCCCGTGGATTACGACCATCCCGAGGCTGCGGAGAAATACGTGGTTGGTAGTGCCTTCCGTCTAAATTTGGACCTGCGAGTGGTCGTGTGCGCAAGATTCGAATAGATGATACGCGGCGCCGGTAACCTCTGCAACGCTATTTTTACCGAGGTACTTATATTTATGCGCAGTCATTCTGAGCCCGCCATTGCCCATGATTCCCCGACAGCAGACACTGGGATGGCTTCCCCCCAATCTCCGCAAACTCCTCTACAATCGCAGTCGGCTGAGAATCAGGATAATATGTACTGCGATATTTCTCATCGTCTTCCTCTCCCTCATCAGCATCTCCGTCATACGCCTTAAGCCGCCAATAGAGTATGCAGATGCTCAGCGAAGGGCGGCCGATATTACGATTCCACCCCCGGTCATCCCGCCCCCACTAATCACTGCGCCGGTGACCGAGTCTGTAGGGGCGTCCGTGTACCATCCTTTCGTCCCCCCAGTTCCCGCCGCGTACCTCGCAAACCAAATCGTGCGACCTATCCGGGCTCACGGTGACATATCAGATGAATGCCTGGATAACTGGGTATCGAAGGGACAGTGGGACGACCCCTGCGGAGAGGGAATGGTGCAGGACGCCATCGTTGATCTTGTCTATGTCTGGGTTAACGGATCGTGCGCTTCAATGATTTCTCTATACCGGCTTTTAATCTAAGAGACTCTCAGGGACCCACTCCACGTCAAAGCACGTGGGGAGCTGCTGGCTGCGTTGAATTACACGACGGCGGACGCGCGTTTTCGGGAGCACGACGAGCTCCGTTATTCCCTCCGTGCCGCACTCCCGGCAACCCAGAGTTGGCCGCGCAACCGCTGGCACATCATCACCGCCGACGTACCGCATCCCAACCCGAACAACACCGATCACACGGGACGCTTAGGCCTTGTTCCGCAGTGGTTGGATATCCAATGTGCTTTCCATAACCCCGGTCGTCAGCCTTCTATCCATTTACACCACGGTATGTACTCAAAGTTTGCGTGCTCTTGCAGTTACCAACCGAGTGGCATCACAGACACCGACATATTCCGGCTAACGGGGAGACCTGGCACCCGTTTGACGTTCGTTGATGCGATTGACTGGCTACGCAAAGTCATTCCCAGCTTCAACAGGTGCTATCCTATGATTTTTCCATGGTCGATCGTTGATTATCTATTAGTCACGCCATCGAGTCGCAACTACCACAACTCAATCCCGAAATAGTTGCGGACAGCATGTGAGCGGCCACTAAAAATCGGTCCGTGAATGAGCTGACTTCTCACTCAGCGTGGCGTTGAACGACGACCAGTTCCTGATGATGCCCATTCCTCCGTCAGCGTTTCACAGCACGCTTTATGGCCCCGTATTTCGCATGCAGCCGCATTTGCGGGTTGGAGGCGATGCGTCCGGTAATGCGGACGGCGGTGGGGAGTGGAGGTCCCTTGGGTGGAGTTCACATCTTATGAGTTAGTCAAGTTCAACACGTTGATTTGTTGATACTTACAACCATTTACAGGTCAGCGTTTCGGGCTTCGAAAGCGGCCCTACACGCAGCATAACGCACGGGCACTCTCGGTTCCCCTGATGCACGAGATGTCGCTGACATTTGGGTCCTATTTCGCCGCGACGCCTCTCTCGCAGTTCCGAGGATCGCACAACGCGCAAGAAGAATTGGAAGTAAACACAATCTTCATGGCGACACATTTCGTGATCGAACGGCACCGCGAGGCTCTTCTATGGTCGTGGATCGTCGGAAAGTGGGGCGGCCGCCCGGGCATGTTGAGTCGGGATCAGAAGAAACGAATGTGGCGGGAGCTGGGTGGGCGCGAAGGCGACAAATTGAATCGAAACAAAGCTACGCGGTCGACGATGAACGATCTCGAACTCAACATGTGGATGGCGGGAGTGCAGGCTCCGCACTCGCCCAAACCCGGAGTTGGAACAACGAGCTATAGTTGGGGTGTGTTTCGCATACATTGAGCCTTGTGGTGGCTGATCATTGCAGAGTAGTTTCGATGGACGGATACAGCGACTCGTACGCACGTTTAGCTCAATCAACCGTCATTTCCCGCAGCGAGTGCATCGGCAACGAAATGGAGCGTGCATGGGACATGTTCCTCCGAGTGGCTAAAGACAACCTCGACTGTGGGGATGCTAGTAAGCTTGCAATTGCGTTTTGGACTTGCACTGATCTTCATCCAGTAATCGCTGCTCTAATGCACGCATCGACAAGCGGCCTCTCAGTTTTCCTGCCCGAGCCGTCAATACAGCCACCTTCTGAGACGGATCCCATTATCCTCCCGCTCGAGATGACCGCCAAGCCACCGCCATTTCCGCAAAATCCGCGTGCATTCGCTGTGCGGCTCCTTATGCGCTACGCATATGCCATCGGCGAGTCACCGATGAACTTTATCGGGCCTACGACCGCCATTGAAACGTCGAACCTCCTGCGAGGCGCCGACCGTCGGTCTGACGTGTTGTTCGGCATTAACGATGACTGGAAGGACGGCGAAGTTGTCGCCGCCGATAAGGTACTGCGGGATTGGTTCCAGCGCAGATGGCCTAATAAACTGCAGTGCGAGGTGTAGATGAGTTAGGTATCAATGTATTTTTCCCAAAAATTATCAAACAGAAGAACAAGCAATACTCGCAGGAAGATTACATAGCACTGGCGATCGGCATTGACAGTATTTCATCTGGCAAGGCTGAACAGCAAAGTTAGTTAATAAAGGAGGGGGAAGGGCGACTGAATTCAGCGGTTGCACGCCCTGCTGATCTGGAGGTGCACATGCGTCTGCTGAACTGAAAGAATTTGCATTCGTTGGGTTGAAAGGATTCGCGGGCCAAGTGGACGAAGTATTCAACCGACTGATTGGCTGAACCGGAGGTTTAGCTACCCTGGGGAACTTGCGTTTGGCCCACATTTCGTCCACATGTACAAACAGAGAATTTGTCACTAATAACGGTTGAATATCTCAAGTATTTAGTAGCACTATCCGTTTTGAGCGATGATCCATGGCAATTTCACCTTTTCTTTCCCTCTCATTATGGATTCCGTAGATATGTGTCAATTCCACCTTGTCAGATGCCGTACTCAATTTATCACCTGCTGATGGCTCAGGGGATTCAACGCGGATGTCGGCCCGGCATAACTTGCAACACAAAAAATTACGAGTTCGCTGTACAGTACAGTACAGTCAGTCGCTCTTCAAGTTTTGTGGGTGGAAGACCTCAATATAATCGTTATGCTGACAAGCAGAAGGAATTTGGGAAAAACTGCAGTGAGCGCCGGAGTTCTCATTTTGCCCACTTTCAGAAGTCCTGCAGTCAAATATGCGGTATGTTTTGACCACTGCCCAAGTGCAACGGCAGGTACCACTTTTCCGGGAACTCCACACTACACTATTTCCGGATTGGTCATAACCCTCGTTGGCTGAACATGGAAGGCCACACGAAGGCTTTTGATATAGTGCACATATGGGCACTAGGTATGGGTTTGTTTTCAAGAGAACAAGCTATGCGTCAATAATATGAATGTATTATTACCTCTTGAGTTTCTTTGACACCAAAGAAATTAAGCTGTGATGATGGCAATGACCTGCAATGGCACTCCGCGGCACCATAGGCAAGGAATGGAATAAAAGGTCGAATACGCGCAGTTAGGCATCATCGCTTTGCCCAGGGGAAACTTAAACTGAACATGACACACATGCTTATTGGTCAAAGTAGACAAGGAAAGTCACAGAGGCAAACCCCGAAGGTTCAGCCACCCGCCTCGAAGAGGCCCAATCCACGTCATCTGGAACACAGGAAATTGAACCAAGTTTCAACCTCAAATATCAACCATATAGTATGATATAGCACTGGCAGAAATCAAGCCACAGAACACCTGGTTCAAGAAGAGCCCGGTCGCGGACGGTCCGCACCCACTCTCTGTGTCGGTTCTGGATTTCGCATCTGTGGGATTCCCGTTCGACTCGGTCCCGACTCCCGGGCTTCAAGAGCTGTTTTTATTTTGCTCGACGTCCTTCAGTACTGTGTCAGTGGAAGTACATAGATAAATATCGTGTTCATAATTGGCAAGGCAGGCCCAGTAATTTGCGACGATATTGGTCGCAGATTTGCATATTTGTCCCGTGTGTCCGGCGAAATGACAGTCTCTCACAAACCAATTCTAGATGCAATTAAAAGAAAGCCCGGTTGCGCACGGTCCGCACCCACACCTCCAGACTGTTCGTCTACTAGTACTTATGGGGTCCCCGTCCGACTCGGGCCCGGGCCTATAATCTAAGGTCCCGTGGAGTTTTTTTTGGTCGGCCCTCCCCCCGTTCCTTGTCGACGCAGCCCGCACGATCATGCACGTAGCCTCAAAGCTCTGATTCACCCTGGGTATGTTGGGTGTTATATGGATTCCCAAGTCGATTTGTCCATCCCTTCCCCTTCTCTCCGCTCGTCTTTCCTCCTTACAGCGATTGTCAACAATATCCGTACGTATCCGTGATAGGGGACGGTGAGAGAGGAAGAAAGAGGAGCGGAAGAAGGAAAGGAAAGGATCGGGATGTGACGAGATGTGCACACGATGATGGGGGTATGGGGGGCGTTACTGCCTGGGTCGTCTATGTGGTTACGGACGGTGCGAGGGCGGAGAGAGGGAGCAGGATGTAGAGAGGATCGAAGGATTTTCGTGAGGCTTTTCCTGAAGACCGGAGTTGGAGTAGCGACAGTCAGCGAGCGTCGAGTGCCCAGAGTCGAAGCACATATCACCGCTTTTCTCCCGAATTCTCCCCCGCGCGCGCTCTCTCGCGTTCTCGTACGTCGTCGGCGTCTGCCTCCCACCCCGGCCGTCTCGGACGTGAAAATCGCCTGTCGGGTACAGACGTCCGCCCCACCGTCTCCTCTCCCCCCTCGGGTTGGCATAAGTAGCTAGATTCATAACTCACGCTCCCTCCCTCCCTCGTTCCCGGTGCTCCTCACCCCCAATCCGAACAGGCGCGAGCACCACCCCTCCCCTTTCTCTAGCACAGCACGCTCCAGTCCACCATTCGCCCCTGCACGACCACCGGCGAACCAGGCAGCTGCATAGCCATCCCTGACTCGCATAGCAGAGTCAGAACCTCGCCCAGGCGAGTGTACACACCCCCATGCACTAGCGTCCGCGACGACTCGATATCACCATCACGTCCTGCACGATCGTATCGTCCTCCTACGCGCCCTCGTCTTCATCGCCTTCTCCCTTGATGGCGCCTCCTTGCGCCTCCCCACCCGCTCCTTGTGGGAAGACACCGGCGGCGGCGAATGGGGCAGCGCGACACGTCAGCCACGCGCTCGACGAGGTGGCAGCGAAGACGATGGTGACGGTGAGACCGCAAAGGAAGAGGTTCTGGACGGGCAAGCAGCGCTTCGCACTCCCGCACGCCCGGTGCATAGTCTTCGTGGCGGAGGCGGGCGTAACGGGCGCGGAGGCGGAGCGCACGGGAGGCCAGAGGGTGCACGTCGACGTAGGTGCCGGGGAAGACACGGGGAGAGACACACTGCGTCCGGAGGGGGGCGATGAGTCGTTTCCGTGGGTGGTGTCGTCTTTCCCAAAGCAGGTGAGGTGCGCGTCGGTGGGGACAGCGAAGCCCGATGGGTGGTGTGGGGGACGGCATTGTCAGGAGTACAGAGCAGGGCGGTATGCGGAGGAGGGCGCGGGGAGGGCGAGAGTGTGGAGGGAGGGTGTTGTGAATAGCGCTTGCAGGGGTGCTTGCGCTTGTATGTGGCGCACCTGGCCTGGCCCTGGGCGTGGTGGAGCGGCGGCAGCCACCACCGTGGCTGCGTGTTCGGGCGCGGCAGCTGCAAGCTACACGATATCTGTACGGCGAATTGGTCAAAAGGATCAGAATTTGGCAACATTTATCGTGTGAGGGACGCACATGTACATTTATCCTCCAGTCGTTGTAGCTCGCAATGGGGCGATACCGAGAGCAGCACAGAAGGACCGGTTTGCGCGCATCGGTCAGTTTTTGAGGCTTGAAGCGAGGCAGGCCGCAGGGTCGCGGGAATGGATAGTACTTGAGATTGTAGCTATCCGTGCGCTGGACCACTGGCCAGCGATGAGGAGGTTTATTTATTGGTCATGGATACTTGGACCGAGCAGATCTGCACGACTGTTCCTTGAGCTCCCCGCTTACACGCTGCAGCCCACTGCGGTAGTGGACTTCACGACTTCGGTCGGTGCGGGGTTTGCATCAAGAAGAGGAGGAGACTCAGGGATCAGGATCTTGGGCGTCATCAGGCGGCCCTAGCCTGGCTAAGAAGAATTGGGTCCAGTGTCGTCATCTCAAAAAACTGTCGGCAACTAGTCTCCAAGCTCCAAGTTTGCTCCAAGTCGAGGAGAAGAAACTGAAGGCTGAATTGAGGCTGAAGCTCTTGCCAATCAAAGCCAAAGCCTAGCCGGCCCGCCTTCCTGAACCTTCCTCAAGCGTTAATGTTATACACCTCCACCAAATCTCCACGGTGACCTCTTGCCTTGAACTCTTTGTCTTAAGAAAGGTTGACGTCTAACGCCAAGCGTGACTGTGTTATCCCGAATACATACATACCTTCAACGAATGGGCCTCTGCGCAACCTGGGCTTTATCTGACTCTCTGAGTATCTCGTAGCTCACTCCCGGCTCCGAGTCAATTCAAGGCGCCTGGCGGACTCCTACTTGTATCTCATGATTTCGCAAACATCGCCATTCGCAATTGGATTCCACAGACTACAGGTTTAATTGCAGGGCCAATATGTCAGGGCCACTGACACCAAGCGGAGCCTGTCTTCGTCCAATGAAGTCCCGTGGGGGGTAGCCCCGGACCCTGCGTGTTCCTTCATACCATACGCGAGTCCCGAGCTCCGTTGCGGAGCGCAGGACTGCGATGAGTAGATCCTGGCGCGGTTCCTCATCTCCTGCGTCCTCGTCTCTCAGGCAAACGACTTGTTTGCTGCCCAGTTCGAAGTCTTCTCGCACCCGTCGTTGGCAGGAAACATAATGCGCACTTTGTCCGTGTCGCTGCCATCCGAGCTTGTCGGGCATGTGGACGTCGTCCACCCTACCACAGAATTCGTGGAGTCCGACACCCGCCTGGCCACCGTGACGAGTTTCAGTCGGGACAAGCGCGCAACGCCGTCGCCTTCTTGCGACTCCAGCGTTGCTACTGGGACCATTACTCCTGCGTGCCTCCAGGCCCTGTATAGCATCCCCACAACGCCCGCCACCGAATCCAGTAACAAGCTGCTTGTCACTGCGTACGAAGATCAGTTCGCGCAGAATGCAGATCTCTCGGTTCGTGATACAGTAGCTCGTTCTGTTAGCAGTGTTCGCTCAATCCGCTGCCATAGGACTTCCTCAAATTGCTGCGCCCCGATATCCCCTCGACCACGAAGTTCACCCTGCTGACAACAGATGGTGGAACAAACCCGCAGGCCGCAAACGATGCAGGTGTCGAGGCTGACCTGGACATTCAGTACACCACTGGTATATATTTTCACTCTCCCTAGTCCAGCTGTTGACACCTCAGCAGGCACAGCGACTGATGTCCCCGTGGAATTCCTTTCAGTTGGCGGAAATAATTTCGCCACCTCTCTGCTAGGTATATCTGGGTTTTCTAGGGAGGTTCCTGCCCACAGCTGAGTTAATGCAGACATGGCAACGTTCCTCGACGGGATTGCGAACCCTCCCTCGGTCATGACGACATCATATGGCTCGACGGAGTCCTCCTTTGGAAGCTCCATGGCCACGTCAATATTTTCTTTCACCCCTCGATTCGCCATTTAACCTGTAAATCTACAGCAAGATTTGCAACGGCTACATGGCGTTGGGCTCGCGCGGTATATCGGTGGTGCTTGCTTCCGGCGATGTCAGTTGTGCTCCGTTTGACGCTCTTGCTGCTCTAAAATTGTTCTCAGGGTGGTGTACGCGGGAACCATGACACGACTAACATCTGCGCAAACAATGTGTTCATGCCAGTCTTCCCGGCAGCTTGCCCCTTCGTCTCTTCTGTCGGATCGACACAAGGCTTTGGGCCCGAGAAAGCTATCAACTTTACCGGTGGCGGCTTCTCCAATGTCTTCGCTGCACCATCGTACCAGACCGCAGCCGTGGCGAGTTTCCTCAAAACGGTCCCGACTAATTTCAAGGGGACATTCAACAAGGCTGGTCGTGGCTATCCGGACGTCTCTCTCCAGGGATGGAATTTTGAGATTGTCACCGGCGGGGAGGCTGGACTTGTGGGAGGAACCAGCGCATCGTCTCCAACATTCGCTGGAATCATCGCTCTCATCAACGACCGTCTTGTCGCGGCCGGAAAGGTATGATAAATCGAAGTTCAACTTTCCAGTTCGGGCTGACCTTCCCTCAGCCCGTCCTGGGTTTCCTCAACCCATTCCTGTACTCCACCGCCTCAAATGCATTCACCGATATCACCATCGGTCATAACTCGGGCTTCGTGTGTCCCGCATCTTCGGTGAGTTGATTCATTATGGTTAGTTAAGGTCTCCCCATTGAGCTGAACCATTAGGTCGCATTTGACGCTGTAGCTGGCTGGGATGCCCTCAGTAAGCGTCACCAGATTCATTCCTTATGGTTGATGACCTTTTTTTTTGTCAGCTGGTTTGGGCACGCCGATATTCCCCGACTTACTTGCCGCTGCTTTGGGATGATATGTGGACTTCCTTGAAACTGGATCTAGTTAGCCGATTTCTATCCGCCACTTGTCGATTGGTATGGACGTTTAGATACACTGTGTCGAACGAAGGTCCAACCTCGTCGCTGGTGTTATCGCCTTTAACCTCATGGAGCGTCAAAAAGTCCGCAACTCGTGTAGTAGCATTACGCTGCTCGCGCTGCCTTAGTTGAGCGCAAGTCGTTGTCGGCTTGTTGCTCGGGTTGAAGTCGGGGTTGGAATGTTGAATTTGTGCGGATCACGGGCCGACACGATCAGCCACGTCATAGGTTACGGCAAGGTTACGGCCTTCTTCGGAAGGTTTCTTCCTCCCTTCTTCCTCCAACCTCCCTTTCGCAATCTGGTGCCTACAGTAGCCTCCACAAGGACTCTCAGGGGGTCTGCTTCAACCAAGGTTTAACGAATCATTTCTCGGATTTGTCGGGAACACACTTGATACTCGTGGCGTCGGATCCACTCGGATCTCTTCTGATCTCTCTGACCCGGCGCTACCAGGCGCTACCCCGCATTTCCCCGGATTCCCCCGGATTTCCCTCTTTCTCCACTGACAGCCAGGAAAGCCTGGGTCATACACAGTTCTCGAGCTACCATGGCCGCTTCTGTCCCAGACCCTTCAACCTCCTTTCCAGACACAATTGAGCTGCGCCCGGCGCACAGGACTCTATCCCATCGTTCATCTCCTGTCGAGCTAATTCCCTCTATCAACGACCAGCGAGATGTACCTGAAGATGCTGAGCCGACGCGGGAATACAAGGCTCTGCTCCTCCTCGCAGGGTTCATGATGATCTTCCATATAATCGGGATCAACGGCGTGTTCGGTATCTTCCAGGTCCGTATTCTGCGTCCTGGGCAGCACTCCGCTCATCGCCCGGGCAGGACTTCTATACATCCCCCGAGAGCAATATCCCGTCTGCGCGGGGGAATGACGCGCTCGTCGCGCTGGTAGGTACAATGGGAAGCGGCTTGACGTGGAGCGGAGGGATCTTCGTGAACCCGCTCATCGCACGCGTCCGGAGCGTGAAAGTTATCACTTTCATCGGTGTAGCTGTCATGAGTCTCGGTCTTCTTCTCTCGAGCTACTGCTCCACGGTGAGTCCGCCCAATTCTAACAACGTACAGTTGAAACCAAATCTACGTGTACTAATTAACTCACACGACAGCTATGGCAGCTCTTCTTGGCACAAGGCCTCCTCTACGGGCTTGGTTCATCTATGTACTACTTTCCCATCATGAGCCTCGCGCCGATGTACTTCGACCGCTACCGCGGCTTTGCGATGGGGTGCATCTTGTCCGGTGCGGGCGTAGGTGGGCTCGTGATGGCGCCCGTGTTGCAGCTACTCCTTGATCGTTACGGTGTGCGCACGGCGCTGCGCATTCTCGCGGGGTGGAATTTTGCCGTCGGCGTCCCCGTCGCGTGCGTCATACGCCGCCGCGGGCGGTTCGATCCCACCGCAAACGCGAGCACGCGTGTCAACATGGCGCTCGTGAAGCGGGGAACGTTCCTCTACCAGGTAGTCCCTTTTTTTCGTCATATTTCCCTTTGTTGAACGCGGACTTATCGTTCGAGTAGGCGCTCGGCGCGCTGCTGCAGGCGGCCGGGAATGTAATTCCACTTTATTATATGACGTCGTACTCCGTCTCCGTGTTGTCCTACTCGCGCAAGACGGGCAGTCTGCTGCTTGCCGTTAACAGCGGGGTCAACAGCGTCTCCAGAATTGCCATGGGCCTCCTTGCGGACAGCGTGGGCAGGCAGAACACGCTCATTGCCGGGGTGCGTTCATCGCCCTCCCCTCCTTCTACGCTATATAGATCACTGATTCATCATTTCATCTTCATTATTACTCTGCACCGCACACCCAGGCCTTCCTCTCCGCCATTACCGTCTTCGGCCTCTGGTACGACGCTCAGCGCCCGCGTTTTGCCGCATTCGTCGTCCTCTACGGCGTCTACGCCGGCGGGTACAACGCGCTCATACCGACTACCATTACGGAGATATACGGCGTGGAAAACTACGCGCGCGTGAATGGCTTCATATACTTTGTGCGCGGGATGGGGGCGCTGCTCGGCGCGCCGGTGGCGGGTCTTATTCTAGGCACGCATAAACGCGGCGGGGGTGCGACGGGTGCGGGTTTGATTGAAGAGGGACTGAGAGGGCGGTACGAGCGTGTGGTGGTGTACGATGGGGTTTTGCTCCTGTGCGCTGGGATGTGCGTTGCGTATGTGCGGTGGCTTGATGCGCGCGATAAGGGGGCATGGAAGTGGAAGGCCTGACCCTAGTCGGCCAAAATTAACCATGAGTTTAACGACTTACGTTTGAGCTTGTGAAGCCAGCTTTCGAATGAATCCACAGGATTTAGTGGAAGTGACAGCAGTGCGTTGCCGAGATCGTACATATTGTTTGATTCACGATTCACCTTGGATTCTTCACCTTGGATTCACCGTGTTCAATTATTCCCCCTGTTGGCTAATTGCCCATTGGATGTATGTGACACCCGCGAAACATTGGACGGGATATATATACTATCAGCGTCCGCGGCACGTCCTTGAGTGCAGTGGTTGTCACGTACATACAAAAGTTTTTTTCCAGGGGGTCAGCTTGGGGTCAGCGACCCCCCCACCCACCGTGGGAAACTGCCTTGTATGGGCTCCAAATCAACGGTTTTGGAGAATTTCTTTCGCCTGATCGCTTCTAGGCACTTGTTTTCATGTTTCCGAGGCTTCAACTGAATAAAAAGTGGGTTGTGGAACAAAATCTCTCTCCCAAGTCACGCCGACGATCATGGCACGTGATATATTCCCTGATTAGGAGTGGCTGTTCCATCTTATCAGCTCTTATCAGGCCCGATATGCTTATCAGCTCTTATCAGGCCCGATATGGGAATAATCTTTTGGGCTCAACCTCCACGACGACTTCGCCTCGCACTAAGACTCACTTAGGGAACACCATATTCGTGATCAGCATACAAAACCGCACCAACGAAGACCCGATGTTGAAAATTCTTATCCTTGGACCCCCTTGTTGAGTGGGCAATATGAACTTACCTCGCGCAATTGAGAAGTTAATCTTGATGCTGGATTCTGGTCTCCCAAAATGTTGCCCACCTACACAAGCGGAAGCAGGTGGTGTTCAGCCGAGCGAGAACACCGAGAAAAAAACGCTTGAAAAACAAGTTGAAAGTGAAAACTCAACAGAGTGCGGATCACGGGCCTGCCAATGCCGGCACTTCACGAAACGTCGTCACGGATCACGCCCTTTCTTTCCCTCTCCTTCAACGTCGACGCGGAACCGCACAGGCTAACGATGGCTACAGCTACGCTCACGGACACATGATACAGGACAGTCTTCGAATGGCTTCCGAATGAGATCCTCTCGGAAGTGATCCTCTCTACCTCGACTCGGATTCGTACCAAATTTGTACATAGAGCTCCTCGCGCTTTGCAGATGACCCTTTGCAGTCTCTCGTATTTGTTTCACGAGATCGCAATCCGCGGTCTCTATTACATCTCTCGAACTTTCCCAAAAACACCGCGGACCGTCGCACAGGACAATATTCTGCCTCATCTCAGGGAGTACACCGGTCCCATATCTCCTGCCTCGTGGTGGTAAACTGCAACCATTGCCCTCGGTGACGTCTGGGAAATTGCCTCCGACCTCACCCCGCTTCGCTGCGCCGCCGGCAGCATGCGCCACATTGCGGTCCTGTCGTGCGTTCTTGGCGACGTCGACCGGTTCTCTCAGGCACGCGATCCGTAGTATTCAATTTGATCGCTTCTTCTGTTCAACTAAATTACTGATACTTGCAGCACACCATCGACGAAATAACACACACCCCTGGCACGCCCTGTGTGTGCTGAAGTTCGTCCATTTAGCAGCTCCCGTTGCGGACGTGGAGAAAATGCAGAGTGGCTGGAGCATGTCCTGGAGACTATCCATTCCTGAGGCACGACATCACCACTATGTGTGAGATAACCCTGCGTGAGTCTCGAAGTCCTTCTGCTTTTTATCTATGTCGATGCCCATTTACTCCCGCTCACAGATGGACGTGTATGGAAACGCATGGAAAAAGTTTGGGTCCTCCAACCCAGATAATCATATCCATTGGAAATCTTGTGGTGTGCCTCGGCGGGACGCGCTCATCGAGGATACGAGTATCCCTCATTCCTTCCTGTAAAATGCCCAATCTGAATCATCGTTGTATTCGAATGCATGCGGCGATAGCACGCACTTCGGCGCCTTTTTCAACCGCTATTTTTGAATCCTGGCGCTGACAGCGAGGGACATGTTCTGTCGATCAACCACGTGTGTGCCTCCCTTCGCTCTTACTCTCATGGCGACCCCTACAGCACGAACATCGGAGCGATGTGTGCAGTCTAAAACAGATCCCCCATTCTAGCTGACATCGATTCTTTACAGTTTGTGCCCCCGATGCTGATATGACGATCCAGTCGTCGGACGGCGTACTCTTCAAGGTCCATCGCAAGCATCTAGAAGTGCATTCAGACATATTTGCCGACGCAGAGAACACCACCCGACCAGATAGCGACGAGATCGTGGCCCTCACAGAAACTGCAGATGTCCTCGATCTCTTGTTTCAGTACATGTATCGCCAGCCGCAACCAGATCTAAACGGGGTAGACTTCGCCACCTTCGCGGGCCTAGCAGAAGCTGCCGAGAAATATGTCGTTTACTCCGCGCTTGGGTGGTGCCGTATGCGGATGAAGTTCGTCTTCTTCTCATCCGAGATTCGTATTTAATCCAAAATAGGGATTCAGTCACAGCGCATCCATTGGAGGTCCTCCTCTACGCCGCGAGACATGGTCCTGCGAATCTTGCCAACGAAGCGGCTCTGCTGAGCATGGGCTGTGGATTTGCCGTCGCTATAGATACACTTCCCCCGGATATTTTCAAAGGATGGGTGAGATTGAAATAAATCCCAGACCGGACAGCGCTGTAATGCAGACCGCGGTGTAGCTATTGGAGGGTTGTGCGACTTTCCTCTTCAATAACGACGTGCTCGGCCTCTGGGGATTTTATATAGTGTGATTATAGTAGGGAATTCTGGTTTAGACTAATGCCTCGTGAAGTGTGTGTGTGTGTGTGTGGGGGTGCCAAGAGAAGGCTGGATTGTGTGTGTGTGTGGGGGAAGGGCTCCTTGGAAGATGTTTCCAGGTAGCTCTATATTGTTAAATCCGGGCGGTCGGTCGTTGCTTGCGACCCGGAACGTTCCTGGAAATTATATCCGTGATACTGATTTCGTTCTTCTTGTATCAGCCTGTGTTAGTTATTGAATAGTTAGAATGAGAATACTTGTTTCCTTCGTCCTAGAATTCCTATCAGGGTCTCCTAGTCTCCTGGATCCCGTAGCTCTCGCTCGCTATCTCTTCCGCGCTTCTCCCCTGTTGAACGTGCGCTGATTCGATGGCTTGGTAAAACCCGTAGGAGGTACCGCGATAGTCTACGACGACGCCTGAGTCTCGATTATTCGGTGGTGCGGGCGGCGGTTTATCCGTGATGATTTCTGGTACAAATCGCCCTCGTCTTGTCTTCTACACGGCGTGATGCCTGCGAAGGTAGTGTCGATTATGAGGATTTGCTGGCGTTTAGACTTGGGATGCCTGTGATGGGGGCACCTTGCAGAAAGGGGGTATGAGAGTAAAGTGGCCCGGTGAGGGACAAGTGAGAGTGGTCAAATGCGTGAACGAGGACTGAATTACTTGTGGGGGTACAAGTGGGGGAGGGAACGAAGCCCAGTAATTGACTGACTACCTCCTACTTTCGCTTCTCCTTTTATATCCCTCTATCCTTGCCTCGAGGCGCCTCTTGTGCCTGGAAACGCCTTGTAGCACGCGGTGCTGAGGGTTTCTGGGAACAGGTAGCTGCCTGGAAGTTTTGGCCGGACGGTTATTAGGTGATTTGATAGCTGGAGGATTCGTCCGAGGACGGTATTTGATATTTTCCTTGGTTTGCCGAGAGTGCGCCATGTGGAGCGCTTTCCGTCCATTTTGTCCGGGGAAGTATTACGGTATAATTAGGTGCGAGGGCGGGGTGAGGCGCTGCGGGACCGCGTGGAGGCGTCATTCATGGGAAAAACGTGTTTCGTCGCGCAGTAGGGGTGGTGGTAAGTTCGTCCAGGTAGCTTCGATACGCTGCGATTCGGCTGGTGGGGCTCGGTTTGTAGGTTTCGGGGGAAGTACCGTCTGCGGGATCTCGAGGAGCGAGAAGGAGGGGGACGGCGTCCTGTGCGAGTAGCGAATGTCTGCACCTTGTTTCCGGGGGTGTATAGTGCTTTGCTGAGTGTCTGGACGATTTGTCCTGAATGCGGTATCCACGTTTCCTAATCGAGCGTGTTCCGGTAAGTGTCTTCTTCAGCTTCGTTTGGAGGGGCCATGAGGCGGTGTGCAGGGCGTAGCACCAACACCAGCCTCACACCTCCTCGGTAGTTTTACTCCTGACCACCCTGGTCAGAAAACCTATAAAGAGGGGAATCCACCAATTCATCCTTCCAAGCGTCCCAATTCCATATCGTCCCAACCCTTCTCACAATGGATCCCAGCACTACCCGTCGCTTCCTTACTTCCAATGTCGAGTGGCCTGCCACGGACAAATTATTCATTCCCCGCGGAGGTTTAACGAACTTCTTGTGCGACAATCTTCGATTCAAGGTTTTCCTTGTTATGACGGCCGTCTTCACTGATGCGTACGCCTTCGACACCGTCCAATCGTTGACAACGGGGGAGCGCCTGGCCATTCGGTTCCGCGTGCGAGACATCGTCCGTCATATGGTGAGAGTCGTTCTTCCCGGACATTATTTCCGCTTTACTCATTTCCCCAGTTTTACGCAGCGCAGATCAGACAGAACGAATTCCGGGTTCACTATGAGAGCGGGGTCGTTCCTTCGGAGGCGGCGTGGATGTTCCATGTAATTCTCGTTCTCCTGGTCGTGGTGGGGTTCGAGGGTGAAGAGTTGGCCTTGGTCCCTGCTCCTTCGGTTAACGTGACCACGGAGGCAGCGCTTGCTCAGTCCCAAGCATCGTTCTTCCTGGGGGCAGCGCTCGCCACTTTTGTTTCGAACAAGGAAAACGGTTCCGATGACGCCCAGCTAGACTTCCCTGCGTACGATCGGGCGCGCTGGGTGTCCGGCAATATTCACTACCGTGCTCGCCCTTCCTCCTTCCATCCCATCCCTATTGTCGACACTCTCGCCGATCCTTTCGACTATAATTTGATTCTTTCCCGTATCCACGAGGAGGAGCGGCGAGAAAGGAATCGCAGACAGGCAGAGGCCCGGCCGCCATGTACGCATGCTGGCCACACGCCTATGGAGTCTTCGCACGACTGCGGGGAGAAGCCGCATGAAATTGTTTCTTGTCCGGTTCTTCCGACCGTTCATGAGGCCGAGGACGTCGCAGCGGCTGCCGGTATTATCGCAGCACTCGACACGTCTTTCCGGTTTATCAAGAAGATGCCCACCAGGCGCAGCTATCGTGTCCTTGCGTCGCAGTTGTCCGGAGAATCCCTGCCGCCCGACGAATTCTTTGTGAAGGAGGAGGAACGCGCTCTTAGCGAGTGCTCAAGTGGTTCGATGCCTTCCTTGGTGACGCCTTCCGTGACGGGCGGGTCCACTACGGTGTAAGATTTGCGTAGTAGTTGTTCCTGAATAAAATTTCCATCCGGGATATGGCGTATGGGGTGTCTATGAGACCGGAATTTTCGCCCGAGGAAGTACACGTGAAGGGGCAAGTTGTCCGGGGTGCTTGGATATTTCGTCCGGAGAGTAGTGGCCAAAGATTCCGCTTTGATGAGGATCGCTAGCCCGATAATCGTTGCGGCCATATAAGGAGGCACTTGGTCGATCGTTATTTTTTAGCCCATCCTTGTCTGCCACAACGATAATGTCTTCCTCGTCACCGTCCTTCTGTGACTCCCCTCCTCGTTCCGAGCTTTTCGTTCTCCGGGACGAATTCCTGAACTGCGAGTATCCTTCCATGGAAGAAATCACCGCGTACGCCAAACACCCGTTCATGGCGAAAGTCAGCCACGATATCTTGGAGCCGATGAACCATTATTTATCCTGTATCCGGGAAGATTTCTGCCCGCCCGAGGAGAGCAAGGTGCCTTGGAAGAAGCGCGCCATGAGGTGCCGTATCCGCGATTATCTTGACCACGCGGTAAGTTTCTTGGAAATTCCTTCCGAGTTGTATCTCATCTCCTCGCTTGTTTCCAGGAACGATTATCCGACATGGTGATCGAATATCGTGAGCTTGCCGAGGGGCACCGAATTCCAGTTCCTCGCGTATCTTTTCTGCGGGAAGTTATGCGTGCCGAGTCCGTGTATGGTTTCCAGGGGGATGAAGACATGGTGCTGCGGAGCATCCTCAGGGGTAAACTGGCCTCCCTGCATCGATATTCCGACAAGCTTCGCGAGCGCGCGTACAATCAGATTTACTGGTCGGCAGGTAGGGCCAAGTCCGGAAAGCGTGATGGCTCGAGAGCATATTCCCGGGGGTCTTCTGCGTCGGAGGATGGCGAAATGACGGAGGTATAAATAGTGATACCTCCACCGTTGTATGTTTCTGAAAACCGTTCTTCCCTCCGATTAATCGTGGCCGATGTCGTATTATCCCAACAACTCTCCTCGTTCCGTTTCCCGTCTGGTGGAGATAGGTCCAATGCTCCGCTCCGAGCTTCAGTTCTTCGCGGCCTCAGTGGTCGAGGTGGAGGAATTTTTGGACTCCAAGTACGCCCATCTCCGCTATGTGACCGAACACCTCCGTCCGTTTGGCGCGGTCATCGATGCCTGTATCCCATCTTCTGTTTCTTCGGCCTCAAGTATGCCAGCTGGCCGCGTTGCCGAGCTTGCACCTTTCGTTATGTGTTTTATGGAACGCGCCGTGCGTTCTGACTTTTTCGTTTCTTGGTATTCGTCTCATTCGTCCTTATAGGCCTTGCTGTATTCCATGGCCTTGAAGTACTCGGAAAATAACCTCACATCCCCATTCCTGGACACAAGAGTCCGCTGGTCCATTAACCTTGCCAACAAATTCGATATGTTCGTTGGTCGACCGAATTACGGATTTTCGCCCGACACCCGCGAAGTCTTCGTCGCGCGGATCGCCCTTGCCGGGGAGCTTTCGCACGCCGTGCAAGATCCTAGCTCGATATTGGACGTTCCGTTGTCTGCGGAATATTTGTCCCTGCCTGCCGTTCCGTCCTGGAATCGCGACCGGATCGAGGAGCTGTTAAAACGCGAGCAGATGGATCCGTTTGTCGGGGAGGAGTGCTTTCTCCAGGATCAAATCATGGCCAGCCAAGGGCTAGCGCATGCGATACAGAAGGCGTCGGATTTGGAAATGGAAGGATTGTCCGGGCACCCAAGTGGCCGCTACCGAGTGTAAACGTCTTCTCTTTTGTATATAAATTCGGGGGGGGGCATAGGTTTCGTCTTCTCTGCTATTTGTTGCATAATGGCATAGTTCCTGCTGTATTCATGTTGCTGTTTCTTCGGGTCGCCTTGTTTTCTTCATACCGAGACCTATTGTCTTCCTGGAAGTATCGTCCGAACACGCTTGTTCGTGACCTTCCCCTTGGTGTAATGTTGTGTTTTCGTCATGTGACCGTTCTGGACCATATTTCCAGCGACCTTTCTTGTGCTATATAAGGCGCCTGTGTCCCGTGGTACCTTCCTTCGGTAATTCGCACCCCTCCGCCGCATGATAGGGTATTTCACAGTTCAGCGATCGTCGAAGCGGTTCTCCAAGGCGGAGATAGTGGCCCTCTGGGTTAATCGCGCTCGACACCTGGCGCAACAACTCCATCATACCGTGACGCTCGGCCCCGAGACCGCGGCGCCTGCGTCTCTCGTCGTCGCCATCCGCGAAGGAACTGCCGTGCTTTTAAAGAATATGGTGCTGCTCGGAAAAACCAGCTTGGACCAAGGGGAAAAGGAAAAGGAAAAGTCGGGGGTAGACGCCGAATTCTACGTGCCCGGAGAGGCGACATTGTTGTTTGCCATGGCGGAGCGATTCGTGGACTCGTTTGGATACCTCGGCGACGAATCACCTCTGGAACGCGCCATCCTTTTTGAGAAC